>CM022098.1:9219709-9730488 GCA_011114355.1 Carex littledalei | reverse complement strand
TCAAATTCTTAACAGGAGCAAGAAAAAGGGCGCGAACCTAGATGGTCCGATGAGCTGTTCCAGCCTACCCATACGAAGAAGAAGACGGGAGAATATATTACCGGCAAGGCGAAAGAAGCACAGGTAATAATACTTTCGAATCGTTTTAAAAAATATCATGGTTCCTGTTGTATAACATTTTTGTTATATTTTACAAAATTTGCAGGAAAAATATGAGAGTGCTATGGTGCAGAAGTATGGAGAGGATAGAAACACATGGCCTGCATACGACGGCGACGTCTGGTACTCTACGGGAATATCTGATCAGAATGCCCACGGCGATAACTATGGTCTCGGTGCTTTAGGTAAAATAAAAAGTCACTTTAATTTTAAATTTATTTTTAGTTGTGTAAGATAATACTAATTGTCTTATTTTTAATGTTTCAGGCAAGACGAGACGCATGTTTCGCTCCAGTGGGTCGAGCAGTCAGTCGCATTCTTCACAGTCATATTCTTCTATGCCGCCGGCTCCGCAGCTCACAGAAGAGCATATCGATATGATATCTACTCGGGTACTTGATAGGATGGAGGATCGGTTATCTGATAGGGATGATCGGTTACTTGATAGGATGGAGGATCGGTTTATGTCCAGGATCACCGACCTTTTCAGAGCTTCTCAGGTACGAAATTCGATAATTCAGTCCAACTTCAATTGTGAACCCTGAATCTTAAATTCTAATTATCTAAACTATTGTTTTAACAATCTCACAGGGAGGTTCGGGCTCGCAGCATGCCTCGAGGCCCGCTCCTCAAGATGACGAGGATGATGACGAGGGGCAGGGGTCGGATGTTGGTGGTGATGGTACTAGATAGGTTTAGATGTTTATAGTACTACTTAGGTTGTTTATGGTGACGGATTTTGATAGATGTTTATGGTACTTGACATTTCGACATTTATGTTTGTATTACTTGACATTACGATTATTATGTTTGATGAACTTTGTTGTATGTTTATGTTTATTTGTATTACTTGATATTACGATATCTATGTTTATGTTGTATGTTGGTACGTGTCGTACCAAATATTAAATGGTGCAAATTTAAATAATATAATAAAATATAAAAAACTTGACAGAAGAGTATCAGCGACCAAATTTAAGTATCAGCGACCGTAATTATTTGTCTCTGATAATTTATGTATCTGCGATTGTTTCGACTATCAGCGGCCGTTTTTTAGTATCAGCGACCGTGAACTTTAATCGCAGAAAGTGTTTGCTGACGTCAGAAAAAAAACGACAGCGACCAAAAAATATTGGTCGCAAAAACCTTATCAGCGACCGGTGACGTATTATCAGCGACCGGTGACGTCATCAGAAGAGTATCAGCGACAATGCTTACAGCGACCGGGCTTTCAGCGACCAAATTGGACTTTCAGCGACCAGATTGGGTATCAGCGACCGGCGCCTATATTATCAGCGACCGGAAAACCGGTCGCTGGTACCCCTTTTTGCTGTAGTGTTTCACGATCTATGTGTAGGCTGCGATAACCCCGCATAAACCTTCTTTCATTGAAGCACCAGAGTGTTTTTTATCGAAGATAGAATTTGTGAATCTTTATTCAAATCTCTGCTTTTATTCAGATCTGTTCGTTGTACGTAGTAACATATGGAATTTCTGTAGAAAGTTTGAAGATTGATTTTTTTTTTTTATTTAAACTGACCAAGGTGAATACAGTTCAATTGGATGAATGAAATATTATTATAAAATAATAACAACAGTAACCATTGTTGAGATTTGCCTCAGTTTTATTTCCCCCTTTTTATGTTCTTTCTTTCCCTGTTGATTTTCATTGGGGCTTGAGCGGAGCGGAGCCTACATCAGATTATTTTTGGAGATTTCTGAACCGGTGATTTATTGACTGGATTTCGTTTTTTTTCTATGTTTTTCAAATTGCTCATTAGAATTCATCAATGATGCTCCTAATTGTTGCTATTATCCTCAGCTCATAAGCTCTATGAGGCCAAGCTGTTGCGGAAATAATTGGAAAGGACTTAGATTAAACATTTTGTTATTTATCGGTATATATTTTAAAATAATTTTTCATGTGGTTTTGATTAAGGACTATTTAGTGTTGTTTATTCCGATATAAATACTTATATGTGTTAACACGAGTAGTTGCAGCGCCAACCAGTGCCAATTAATTTTTTTTTTAAATTTGATAGATTATCTTTCAAGAGTTGACACATTAACTATTTACACTTGTATTATGATAAATAAATACTTATAATGCTTGATATTAATATTTTCAGAAGTCATCCACGGTAAAATTTGATACAAATACTTAATACGTGAACTATTCACACTTGCATGACGAGATATGAACACTTGCAATATTTGATATTAATACTTTCAAACGTCATTTAATACCATAAGAAAAAAAAATATGTTAGATACAACCACTTGATATATGAACTATTCACACTTGCATGATGAGTTATGAATACTTACAATACTTAATATTAACACTTTTAGACATAATCAAGTGTCATATCGAAAAAAAATTCAAAGAATCTGTTAGGTACAAACACTTGACATATGAATTATTTATACTTGCATGACGAGTTATAAATGCTTACAATACTTGATATTAATACTTCCAGACGTCATCAAGTGTCATATGGAAAAAAAACAAATTTGATAGAATCTGTAAGGTACCAATAATAGACACATGAACTATTTTTACTTACATTATGAGGTATGAATACTTGCTCGACGAGGTATGAATTCTTGCACGACGAGGTACGAATACTTGCACGACGAGGTACGAATACTTGCGCAACGTGTAAAAGATGGGCATGTGATGAGAGAGATAAAAGAAAGTTGATATGTCCAGTTTTTTTAGAAATACTTGGTATCGAAGGTATGAATACTTAATATATTATATATTAATACTTGGGAACATATGTATTCGTACTTGCGCGCCAATTGTGAAATCGTTCAAAAATACAAAATATCAAGTATTTAATTAGCTCTAATTTTGACCTATCAGTATGAATACTTATAATACTTGATATTAATACTTTCAGACATATGAACTATTTGCACTTGCAATACGAATACTTGCTCGACGAGGTATGAATACTTGCACGACTATGTATGAATATTTGCATGACGAGGTATGAATATTTGCGCGACAAACAACCCGAAAGAATGTTATTACATTCGTGATTTTAGATTCGCAAAATTTATCGTCAGAAATATTGATGAGATTGAATGGAGAAAAAAGAACCCACCTCTAAAAACGTATAAAAGATTGGTGTGTGATGAGAGATAAAAGAAAGCTAATATGTACGGCTTTTTCTGAAATAATTGGTATCTGAGGTGTGCATACTTGATACATTATATATTAATACTTGCGTGCATAGTTATCCATATTTGCGCACGCAAGTTATAAAATCTTTCAAATATTGGGCGGTCCCCCATGTAATTAGTGGTCCTCCCAAGTAGTTATTGGTACCCTCAGATAGTTAATGACTGAAGGACAAAATGAGATATTGTTACAAGAGGGCAACTAGGTACTCCTTTTAAATTTACATTAATAAAACATTTCTACGTACTAATTAACACACAAATGACGCCATAAAATACAAAAGTTGCATTAGAAATAAAATAACAACATATATATACTCAAGAGAGGGAGAAGCAACCAACAAATAATATTAATTAATTCTTTAATTAATTTTATTTCAATACATATTTAATATTGCTCAAAAATACAGAGGATATAGTTTCCATTTATGACAGGAATGCAAATATAATTAAATTAAGGATCGATGAAACTTCATTTTCTTATACAGAAATTAAATTAAATTAAATTAATGCACTTGATCTGGATATAATTAATTGAACGATCGTGTCAAATATAATTAAATGCACGATTGATTTACTAGCAGTCAACACGACAACGGCATTTCTTGCCAACACAATAGCTTTCGACGTCGCCTGCGGAACCGATTCCGGCATAGTCTTCAACACACTTTGGTTGGCACACTTCAGGAGTGCATGGGCACCCTTCATCACCGCATAACTTTACCTCCCAATCATAGCACGCCATATTTATTATTGGGCCTAATTAAATTTAATTAGTAAAAAATTAATTAATGATATCAATATATAGAGTCTGGCTAATATGTTTCTTCTAGTATTTCAACAATATATTTTTGGTCTCCAAAATTTATCGAATCAGCTTCAAACGACAAATTCAAACCAATCTCCTTGATGAGAGCTTCCTTTCCAAATAAAAAAAATATATTTTCGAATTTAATTGCTATCAATTCAAGAGATAAAAAAATGAAGATTTTTAATAAAATAGTGCATTAGCGCACAAAATCCTTCATATTTAGACCGCTTGATTGTAAATGAATTTGAAATTTTAAAAAATCTATATGAAAACGAAGCTCTCATTAAGGAGATTAGTTTGAATTTTTTGTTTGAAGCCGATTAGATAGATATTGAAGAATGGAAGTATATTATTGAAATACTAGAGGAAGCGTATTAGTCAGGCTCTCTCTTTATATATATATATTTGGGCTATGGTGCTTTACAAAACATAGGCAATTTGATGCTTTATGTCCTTATTTTAATATTCGAAGTCCAAAGAGCCGATCCGAACTGCTCAACAAGATCTTCATATGAAAATGTATTTGGAGATCAAATTTTATATTTTTTAGAATATGTTACTATTTTTCTTGGAATTTTGTAAAACTTGTTTTCAGAAAATTTCGGACTATAAAAAAACAATAGTTTTGAGAAATTCTAAAAAAATAGTAAATTTTGATCTCCAAGCAAGTTTTAATATGGAGATCATGTTGAACGGTTCGAATCGGCTGTTTGAATCTTGAAAACAATACGAAATGACATATAGCTCCTTCGCGCTCATATCTTCATTTTCAAAGTTTAAATAGTCGATTCGAACCTTCCAACATGATCTTCATATTAAAATGTGCTTGGAGACCAAATTTTACATATTTTGGAAATTTTTGACTACTTTTTTATAATTTTTGAAAATCACAGCTTTTCTGAATTTTTTTTTTAATGAAAAGCTGTGATTTTCAAAAATTCTAAAAAATTAGTAAAAAATTTCCAAAAAATGTAAAAATTGGTCTCGACTATTTAAACTTTGAAAATGAAGATATGAGCGCGAAGTAAAACACCATCTTTAATTTCCAAAGCAAATTAGCCCATCTATATATGTATATAAAGTTCCAGTTGGACAGTTAAGTTAAAGAAACACTAGCTAACTAATTAACTAGCTGTAGTAATTAACAATATATAAAATGACACTAATTAGCAAAAGGATATACCGGATGAGAACAATAGAAGAGCAATTAGAACAATCTTCGTCGAAGCATTCATCATCTTAATTGGTTTCCTTTATTAAAAAAAATGCTGTAATTAGTTTTGAACATATATATGATGTTAAGAACAAACTATTAATTTATAGTGTTCTTTTCATGTTCTATTTTTTCTAAATAAAGTTTTCATGCCTTGTCACCTCCGGTCTATATATGCGCATCTCCATAGGTATTAATTAATCGCCAGATTGTAGAAAAAAAAATTAAGTTATATTGGACCATTTAATTATCTACTAAAAATAGAATTACTTAACTAACCATGCAAATTAATTAACTGTTCATATTAATCACGAGGAAGCCTAGCTAGCTAGCTGGCTGGCTATTAACCCTGAATTTAACAAAAATATATAAAACTTGTCTCCATGATGCGATTTAGTCCTTGAAATTGATATTATACCTCAAGTGCAAATAAGACTTAATTATACCCAAATTCACCTCAATGTACTATTGTATTTGCAATCAAACACAAGATAGAAAACATGACAAAAAGAGAAACAAACCTCCTCCTTTAACCTGTAATATTATTCATATTTTGTATGTGGTAGTACTTATCATTTTATTAGATATTTGCAAATAACACACCAAACATATGCTTTTTTTTAGGTTGTTTAAACTGGTTATGAAGAAATTTTTGTCAAAATATCATTTTGTTAGATATTCTGACAAGACGGTCCGGATTCAAACTCAGTCAAAAATTGGGTTACTTTAGGGGATCTGGACCTATGTTACAGATGGTAGAAAACTAACATTTGATGATTTGAACCTATGTTGTTACAACTGACTGTGAATTCACCTCATACATATAAGTAAGAAAAGTACAAACCAGTGGGTGAAATTAGTACTGGTACAGAATAATGAGAATTCATATCACCTAGGTAACTCAAATTTAGCCAATTAAACTAAATTTCAACTGAGTGCATATTCATCTCAAATATGCACTCAGTTGTTTGTAACAACTGAGTGCATATTCATCTCATATTCTCATATTTACTAGAAAAATACAAACCAATGTGTTAAATCAATACTGGTACTGCCTCAAATCATAGTTTGTTACCAGTATCATTATCTATCTTAGTTTACAACAGCTGAATGGTGATACAAACAATTCTCCTTTTACAGTTTTTGAGTGGTATATATGAAATTCTCCTTTATATATTTTGTAGGTTAAATCTAAAAATGTATCAGATAATTATTGACATAATACTTAAATCTATTCAAAATTGCACTTACTTATCCTCATAAGGACGAGACGAATATTTAGACCATATGATCTGGAATTTTCATCCGGGTGAACAGTAAAAACAGTCTGGACCATATGATCTGGAATTTTCAAAGTGGCTTAACAAATAGTAAAAAAATTCCAAAAAATGTAAAATTTGGTCTCCAATTTCAATATTTAGAACATGTTGAACGGTTCGGATCGGTTGTTTGAACATCAGTATGGCAGATTTACTGCTGGCAGCACTTGGCCGAAATGCTGCCAGCAGCAAATTAGCCATACTCTATATATATATATATACTAGTATCGTGCCCGTGCGTTGCAACGGGGACATATTATAAGAAGAAAAACATATCAATGAAAATATTAATTATTCAAAATTGAGAGACATGCTAATAGAGAATTTATATGATTCTATATTTTTAATTACTTTGAACTGTGATCTTTGATAATAATTTGATGATGTTATGATTCTGTATTTTTTAAGTACCAATGATCAAATAAAGCCATACTTGTTGAGTGCCTCCAAATCTATTGAAAACACATATTCTCAATTTACTTTCAAAACTACACCCGACTCCCTTTGCCTCTACACATACAATACATGTACAAGGTGAAAATCAGGTAGTGTTGATACTTTTTAAGGTATCACTTCCAACATTTTATATTACCATGACAAATATTTGCAACTATTAAGGAGCACATACTATAATTGAAGTGTTAAACATTTGTAATGAATTTATGATAGGTATAACAATCATATTGCACCTTGCAATTCCGAACTTTACACACAGGCCAAGAGAACAAGAAAATGACATATTACAGGAGAATATATTAACCTATCTAGTCCTCCCTCCGTCAAGCTTTTGTTTTTGAACTGCTTGATTCTTCTGTGCAATATCACAGGCGCAGGGTTATTCCATTTTGCGACCTAATCAAAGAATTACATCAGGTTTCAATTAAAATCAAATTTTAAACCAAATTTCAATTACAAGGATTTATACCAAATTTTAGAACAATTATTTATCATTTTCTGTATGTACTGCATTGGATTGTTTCTTTATTTTATTTTTTAAGAATTAGAAAACTCAGTTGGTTTCACCACCTTGTACAGTTGTTATTAAATCCTGTACCAGAATGCTCCATATTTGTGTTTGATCTACAACTTCAAGATATTTAGGGATAATAATTACGACTCCGTAGAAGGTAAAATTCATTATTAATTAAGAGGCCATTACCACGCAATTCTAGTCGAGACCTTTGCATGCTCTTCCCCATGAGCAAGTATAGGCTTAGGTGGCTTCCCCACATATCAGTAACTGTTGTTAGCACCTAAAGCATGAGATAGTGTCTCAAATTACATTGGGTTGAATTGATTCTAAATCATCGATTCGTAAGATGTATCTAAAACACAAAGGCCTCAACCCTTAATTTCTTCAACAATTCAAGTAAAAGGGGCCTCATAAATTAAAACAATTTTGCAAAAAGGAGTTAGATTTGGAGAAACTTCATTTTACAAGGTCCTTCTAAATGATGTTAGGTAGTCCTCAGGTTTTTCTCACATTTTTAGGAATTTAATTCATATGGTTTTGTTCAATTTTGCAACAACAACCCAGTAGTTCATGATTTTTCTGGCAACCTGATTTGTTATTTTCATACCGGACAAACTACTACACCAAATTTTTTGTTCTTTTTATGGAAATGTGTATGAAAACCTGATCTACATGCATGATCTATTGTGGGATTTTTGGAGATACATAAATCTAACTGGTAGAGTGATTTCTAAAGTGCAAATTAAGGTACCAGCTTTCTACCTTCCAGCAAATAACAGAAAAAGATTTTAAAAACTGAGATTCAAAAATAGCTAGAAAATAGTAGGAAAATCCTAAAAATGCAAAGTTTAATATCAAAAACTTGGCATGATGTGTTCTGTAACACTGCAAACTGGCATGGCCTAGTTCTGTCCCTAGCTATTTCAAATTTTCTGATTTGTCTTCAAGGGCATTTTGGAGTCTGTTTGTACCAGCCATGCCTCACATCCATTTCCTTTGTTTTATTTGCTGGTCACCCATGCCTAATATGTACTGTTGATGTTTAGACACTGTCTAGACATGGGGCCTGACTTGGTTCAGACATAAAGACTTTTTAAGGGTTTGATCTTTCCATTTTCTTTACCAGCAAAGTAATAAATTTAGAATCAAGGGCTAGTTATTCATGTAGAGCAAGTTCTTGACAACTGTTAGTGTAACTTTATGCAATCTATCCCCTGGTTCTATTTTTATTACGCTTCTGTTATTTACATGCTTGTTTCGTTAGAGACCAAGACCCCATAGAAGAAAAAAGTCTACATATTTGATATTTTTATTACGCTTTTGTTATTTAAATGAAGACCAAATTTTAGGCAACATCAATACAGAAATAAGAAGCTTAAAATCATTATAAATGAAAAAATGGAGCTTACAATTTGAATAGGATTCAAAACCCTAATCCGCAAGGCAAATCAAAGCTGTTTGCTCTCTGTGAAATCCTAAATAAAAGTTATTGCTAGATCGGCTCATAACTGTTTGCTCTCTGCAGCAATTACTCGAACGGCTTGTGTGAACCTACAATATGGCCTGAGAAAAGTAGGTAGTCTTTCAACTCAAATTTCAGAACATCAAACCACATAAAGACATAAACAATGCCATATTACTGTTGTTAAACTTGATTTACACACCAAAAAATTGTATTTACCCTAAATTTGTCTAACTTAGACAAGTCCCAATACTTTGATTACTTCCATTATTCTAAATATTAGCCTGAATTCTTCTTAATTGCTCGGATACTGTGTAAATAGCAGTCATATCTCCATTCTTGTGCATTACCGAAAAACCTCTAAATTATATCATGCTTTACACATAATGGAGAACCTAATATATTCTCTAATCTCTGGTTAAAATTGACCAGGTGCAATAAACCTAGAAGTAAAAGCTAACATTTCATAAAAAAAAATCAAGAAATCAGAAGCAGGATTGCCTCAGTAAATTGCATTTCATCATACCTCCACACAAATTGACAGCTAATTGAATGATATTCAACTAAAATTGCTTATTAATTAGGTCAGGTTAAATTTTGTCAGTTCTAAGAAAAATATATAGAAGTAGAGCAAAGTGAACCTTTCAACATTTAAGGTCAAATAAGTACCAGAAAAATTCATTGTTCCAGTTTAAATTAAAAAAACAAAAAACAAAGACAAACATGAAATTAATGAATTTGTTGTACAGAAGATGACAGTCAATTTGATTAATTCAACCACAACCAATTGTTCAAATTTCTGCAACATTTTCCATTTATCTCTAATTTAAGCTGATTTATCATCTGAGCATAAGATCAAATTCAACAAGAAATTACAAAAATAATTAGACTTTCAAAAAAGGACAAACCTTTTCTTCTTAGGGAGTAGCTTATTGCCATTAATCTTACGACCACCGCTCAATGTAGTAATATTGCTCTCACCTTCCTTCCACTTGTCTGGACGATAACCTTTCCCAATTTCTTCTCACCTTACGAAAACAGAAAAGAAATAAGAAAAATTAAAGGTTAGACAAAAGACTTGAGAGTAGGTCCGATGGGCATCGGACCTACCTCGGTTCGACGGGTTTAATCACCATCGATTTTCTTTTAGATTCGTGCGAAATGTTTTAAACCCCGTGCGTGTATGTTTCAAGTTTCGTGCGCACAAATTACTCCGTTATCCTACGGTAGATCTGCCCATCGGAACCAAACTAGGTCCGATGGGCATCGGACCTACACCTATCTCTAGACAAAAATAATACAAGTTAAGGTTTCTTCTCAAATTGGAGTTAGCGGCAGTCTAACAGGAAACGGGATAGGGTTAGGGTTCTATTTCAAGCAACGGTGCAGGTTCACACTTTTGACACCGATAACATCAGCTTGTATCCGGCGAACGTCCGTCGCGTTGCTCGGAATCGGGGGGAGGGGTGGGCAAGAGCGCAGGGAGAGGTAGGGGAGGCGGGGCTCTAGGGTTTGGATCGGGAGATGGGCTTGCGTAGGGTGATCGGGAGACGAAACTTCTTCCGTCAAGATTCGATCTCTCTCGACTCGAAAACGGAGGAAAAGAAATGTTTTTCACTAAATTTTTCGCTGATTAAAACATACAGTAGATATCGTGTGTCAGTACGTGTAGTGAATAAGTTTTTCACTAAATTTAGACTTCTATATATTAAACATATGTATTTAATCAAAAGAAGACAGATTATTTGATTGGAGGGTTGATATTTAATCCGAAAATTCATCTTTCAATCATAACCGTTGGCGGATTAGGACATCAACGTGCTTAATAATGGAATGGAGATATGTTCAAAACTAACAACAATTTTTGAATAAAGCAAAACAATTAAGATGAAGATTGCTTAATTTTCTACTCGTTCTCGTTTTGCTCTCTTCCCGGCCCGTACCTTTTTTTGCTAATTAATTAGTTTCATTTCATATATGTTGTTAATTAATTATTAGAGCTAGCTAACGGCTTTTAATGAACTAACTGGTACTATTTTGATATCATTAATTATTTTTTTACCGATTAAATTTAATTAGGCCCAACAGTAAATATGGTGTGCACCGATCATTATTGGAGGCGTACGTACGTATGGGTACTGAATATATCACTGCGATTTTAAATTATCCAATTTACCTATTAATTCAAAAAAAAAACATAAACAATCATAATATTAATTTACCATTGTTAGCTAGCCTTTATTTGTTATGCTAGCTAGCTGTGCATTTTTTTTTTTTTTTTTTTATAATATCAACCCAATTAATTAAGTAAGATTGCCTGCTTCTATTTCTTTTTTAAAGTCAAAAGTTACTAATTAATGTTCAACGACTTTTAGCAATCGGATGCATGAAAGAATAATACGGTACATGAATATTATTTTTGGAAGTATATATTATATTACTATCGAATAAATTAACTAATTAATATTTTATTTTGAATATATAGTCAAAAGTACATTGAACAATTAATAATTTGCATCTTCCAGTGACATTAATTAATTTATCCAGTTGCGTTGGAACAATTAATGATTTAAAGTGAAAAGATACAAGGGGGCAAATTAAAGGAGAGGAATGGGAATTCTTTTTAATTAATTAAACTTGAGAGTTTTTTTATCATTAAGAAAAAAAATAAACCGATATTAAATTGTTTCACAAATAGTAGTTTTTTTTTATTATTACAAATAGATATCAACAAAACTAGCCATATACACTTATAAATAAAATTTGTATTTTTATGTTTGCATTTTGCACTAACCAATTAATCAAAATTAATTATCTCAACCGTTGAATTAATTATCTACTGTGATATTAATTGTTGACAGTTGTTACCTACTTAATTTCTTTCATTATTATGGAGGCACATAAAAAAAGGGAACTTGATTGTTTGATACTTGCAAAGATATATAACTAAGAAAGAGGCATATCGATCTAATGGTGCTTTTCATGCAACTTGGACCAAAAATAAACCGATCAAGAGAGCTATAAACTAAAAAAAAAAAAAAAATCAAACCTTAACTCTAATCTCAAAATATCAAAACCTAAACTCTAAAGCTTAATTTCTATATATTAAAAATGAATGACATTTTGTGTTTGTACTTTGCACTAATCAAACAAAATTATCTTACCTAATACTTGAATTAAACACAAAATGCTAAGTCATATACAACCATATATATACGAAAATACGAATCATTGTATACACAAATTGCTAAGTCAATACAAACGTATATAAGAGATCGTACAATGAAAAAAAAGCCACTAACCTTCAAAAAGCATGCAACAAAAATAAATGTGTGACAGATAAGTTTTTAATATATAGTATATATATAGGAGTAATAAAATTGCAATAAATTTTTTTTGAAGTGTGTTGATCAATATATAATTTGGTTTATATATTCAGTCTGGTTACCAATAGCTAGCTAGCTAGCTGCTGGAGTTCACCTCACGAGACGAAAACAATTAAATTAAATTTCTGGAAACTAAAACCAGTTATATATATATATAGTTATTACAACAATTAATATATATTATTATATGCATGGTCGCATCAGTTGGATGCATGTTACATGAAATTAATTATTCTCTCATATATAACAATGGAAATTAATTAATGTTTACTTGACTAATATATCACCACCACCAGTTCGTTAAGTGATCATATATAGAATTAATAACAAAAAATATAGTACGTGTTACAGAAAGCAACCACATGCATCATATATAATATAACACAAGTACGTAGTACAGTAAGAATGGGCTATATATTCCTGTACTAACTACTTAATTAATTGGCACAACACAACTCAGCAAGCCCTAGCAGCTAGGCCTGGTGAGAAATTAAATAGGATAAATCATTAATTGCTGTATAGATCGATATATATATATATATATCCCAACTCTATACACAATAAATTCAAAATAAATCATTATTTGAACTTCTGCTTGAATCCGCGCGTGCGAGAAATCTCCACCGTATATAATTTGCTTGAATCGTCGATATATAGTATTAATTAGTACCATTCCCTTTTTGTGAATTTAATTTGTGCGATTTTGTTGACCTTCTGCTCCTAATACCAAGTAGCTACAGGTGCAGCGGGTTAATCACAGAAGACCCAATAGAAATAGAAAAAGAGGGAGGGAAAATGAATTGAAACTGTGCAGCACAACTTGTGTGTGCGTTCTGAGATATTTGACATGTGATGTGGACCTCACATGTCAGCTTCTCTATCTTACTTTGAGATTATTTTGTAAAACAATTAATTGATCAGAATTTCTGTTATATCAATTAATTCTTTATATATCGAAAAAGAATAAAACAAATTGTTTGGATTAATTTATGATTTCATATAAATATTTTTAAGGTAACACCTTTAATTGATTTCATGATACTGATACGTCGTCAGTATATATTATTCGAAAATTTCAGAATTGTTGCATTATTATTGTTATCTAGTCATTTTTAATTAATTAAATTTGTCTTAATTTATTATACATGATTAGTTATGTGATTTTATTAGCAATTTAGTTATTTAGTTTTATTTTGGCTTAACTAATTGTAGGTATTTGTTGCCGTTAGATTAAAATTTTAATTTATCTGAAATTAAAAATTATTAATCATAATTATTTTTCTTGATTAAGAATTTGGGTTTTTACAGAAAGAACATCCCATTTATTTGATAGTTTTGGGTAATTTTTGTTTGATTAATTTGTATAATGTTGTTATTTTATTAACTTAATGTTTAAACAAATTCATTTAGTATTAATAATTTGGCGTGAGCAGGTGGCAAGAAAATTAGAAATAGTTTGAAATCTTCATCAACAGTACGTAGGCATGTGAACAATGGCATCAGTTTTCCTCAAAAAAAAATAAAAATAAAAAGGACAATGGCAGCAACACAGGAAGCTTTCTACCGTTTTTTTATTAATAGAAAAAAAAAATAAAAAAATATCGATAATGAGGAAGCATTTCACGGAAATTCGATATGTAAGAAAAATTTCATAGTCCATAACAGCCAGCTTAACGAAAGTTACCGCTAATTAACAAACTCTGGATGTTGTATAGTATCACGGTCTGGTCCTCATGCTGGCCGTTGTGGTCTATCACGGCCAAAAATATTTTATAAAAAAACAAAAGTTTTCTGGACGTTGGTTTGTACAACGTCTTGTTGGCAATAAAACAGTAAAAGCAGGAAGTTATAGTCTAAAACAGGCAGACTCCAGCGGAAAAAAATAATGTTCTGGATATTACAGTCCATAACGTCCAGACGGTCATAAATACAGCACCCGGACACCCTTGCTATGTACAAAACCTTCTCTATTAAAACAAAATCTTCACGCATCTCTTCTGTGTCACCCATCTTCCCGACATTTTTATTAATATCCAAAGTTTAATACAAATTATTAATTATGCCCAGAATTCGATCCAATATCGAAAAATACCCAAGCCGGCCAGAAAATGGCCGGCTTACTCCATTTTTTTTTTTTTTTAGAGACACTATGAAGATCAAAATATTGAAACCTAACTCTGAAAATTTGAAATTTTTATTTAAATTATTTGTTATATTATTTCTTTTGATGTATAATTAGCATATTTATACTAAAATACGCTAGATTACTTGAAATTATGTTGAATTACACTATATTACAATAAATTTTGTTCAATTATACTAAATTACGTTAAATTACAATAACTTCGCTAATTATGCTGAAATATGGTAAATTACGCTAAACTACACAAAATTACGCTATAGTAGACTGATTTTGCTCATCTTTTATGAATCATAAAAAATAGTTAAAAAATTCTAAAAATAGTAAATATTGGTGTTCTACAAGTTTATTATGTAACTAATTTACTGAGCTACTTGGATTGAATAATAGAAATGAAAATCTTAAGCGGAAACTTCAACTCAAGTTTTGAGGCTCTTCCCTTTGTTTTTTGGCGATTCTTAATTTTGGAATCCGGCATCGTGGCACGGACGCATGCGCATTTTCACAAGCTTTTCGAAAAGTGGTCATTTGCTGAAATCGGACACTCGAGCGCCGTTTTATGACCGTTTGAAGTTTCCTCGTCGTTTTTCGCCTTTTCAGTGAAGATATCGTCCCTATTCATTTGTAATTTGGCGTAATTTACCGTATTTTTGCGTAATGTAATGTAATTTAGCATAATTTAACATAATATAGTGTTATTCAACATAATTTCAATTAATCTAGCGTATTTTAGTATAAATATGCTAATTATATATCAAAAGAAGTAATATAACAAACAATTTAAACAAACAACATCAAATTTTCAGTGTTAGATTTCAATATTTTAATCTTCATAGTGTCTCTAAAAAAAAAATAGAGTAAGCCGGCCATTTTCTGGCCGGTTTATTGGGGTACCTCAGCCGGCTATTTTCTGGCCGGCTTGGGTATTTTTCGATATTGAATCGAATTCTCGGCATAATTAATAATTTGTATTAAACTTTGGATATTAATAAAAATGTCGGCCCATCTTCTCTAAAAAAAAACGACCTCTCTCTTAGTACATATTTGTTTTTAATTAATTAGTTACTAAGTTTGTTCTACAGAACATCCTCAGAGAAATTAATTGGGCCTGAGGCGCAGCCCATCAGATCAAATGCCACCATCTCATTGGGCCTATTATTAATGGAAGCTCGAGCCCACACAAGAATTCAAATCTCCAAAAGGCTTCATCATACCAACAAGAACAGTCAATGTAATCGATTCAGATCTCATCATGTCCGAGCTGTTTGATCAACAACTCACTCAGCATCAAGTTTAATTTGTGCAGATCTTACACACAAATCTTGATGCGGATCAAACCGTCTGATTTGTACTACTGCATCTACATTATGCTCTATACTTCAGTCTCAAGTTCTTCCAACACTGGATGTTTCCAGTTCCTCTTAAATGTTTGATGTTTGGTTCCTCTCTTAAATTTAGGGGGAATTTCATGTATCCCCTCTAAAACTTCAATATTACGTATTTCCCCCTCAAAGGTTCATAATAACGTATTTACCCTTCAAAATGATGAAAACTCTCATATTTACCCAAAATCAATATAACAATAAAATTTAATACTTAAAATATATTAAACAATATTAATTATTGAAATAAGACCATTATGCCCCTTCATTCTTTCTCTCCTTTCTCTCCGTGTTCTCTTCAAGAGAATTAGCGCCAATCAGCCAAATAGTTGCAAAAAATTACCGTACAAAGAAATCTTGGCGCCAAATAGTTTTTGGAGTACCGCTCGAATCCAGCCATAAATTTCTTCTCTCCTTCTCTCCGCCTCATATCTGATCGTCGCCTCCGCCTCTCCTCCGATTCAAGCACGCCGTAAGCTATTGGATACATGCAATTGTTACCATCAATGCCCGTGGCTGCCGCTAAGACACCATTGAACTTTCCTTTTAGATGACAAGCATCAAGGCCAAGGTAAGGCCGACAACCCAACAGAAATCCATTGGAGCAAGCTGCTAGTGAAATAAAAATCGTTGGAAATGCTTCTTGCCATCTTTTGTCTCAAAGTCAATGTCCACGACACTTTCTGGATTTCTTCGTAGCAGTTCCTCTTTGAAATCATCCATCTTCATAAAAGAGTCATCCCACTTACCATACATATCGGTATAAGCTTGTTCTTTTCCTCTAAAAACTCTCATGTAAGGCACATTAACATTGTAGTTCTTCATAAGCCACCTTTTGAGCTCGGCAACAGAGACATCCCCATCAGATTTTAACTTATCAATAACTACATCAGCAATCCATCCTTGAGTGGCAGACTTATTGCCACATTTGTTGCTTCGTATACATGAATGTTTATCTATCAATCTTCTAACCTATGCAAATAAAAAAGCAAGAGATTGGAAAATAATATTAATCACCGAAATAACATGAATCCGCCAATACATAATATATGAAAACTTGATACACTAAGTACTTACTTCAAAAGTAACACCATCTTGTAGGATAGAAGCATGAATCCGCCATTCACAATCTCTACTTGCACATCTTGCTGTAAATCGTGTCGGCTCACTTTTCTCAATGAAGTACTCAAACTCATTCATCAATGCATATGATTTAGAGTCCTTCTAAATGCAACCGCATTTGGAAACTTTGAGTTTACTTCTATGATTGAACTTTTCTTGCTATCTTCGCAAGTTTCACCTTCGTAAATAGGCAACTCATTTTCACTATCGGTGCTATAACGGCTATGATAGCTTTCTTCAGAGGGGCAATAGTCTGAATCATCCTCTCCACGTGTCTCATTAAAAACTTCATCTTGTTCACTATACAAAAATATGAACTTACAATTTAGTAGGGCAAGAAAATGCATGATCATATATATTAATTTGTTATACTAAAATGTGTTAAATAGTGCTTTACATCAGCTAGATGCTTAAAAAAATAAACAGTACACAAATAAGATACTGGAATTACATGACACAATTAGTTTCAAAATAGAATACTGGAATGATTAGGTTAAAAGCATACAGTTCAAAATCCATATTTCAACTAATACAAGTAAAGATTAGAGTAGTATATACCTTTGTAGTAATCCATTTGTATCAATATTTTTCTCAGCCATCACATAAATAGTTATTTCTTTCTCCTCCTCATACATGCTAAGCATCACCTTAAAGTTGTCATCAGAATCAAGTTCAATGAAAGATTGTTGTTTGACATACTTGTCAACAAAAAGTGTGGAGAAAACCAGATCGCTTCTTGAAGGATAATGCTTCATCACCTCGTCAATTAGTTCATTCAAGTTGTACGAACAACTATCCATATAGATACTTTTCTGAGAGCCAAAACAATATCTTTTCCTACAAGAGTTCTTGATTGATCGAAAGAAACCTCCATATTTCAATTTTAATTTATACTTGGATGAAATTTGCCTGACAATAACAAAATATAATGTTAAACTAGCATGAAAAATTATTGGAATCAGATAAAGAGTTACCAAATTAGCAACTTTTAAGTAGCTTTCAAATAAATAGAATTTACACATACTACTGGACAATTGTCCATAAAGTTATACTTACACCCAATAGTCAGATTGCCTTTTCTCAAATATCATAAGCCTATTTACTAATTTGTTCAATTTAAAAGTAATTCTGAGATATCTCGTAACTAAATTGTTCAATTCTTTACTGTTTGATTGTTCAATTTAGTTCCTGAGATATGTTTTGTAAATGGTTTGATAAAGTACTTTTAAAGTGTTTTTTTTCTAGTGACAACCGTTTACTGGTAACACAATCTATTACACAAATTCTTCTTGATTCGCTTCCATCCATTCTAGTGCTAAAACTGGGCAATAGTAGCATATCAATTTGTCAATCTAACAGTAGATTTCGCTAAAAAAGATCCAGCGACATGCTACAGTAATTTTAGCAATTTCTGTGATTAAGTACTTACATGCAATTTCAGCCTATTAAGTACTTAATTGAAATCAGAGAATACGAACCTTTCAATACTTAATCGAAAATAAAAAAATCACTAACCTTACCAACTAGGTCTCCACTGATATTAGAGAAATCGTTAAATTACTTGAATTTTAAAAAATAGTTGAAAACCTAAACTTACTCGATAGTAGGCGACTCAGGTATGTTCTCCCATCTAGGTCTCGAGAGATCGCTGACAACCAAGTCCACGGATTCAACACTGTGTTGAGCAAATAAAGAGAGAGACGATTCATCCGATGCCATATCTTAGAGGCGCGGAACAATCAGAGGAGAGGCGGAGGCGACGATCAGATATGAGGCGGAGAGAAGGAGAGAAGAAATTTATGGCTGGATTCGAGCGGTACTCCAAAAACTATTTGGCGCCAAGATTTCTTTGGAGCGGTAATTTTTTGCAACTATTTGGATGATTGGCGCTAATTCTCTTGAAGAGAACACGGAGAGAAAGGAGAGAAAGAATGAAGGGGCATAATGGTCTTATTTCAATAATTAATATTGTTTAATATATTTTAAGTATTAAATTTTATTGTTATATTGATTTTGGGTAAATATGAGAGTTTTCATCATTTTGAAGGGGATACATGAAATTCCCCCTTAAATTTATGCCAATAATTTGGGAGAATTTCATATTATACCACTTAAAAACTGTAAAATTATGTCCATCGCCTCTCCATGCTTCTACAAAATTAAGTATCAATGTGATTTCATACGATAAATATTGAAAATAACACTTGTTAGAACTCAGATTTTTTAAATGATTAATAAATTATTAAACATAATTAATTAATAGTAAAATTAAAACAAGGTTCAATAAGAATTAAACATCACTAAATAACTAAAATAAACTTAAATGGTTAACATGAAAACAATTGAATAAATCTTGGAAACATTAATTGTATAATTTAAACAACGTGAAAACTGATTAAGAATTTCAATTTTAAATGTTGATTAATTAAAATTAAATAACAGTTCCAAGAATAACAAATTAAGATATCGATCCTTAATTAATTAAGCATGGACATTGAACCCCTTTTTGCACTGATTGTTTAATTGTTTGTTTAATTGCAAAATTGTGCTGTCCTTAATTTGTTGATTAATTCATACACTATATAAATGATGGATCATTTAATTTTCTCTGAATATAATGTTGCTTGTGAATTCTTGTAATTGCTTTGCTTGATTGATTTCCTTTTCTATCCTTTTTCCTGTGATTGAATGTAATTAACCTGGTATCATTGTACCAATACTTTTTTTCTCATTATGAAAAATTAAATCAATTGTGCTATCTATTATCCTTTAATGATGCATTTTCAAGGGATATATTAATTACATGTTCAGATTTCAGTATGAGTCAATAAATTACCATCTCTTTAGTGTTCAGATTGTATTTTATTTTTAAAAAATATATATTCTTCGTTCTTATTTACTTTTCCTTTTTCTTTTCTCTGTGTTGTTTCCACACTTGGAAAGGAAAACACACACCATGTAACCAATTGCAGTTAATATAAAATAGAGGCCTGACACTAGCTATATTAATTTATTCTCAAAATTAACGCTCTTCCAGTAGCTCGATCGCGCGTGGACTAAATTATATTACATTATCACAGAGACTTCATGCATATATAATTGTACAACTCAGTTTCAAAATTAAACATGTAATTAATTAATCAAATCGATGGATCATTTCATAAATCGCTTTCATTTAGCGATGAAGCTGTGGACTTTGTATCTTGAGAAGCGGTGCTTCCAAGGCATGGATCGGGTTGTTGAGTTCCCCTAACGCCTCCTTGAACATTAGAGCAAACAGAGCTTAATTTGGCACCAGCAGATTTCAAAGCTTGTATGTTGATATCTTGTAGGTGCACATTCTGGCATGGATTCTTCTCACTGCAGTCTAACTTCACAGCAACCGGAGTGTTTGACGTCCCTTTGACACGACAAAATAGGATGTCCCTCAGCACCACTAGAGATGGCTGCACAATATCAAATTGCCATAAATACTAATTTGATCTCCAGCTTGTATTGTAAGTCATGTCATGTAAAAGTTAGAGAGAGAAAGTATGTATGTATGTATGTATGTACATTTTTGCTGGTGCACTCTCCATTTGGACAGTATTTTTGGTCAATGATGATAGGGTAGGAGACATTGGTCATGGTAATATCCTCAAAAGTTATGTTATAAGCCTTGCTCGGCGGTGCCCCGGGCCAAGTCTTGATCCTAAGTCCATTGGTTGTGTGTGCAATGGTGCAGTTTTTCACGTGAATGTTTCCGACGTCCTCTTCATTCGGGACTTTTCCCAAGCTTCCAACACTGTCGTTCAACAAAACCAAAAATGTTATTCTTGTTATATATTATATTAATCCATACATATATACGTCCTTGTATTATTAGTTAAGGTTTATATATAGGTGCACATATATTATACTTATACATACCTGATACCATGACCGGGACCGCAACTAATGCCTGTTACAGTAATATCTTTTGAGCCTTGGCCAATAGAGATGCAATCGTCGCCTGTGCCGATGTTCATGTTATTGAGGGTAATATTACTGGACATGCTGAGATGGATACCGTCGGTGTTTTTGCTGTTCCACGGTGCAATGATTTTGATGTTTTCGAAAATGAGACCTTGCGTGTTGTGGAGAGCGAAATGGAAAAATTTGCTGTCCTTGGATGTGATGCCGGTGATTTTTCCGTTGTAGCACTTCATGAAACGCATATTCTGCATGTAAATTAAATAAATTAAGATCCAATGTTGATTAATTATATATATGCAAATTAACCCTTGAAATTTTAATGAGTCCAATTTTGCTCTTAGCTCTAAAAATGATTAAATATGAAAAAATCTGGCTGTTGGTAGCTAGTTTTTAATTTATTCTAATATATATCATCTTTAGAAAATGTGGAATCAAATCCGCTGCTCTTCTATCTCCCAGAATATTTTAATTCCACGATCCAGATTAGATGCTATTCTTTTGGAATCCGAATTTTACCCGCACACCTCAAATCTTGACTGTTGAAAGTATTTGAGCTGTTGGGATGAAGAGCAGCAAATATATATTCTCGTCCAGAAAATGTATAGTTAATGAGATCAACACGTACAACACCAGGCTATAGCTAGCTAGGACTTACAATAGGTTTTCTTTTGCCGGGCATAGGCCATGTGGCAGTACCTTGACCATCGATGATGCCACCTCCTTCCACGACCAACTCGTGAAGAGCATCAAACTCGATCCAAGCAACACCTGAAAAGGCTTTTATGTCTTGTGGAGCCACTAGCGTTCCTTTGAATTCGAATGTAATATGCGACCCAATGCACGGACCCCCAAACAAAACTGGACCCAGCTGATAGCTGCCTGAAGGTACCAAGATAGTCGATCGTCCTTTGAATGCGCACGCTGCTTTAAATGCATCTGTGAAGGCCTACCAAAATGTGAAAACATATATATTAGGTTATGTATAAGTTTCTTAATTTGCTATGAGCAAAAAAAATGTATTATTGTAATGGTAAAAATTAATATAAAAATTAACCTGTTACGTACCTTGCTGTTTGCACTAGCACTTGCACTAGTCGATGCTGAGTACTTGGTGACGTCAAAGACACTCGAGCCAGCTGAGTTACTTGAGGCATTTGAGGCACTCGAGTTACTTGAGCCTGTCGAGACATCAGGTGGCGGTGGTGCTGCGTTTTTTGGTGCTTTTGGTTCTTTTGGTGTGTGTTTTTTAGCCGTTGCCACGACCAAGAAACTAATAACAACTATTTTAAACAACATTGAAGAAGCCATGCATCAAGGATCGATCGCGTTATCGATCCCTAGCTTTAATTATATGAATTTATATACAAAAGGAACGAAAGCTTTGTTTAGAAGGACACAACAATCCATGCACTATTTTGCCCTGGATTTTGTTCGAAACAACTGTCAACTAATTTTAGAAAAAAAAAAAATAATAAAAATAATTAACACAAAAAGTGATTTATGTATTAATGAAATAACTTAAAAACTCAACGGTGTGGAATAAACAAAGGATTAATTGATGGATGACCAAATAAAATTGTTGTTTCAACTAAACTTAGCATGTACCTTACTCAAAATGATGAAACTCGAATTTACAACTTCAATTTTTTCTTATATATTTTTACAATTTTCATTGATTATGTCAAAAGGTATCAAATGAACTTACCATAAAAAAACGGGGAATTTTATAAAATACCCTACTTTTTAAAGATATCAAACAAACTACCCATTCTTCATTTTTTTTTTTGACAAAATGTCCTTGTGAGGCCCACATTTTCCCTTCCTTCTCAATATTTTTCTCCCTCCCTCTCGTTTACTCCCACTAAAATAGAATGATTAATTGCATTTATTGTAAACCAAAATCTGCCAGTACCATTAAATCCCCTTATGGATTCCTCTTCTTCGATCTCTTTCAAATCTCTTTAAAACACAAACTATCAATCAACAATTTTAATACAACGTACTAGAGGAGGTGAGGAGGTGAGGGAGGTGAGGAGCTGAACCCCATGATATATTTTTTAATTTGAGAGAAATTTTCAATCATCCTAGCTATATAAAACATTATAAACCACGTGTCAGATTATATATATCTGGTGAAATAATTAAGAGAGGAGATATCCATTTACAATTTTTATGACGAACAATATTATGAAAGTACTATTAATTTGTGACATTAATAATTTGATATATAAAATTTCACATGACAAAAAATGAATCATTAATTTTGTTAATATCATCACCAAAGCATATGCATCAAAATTATAAATTTTAAAATTCTATAAAAACACATTAAAGTGTCGACTGGAATTTGTTTCAAATTCTCTGTATGTTCATTTTTCATCTCTTAAAATCAAACGGACTAGAAATTTTATAATGTCAATAAACAAATTTTCTCATGACATAAACCGAAATCAACTATTCTAATTTATTTTCTAGAGCAAGATGAACAACAGTGTCATATATATGTCTATACGCAGAGCACTATGTAGGGAATTAAAATTGAGTTGGTATTTGTTAATTAATAAGGTGAAAGCAGTGTTATTTGTTATATGTCTACACGCAGCTAGCATTGTTCTATGAATATGCAAATGACCTGTGTATGTCTACACTAGCATCAGGTTTTATATATATTTTTTAATACTCATACTGGCCAAAATATTACTTCAATTGAAAAAAATATTATCTAGCTAGGTGCTTTTAATTAAGCCGTGCTAATTTTAAGCAGGGATCCTAACAATATAATGGCTATAACGGAATTTGGAAGAGAAGAAAAGGAAGAATTGATGAGTGGATTTAAATTAAGGAGACAGATTTGGTTCACAGTAAAAGCAATTAATCACTCTTTCTTTAGTGGGAGTAAATGAAAGGAGGAGGGAGGGGAAATGTGGGTCCCACAAGGTTATTTTTGTCATAAAAAAAAAATTGAAGGAGGGGTATTTTGTTTGATATTTTCAGCAGGTGGGGTATTTCATAAAATTTCTCTAAAAAAACACTTGGATCTGATTCTGATGGTCAGATGTTATTGTTAATAATTTTTTCAGATCAACAAAGATTATTAATATCTGTTGGAGATACCCCATCCGGGGACACGTAGGAATACTGGGTGCAACTTTTACAGATTATACCCAAACCTTTTTAGATTTTTTTAGCCTTTAGCCTCTCCTCTCCTCTCCTATCATAGTATCAAAACAGGAAACAGCATAACAGACTTAGGGGTGCAAACGGATCGGATACGGATCAGATAGTGGTAAAATCATATCCGCATCTGTTTTTATTTTTCGAATACAGTTACGGATCGGATATTAATGGAATACGGATATGAATACGGATCGGATATTTTACGAATACAAATATAGATCGGATATTAAATGAATACGAATACAAATATAATTCGAATACATAATTCGGATATTATAAGAAAATTAACTTATTATTCAACATATTATTTTACTTATTCTCCTTTTACATAAAAAAAAATATGCCCCCGTGTTTGTTTTTCTTTAAATAACCTATCATCTCCAGTTTGATCCGATTTCTGTTTTCTGTTTAGAAGGATACTAGAATGAGAATCATATTTATAATTAATGGAGTTTGACCATCATTGTATATACTAATGAAAAATACGATTAATGATCAGAAATTTTTTTTGAAAATTCTTGGCAGTTGCTGCCAGATAATGCATTAGCCCATTCCATGTCACATCGCATACGTGCTCAATCGGAGCCAACTGTGCTAAAAAAAAAAAACAACAAAAAAACAAAACAGTGCCATACCGGTAACTGAACCGTTTACCAGTATGCAATTTAAAAAAAAAAAAAAAAACAGAAAATCTGAAAAGAACAACAATAAATGAATCAATAACTGGATCAGAAAATTGTTACTCACCAAATTTTCTACTGATGGCCATACAATGATCAGAAAAAATACCAGTAACACAAACAACAGTCTTAACTATTATACCTTCAATTATGTAGCGATCGGTGCCTCTTTCTCCAGATAACAGTAGCAATCACGTATTTTTATTACTTCTTTTTAAAAATAATGACAAAACCTATACAAAGTTCATGGAAGTTGAGCACAAAATATCACATATATACACTTCCCCAGTATGTATTAAAAAAAACAACAACAAATTTACATTTACTCTTTAAATGTTTTATCTAGGTGAGTTGTCTTGTAATCTTGCGTATATAACCTGTCTATAAAATTTTGTGCACCTACAAGATAACCAGAAACCCAAACCCGACCCGATAAGGCAAACACACGACATAATACCGAAAGACAGTGCGAAACAATGTTTCCCCATGCATGCATGCCCATCCACGGATTCCATATCATACACATAACCCACAACCCGTACCGATAACACATATGACCCGGTTGGACTTGCAATTGCCACCGTATTGAAAATCGTGCCGAAATGGGTCAACCCGAAAATCTCTGACGTAACACTTGGCATGAGAGACCATTGAGCTCCATAACACAGCCCGACCAAAACCGATCCAATATAGAGCGACCCAGCTATACCTGAAGCAATAATGAAGTGGCCAATGCTCATCAAAACTAGAGTTATTGCTATGAAAAATGGCCTGGCGATGCATGTTTTGCGAAGAAAATAATCAGACACATAGCCGGCAGAGAAACGGCCTAGAAAGTTCCAGATACTCCAAAGAGAAACCAAGGTTGCGGTTTTTGAGGCAGTGTAACCAAGTGAAGAGCCGATCTGGCTTATGTTGTTAACAGTCGCTAGACCTGAGCCCATGCCGCATGACATAGCAAAGAATAGGAGCCAAAAGTCAATTTTGCCCATGGCTTGTAACAGGTTTAGATTTTCTTCTCTTGGTTCAAGTCCACTCCCTGCATCAAATTTTAGTTAAAAAGATATTTTGTAACAAGGTTTAGATTGAAACCAAACCCAAATTGAAATAAGTAAAGAATGAAATGGTTTGCTTGATCAGTACCGGTATTGGTACCAGTACTGTGATCTGAAATAAGAATCCCTAGTCACTAGTATATTTACCAGTAAACGCCATTATATTTAGAATTCAGAAATAAAAAGGTTATGCTGGTACCATATACTATATTTAGAATTCAGAAATAAAAAGGTTATGTTGGTACTGTATCCTCCGAGATATCTCAAATTTTCAGTTTAAGTCTACAAGATTGAAACCAAATCCAAATTGAAATAAGTAAAGAATGAAATGGTTTGCTTGATAAGTATACCGGTACCAGTCTATTTACCAGTAAATGCTGTATATTACATATCATGTACCTGATGTCGCAACCTCGCCATAGTTCTTATTATCTTCAACCAAAGACACTCTCTCATCACGCGTAATTTCATCGAGCACCTTCGATTCTTTATCGGCTTTCGTAACAATTGCAAACAGAGACCCTAGAAATACCATAAGAACCCCAAAAATTGCAAATTGTAGAATGGAGGGTATATAAGTAAATAAACTCTGTCCAATTATGACGAGCATGAGGTAACCGGCAAGGCAGAGTGCAATGAGAGAGAAAGCATCTAGAAACTTGTTATCATACGATCCGCTGTCGGTTTTGGGGCAAACGTCTATAAAGTACATTAAAATCAAGGAGAGAGAAGACGGGAGAATGGCTAGCATAAGGATAAAGGAGCTCGGGTTTGCATCAAAAAACGTGCGGTATAGCTGTACCAGTATTGCCCCACTTAGACCCAGAAATCCCTGAATAAAGAAAAATAAAGTCATGTTCAGAATAAAAAATATACATATATTGGTACCATATATTATATCAGGAAAAACTAACAAGACCATATATTATATCAGGTTATCAAAAAATTTAATGGACCATATTCAAAAATAGGCCTCTAATTTATTTTATATCAGGACAAACTAACAAGACCATATATTATATCAGGTTAGCAATTTTCTAATTGACCATATTTAAAAATAGGTTTCTAATTTATTTTATATCAGGACCAACTAACAAGACCATATATTATATTTAGAATTCAGAAATAAAAAGGTTATGGAGTCCGTATCCTCCGAGATATCTCAAACTTTTCAGTTTATCTAAAGCCAGGTCAAATTTTTTTCGGCGCCTATTCGGAATGCAGGGGGTCAGTATTATTCGTGCAGAAAGGATTTGAACAGTCCAGATTTTCCACAGATCAACTCAAAGTTTGAGATATTTTAGAGGATGCGAATTCAAGGTTATGTTTGGTACCATATATTATATTATATCAAGACAAACTAACAAGGCCAGATTTCAGGTACCAGTTCAGGTAAGGAAATGAAATGAAGGAATAGGCATTTATAAACATATATTAGAATGAGCGAGGCTATGGTACTATGCATAGCGCAGATTGGTCTGTACTACGGACCAATTTATTTTTTCTCAATGTTCAAATAGTTGATCGAACCGTTCAACATGATTTCCATATGAAAATGTACTTGCAGACTAAATTTTATATATTTTTTTTAATTTTATTATTATTATTATTATTATTATTTTAGATAGGTAGAAAATTACAACTTTTGAATGGCCTAGAATCTTTAAATCAAGTGATTTTCTACCTATCTAAAAACAATAGTAAAAATTGATGTACAAGTACATTTTCATATGAAGACCAAGTTGAACGGTTCAAATCAAGTGAAAATATGCGCTATGCATAGTACCGTAGCCTCACTCAACATGTTTTTAACGGTCGGATGTGCTTTAAGAGTCATGCAAAGAAACTTGGCTCGATGAAAAACAGTGACGGCAAATTAGGAAGTGAAGATCCCTCCGGTTTTCATCAAGTGAATTTCCTTTGCACGAATCTTAAAGTGCATCCGACCGTTAAAAACACATAGCACAACATGACACTATATATCCATAGCACCGTAGCCCAACTTCATATATTATATCGGGACAAACTAAGAAGACCATATATTATATTTAGAATTCAGAAATAAAAAGGTTATGTTGGTACCAGATTTCAGATACCAGTTCAGGTAAGGAAATAAAATGAAGGAATACGCATATACATATTACAATTACATACTTTCATGATGCCGATGACGGTGCCACGGCGATCGGGGAAGTTTTCAACGGAGGTGACGACATCTGCCGTGTTGAAGAAGGTCTGCGCGTGGGCGGCTACCAGCATGCACGTGCAGATTACAGCGGCCGGAGGTCGGGATATGGTGCCTGTGACAGCAAGCCAGATAGGGAGGTATCCAGCAAAGCACTGCACCGCACCGGCAAGCAGCACCTGTTCAATTAATTGTTTTCTTCTTATTATGATTCTTTATTTCAATTTTAAGAATCAAAATGTGTAGCATATTTTAGAATACATTGTCAGTCTTCTAATATCATGTTTCTGATATGATGAAATTTAGTAGAGGCGCAAATACGTAATTTCGAAGTTTTTGAGGGGTATACATGAAATTCTCCCAAAAACCAGAGAGAGAGAGAGCGAGAGAGAGAGAGAGAGAGAGAGAGAGAGAGCGAGCGAGAGAGAGAGAGAGAGTACCAGAAAGGGTGAGCAGGAGGAGGATGCGAGGAGGCCGGAGAGAAGGCCGACGTTGGCACCGATATCTTTGAAGAAGGCCACCCGGTCCAGAGATGACTGGTCCCACCCTTGAGAGACCTTCAACGCCTCCGAGTAGACACCGAAGCAGTACGATCCTCCCGCACCGCACTGCACCCACGCCGCCGCCGCCGTCGCAGCCCACCGTGTTCGCCGGAGACAGCCCATTTCTATCATTTTGTTCTAGTGTAGCTGCTCCTTGTTTCTTTGGCAGAGCGCCTTAATTTACCCCTCGTATCGTATCATATGTATCGAATCATATTAGAGCATATAATAATTAGAGCAACACTAGGTGATGTGCTCACACCACATCAACAGAGTTGGTTAGCACAATTTTAAAAGTATATCGAATTAATTTTTAACGGTGAATTTAAAGTATTAAAATATATATATTTCATTAGTGATATATGCAAAATTTTGAAAGTTTATATTTATTTGCTACAAGATCAAGCGGTCAAAAAATGAACCTTTTACGTTATAAGTTGTTTTATATATTTATTTTTCATCGTTTAGTTGACCATTTGATCTTGTAGCAATAAATTTGAAACTTTCAAAATTTTGCATGTACATGCATCACTCATGAAGTACATAGATTTGAACGGTTTAGATTCGTCGTTTGAAACCGATTCGATACATTTTTAGAGTTGTGCTCACCATATTCTCTTAGTGAGCACATCACACCCTAACTCTGCTCTAATAAATATAATAATAATATGGTATGATTATATGATTATACGATTATATATTATGATGATGGAGGGTGACACGTCTGTGCATAAAAAAATGGGGTAACGATTTTAACAGAGTAATTATAACTTCATGCAGCGCAAAAACCGTATGAAGCGCTGCTTTAATTCTGTAGTACGTGCCCTGCATGAAGCTAAAACTGCTCTGTTTAAAATCTTTACGCAAAAAATGCATGGTTTGGTTCATAGACGATCATTGGTGATGGATGCAATCATGCAAAGGACAAAGTTTCATATAAATGTGGTAACGATTTTGACAGATCAATTATCACTTCATGCAGCGCACAAACCATATGAAGCGCTGCGTTAATTCTATAGTCTGTGCGCTGCATGAAGTAAAAACTACTCTGTTAACATCTTTACGCAAAAAATGCTTGGTTTGGTTCATAGACGATCATTGATGATGGATGCAATCATGCAAAGGACAAAGTTTCATATAAATGGGCCAATGGGGTAACGATTTACAGAGTAATTGTCACTTCATGCAGCGCACAAACCATATGCAGCGCTGCTTTAATTTTATAGTCCGTGCGCTGCATGAAGCAAAAACTGCTCTGTTAATATATTTACCCAAAAATGCGTGGCTAGCAATCATGCAAAGGATAGTTTCGTATCTCATTTTCTCTACGGATAGATATCTTGCATTGCATTCAACGCAACAATAAATATCTTGTGGTAGTAAGGGTTGTGTTTGTTGGATCCTGTTAGTTTATTTTCAACTTTACTGGTAAATTTTGAATTAAATAATATAATTTTTCGGTTTAAATAATCCAGTTCGGTTGAAATTTTGAATTATTAGTGATTTTTCATATTTAATTCAGTTTATTTTAATATATTTTATTTTAGTTGGATCAAACAAATTGAAATTTACTTAATATTTACTTGCATTACTTCAATTTTTTATATTTGTTTCGATGTAGTTTTTCTTATTTCGATTCAACAGATATATATTTTCATAGCTATTTTTATAATTATTAAATATATTTTTATTTCGATTCTACTAATTAATGTATATCTTCATATCTATTTCTATGATCATTATATGTATTTTTGTATGTATTGAATTTAAGATATTTGAAATTTATTTCTGTTTCTTTAGTTCGGCTGACAAGTTTGATTATGTTTTCTAAAACCTAATAAAATTTTAATTTTATGATTTTAATTATTATTTTAACCGAACCGACTATTTGAACACAATACTCGTCTCACGTTACCTTAAAAAAACAAGACTTGGTACAACTTAAATTGCAGGTCCATCTATTAAAACACCAACCCAACAAAAAGGGGACCAATTTTAAATTCCGACAACAAAAAAAAAGGACTTAGAAACACTGGGCCCAGTTCGGCAACAACACTGTTGCCGTGGGAAAAAAAAATTACCTCTTGAGTCAATTTTTTTTTCCCACGGTGAACAGTAAAAAGTAACACAAAATTGGGTTTATTCCCATTCCTATTCCTTAGCAGCTGCCGAACGGGCCCTGATTGTATTAAATAACCGCCACTACCAACACATCTGGTATTAAGTATTAACACATGAGATAATGTTTCATCGATCTGAGTTCAATATTTAATTAATTATTTAATTGCATCTGACTGCATGCTATACAAATACAATACATAGATATATATATATATATATATATATATATATATATATATATAGATGGGCTATTGTACTTCGCGAAGTAAAACCCCCGTTTACTTCACGCTCATATTTTCATTTTCAAAATCCAAACAACCGATCCGAACCGTTCAACATGTTCTAAATATTGAAATGTGCTTGGAGACTAAATTTTACATTTTTTGGAATTTTTTTACTATTTATTAAGCCACTTTGAAAGTTTCTGATCCAACGGTGAACAGTAAAAAACAGTAAAATTTTCTGGACCACCAGATCAGAAACTTTCAAAGTGGCTTAATAAATAGTAAAAAAATTCCAAAAAATGTAAAATTTAGTCTCCAAGCACATTTCAATATTTAGAACATGTTGAACGGTTCGGATCGGTTGTTTGAATTTTGAAAATGACAAAATATGGTCCGAAGTAAACGGGGGTTTTACTTCGCGAAGTACAATAGCCCATCTCTATATACAATATTTAGAACATGTTGAACGGTTCGGATCGGTTGCTTGGATTTTCAAAATGAAAATATGAGCGTGAAGTAAACGGGGGTTTTACTTCGCGAAGTACAATAGCCCATCTCTATATATATATATATATATATATATATATATATATATATATATATATATATATATATATATATATATATATATATAATGTCATTAATTAATAAATATTGTGGTACACAAGCACAAGACAGACAAGACAGTTACAATACGTAGTAAAATTAATTTAATTACATCTCCATGTGAGTCAACGAGGAGGTATGGTAAGCTATAGACTATACTACTATAGACTATAGAGTAACAACACTTTTTACTTGACGTTTTAAAAAATCCCGATATTTTTATTAAAACCCCCAAAAAAAAACAAATTATCAAATCTGCTCCCACCCCAACTTTATTTTTATTTCTACCCTAACCGCCCGTGGGCTGGGCGGTCCACTTTTCCCACCTGACCGCCCAGCTGCCGGGCGGTCCACTGTGCATTTTTTTTTTTTTTTTTTTTTTTTTTTTTTTTTTTTTTTTTTTTTTTTTAGAGACAATATGAATATCAAGATACTGAATTCTTAATGCTAAATGTTCGAATTTTTTTTGTAAATATTAGTTAGATTACTTCTTTGAAGCATATTTATACTAAAATATGCTAAATTACTTGGAATTATTTTAAATTACGTTGAGTTACACTATATTAAGTTAAATTACACTAAATCACATTACATTATGCTAAAATACGGTAAATTACATATGAATAGGGACGATATCTTCACTGAAAAGGCGAAAAAACGACGACGAAATGAAAATCTTAAGTAATTTACTCAATATGTAATAACTTAAGTGAGTTATACTAAATTACTCAATACGCTAAATTACTTAAGTGAGAGTTATTCTCAAGCTTTCCGAAAATTGCTCATTTGCTGAAATCGGACACTAAAATACGCTAAATTACTCAATACGCTAAAATACGCTAAATTACTCAATACGCTAAATTACGCTAAATTACTCAATACGCTAAACTACTCAATACGCTAAACTACTCAATACGCTAAATTACTCAATACGCTAAAATACGCTAAATTACTCAATACGCTAAATTATCAATAGGCTAAAATACGCTAAATTACTCAATACGCTAAATTACTCAATAGGCTAAAATACGCTAAATTACTCAATACGCTAAACTACTCAATACGCTAAAATACGCAATACGCTAAAATACGCTAAATTACGCTAAATTACTCAATATGCTAAAATACGCTAAATTACGCTAAATTACTCAATATGCTAAAATACGCTAAATTAATCAGTACGCTAAAATACGCTAAATTACTTAATACGCTAAATTACGCAATACGCTAAAATACGCTAAACTACTCAATAAGCTAAATTACGCAGTACGCTAAAATACGCTAAATTACTCAGTATGCTAAAATACACTAAATTACTCAGTACGCTAAAATACGCTAAATTACTCAGTACGCTAAATTACGCAATACGCTAAAATACGCTAAATTACTCAATACGCTAAATTACGCAATACGCTAAAATACTCAATACGCTAAATTACGCAATACGCTAAAATACGCTAAATTACGCAATACGCTAAAATACGCTAAATTACTCAATACGCTAAATTACGCAATACGCTAAAATACGCTAAATTACTCAATACGCTAAAATACGCTAAATTACTCAAGTGAGTTATGCTAAAATACGCTAAATTACTTGGAATTATGTTAAATTACGTTGAATTACACTAAATTACGCTAAATAACAATAACTTCGCTAATTATGCTGAAATATGGTAAATTACGCTAAACTACGCAAAATTACGCTAAAGTAGACCGATTCTGTGCCATCTTTCATGAATCATAAAAAATAGTAAAAAAATTCCAAAAATAGTAAAAATTGGTATTCTACAAGTTCATTATGTAAATAATTTACTGAGCTACTTGGATTGAATAATAGAAATGAAAATCTTAATCGAAAACTTCAACTCAAGTTTTGAGGCTCTTCCCTTTGTTTTTTGGCGATTCTGAATTTTGGAATCCGGCATCGCTGGCACGGACGCATGCGCATTTTCTCAAGCTTTCCGAAAAGTGCTCATTTGCTGAAATCGGACACTCGAGCGCCGTTTTATGACTGTTTGAAGTTTCGTCGTCGTTTTTCACCTTTTCAGTGAAGATATCGTTCCTATTCATATGTAATTTACCGTATTTTAGCGTAATGTAATGTGATTTAGTGTAATTTAACTTAATATAGTGTAACTCAACGTAATTTAACATAATTCCAAGTAATTTAGCGTATTTTAGTATAAATATGCTTCACAGAAGTAATCTAACTAATATTTACAAAAAAAATTCGAACTTTTAGCGTTAAGAATTCAGCATCTTTAGATTCATATTGTCTCTAATCTAATCTCCAAAAAAAAAAAAAAAAAAAAAAAAAAAAAAAAAAAAAAAAACTAGCGGACCGCCCAGCTGCTGGGCGGTCAGCTATGGAAATTGGACCGCCCAGTGGCTGGGCGGTCAGCTATGCACAGTGGACCGCCCGGCAGCTGGGCGGTCAGGTGAAAAAAGTGGACCGCCCAGCCCACGGGCGGTTAGGGTAGAAATAAAAATAAAGTTGGAGTGGGAGCAGATTTGATAATTTGTTTTTTTTTGGGGGTTTTAATAAAAATATCGGTAAAAAATCACGCGGATCCCATCTCTCATCACACAAATTTTTCGCTAAAATTTACTCCACTCACTCCAGGTATCCGTTTCTTCCCCCCATCCAATTTTTTTCACTTGCCCCCAGCGCCTCTCCCCGTGATTTTTATTAATATCCAAAGTTAATTACAAAATATTAATTATACTTAGCTGGCTGGGTATTTTAAAAATGTCTAAACCGGTCATTTAATGGTGCAACCAATTGGTTTTCTAATTTTCAAAGTCCAAACGGTCGATCCAAACCGTTAGATGTAATCTCTATATATAAATGTGCTTGGAGACCAAATTTTACATTTTTTGGATTTTTTTTACTATTTATTAAGTCAGTTTTAAAATCACTGATTCTAATAAATAGTGAAAAATTTCTGGATCATTGAAAACAACGATTTTAAAACTGACTTATTTATAATAAATAGTAAAAAAATTCAAAAAAATGTAAAATTTGGTCCCCAAACACATTTTAATATATATTGAATATTGAACGGTGTGGATCGACTGTTTGAACTTTAAAAACATAGTCCGGCTAATTGATGGGTGTAAAATGTGAACATGCTAATAAAATTTATAACTCAGTTTGCTATCGAGTTAGATTACAAGCGCATAATCTTATCGAGTAGTATAAATGAGTGTCGATCCGCAGGAAATAAGATTTAAAGTCTTGAGTGATTAAATCACAATCTTTCGAAAGTCTAGACAAAATCTGAAATCAAAGTTGTTGTTTTTTATCAATGTATTTGACGAAAATTAAAAATAAGTAAAATAAAGATAGAGATGTGAATTTCTAGGATTTTGGCACACCGTTGTTACTTCAATCCGTTTTGATTCTTACCTTATTTGATGTGATTATCGCTTTCACCTAGCAACCACCCTACTAATCAAGAGATCCCGTTAAGGCTTGTCTTGATTAGTGCAAGGAGATCTGTAACGAGCCCAAAAGAATTCAAACTTCACTTATTGGGTACGTCGCCCTACTATCTTGGTCATATTGGGTGTTATCATGGTAAGGCACGACAATGTGACATTATTTACAATGGTTATGGTAAGGCACGACAAAGCATCATGAGTAACAAGGTTTACTGCCAACCCTAAGAATCTAAACTTAGCCGCTGAACGGCATGTTTACAAAGAGATAAAAGAAAGATACAACCATACACGAAGTACCCTCCTACTTAGTCTCTACACACTCCTCTCTTCTCACTTAAGAAAATATAAAACCAAAGATACAAAGATATGTTTCTATTCAGTCCAGAAGGCTTATATAGGGGTGAAGGGGTGCCTAGAGATGAGTGGAGTCCAAGTTATCTGATGTGGATACAGCTGTTGCAGTTATTCACCAAAGGGCGCCTTGGGTACGGTCCGTATTGGCTAATACAGACCGTACTCCCACTGTGTCGCTACAGAAGTTAATGCGTATTCGGCCATCTTTGCTCCGTACTGGGGCTCTCGTCCGTATTGGCTAATACGGTCCGTACTAGAGCCTTAGTCGATGAGTTGCGCTTTTCTGATCGACTCGATTCTTGCTCCAAATGATGTAAAATAGCCCCAAAACATGATTTTTGCACTAAAATATAAAATAGGCAACAATAACCTTTTTCACGGAATAATTAAAACATAAATTTGTGAGAAAATAAGACAAAACATAAGCCAAAATCCTATGTAATTCACTATCAAAATGAGCTTGATCACTAATGTTATAACGTTATAATTTCAGCCTAAGTTCTAACGAGTCGATTTTTGTGATTTCAAAGTCGGAACAATCGATCCGAACCACCCAACATGATCTCCATATTAAAATGTGTTTGGAGATCAAATTTTATATTTTTTTGAAATTTTTTTACTACTCTTTTAAATAGGTACAAAATCACTATCTTGGATGGTCCAAAATTATATAAAACAGTGATTTTGTACCTATATAAGAATAGTAAAAAAACAGTGATTTGGAATGGAGATAATTGCAATTAATAGACTTTTTTATTATTTAAAATTATTTCTATATTCATAAAATAGGAGGGTTTTTTGACGGTGTGGATCAAAACTTAAATTTGAGATACTTTAGGTGATATGAATTCCTGAGATTGAGACTAAGGCTCTGATCGGAACAAATATTTTGTAAAATAGAATTCAATTCAATAGAAAAGAAATGATTAGAATGAATTTGGAATTGATTACATATCGGAAGGATTAAATTGCACGACAGAATTCAATGTTTTATACTATAAGAAAACCCCAAAAGTTCCCTTAATTTACAAAACATCATTAAAAGGTTTCTTCCTAAACCTGCCATGGGAGAGAAATGGAGAAAGAAGAAGGGTCTGAAACTCACAACGAAGAGAAGAGAAGGCGAAGCAAAAACGAAGGCGTCCCTGAAACTCACGGCGACCCGGTGACTCGGCCCACACTTCAGGTATCCCTCCGCCTCTTCTTCCTCTTCAGCCGCGACTTTCCCACCAGCGACGAGGGCAACCGTGTAATTTCAGTTTGGCGAAATCATTTCTCGCCAAATACCTCCATTTTTCCTGCGATTTTGTTGGAGAAAATATCCCCTCTCAAGTCCCGTCAAATGAAATCATCTCTCTTCTAAGTTTTTGTTCCGATCAACCAACGAGCGAGAATTCCGATTCCATTTCTAGTTTGAGCGAGAAACATGTCACACCCCGCAGCCATGAGTAGTGACAGAGCCCCGCCGTAAGCATACCACTACACGTATGCTTACAAGGCAATTACGATCTAACTCATCATAGCACAACAAAAGAATAAAACAAGTTTATATATAACAATCCAGGTACAAAAGTCTGGTAACAGTAGAATATACAAAATGTATCTCATACGGATACTAACCATAAGGTATGACATAGAGATCTATACAACAAAACATAAGTATATCTCTAGTCAAATAACAAAACAGGTACTAAGGTAGTATGGTAACATATACCAAAGGCCTACTACTCGTGTGCCTCTCCAGACCCGGCCGTCCCGTAACCTGTATAAAGATCCCAAAGGAAGGGGGTGAGAATAAATTCTCAGTGCGACTTTGCCACAACCCAGCTATTGGACTTGCAATCAGAATCCACTTTCAAAAATAAAATTCATACAACAACATTTTAACAGTTCTATATCAGTATATAAATGTATGCATATGCTCCACAACAATAATCAAATGAATCACGACTCACGGAATTTCCAAGATGAAGTTCAAACAACACATATTTGGCTTAACTCAGTTTATTACAGCTGGTAGCACATACGGATGTCCCACCGAGCTGGACCCTTTATCCAACCCACATCTGCAGTGTCACTGACACCTACAGATGGCCCACCAGCTGGACCCTTTATCTGACACCCATCCGCAGTGCTTTGGCTTAACCATTAACTAAGGTCTGGTTCATAATCAGATAAAAGAAAATTCGTATGCAATAAGCTCAGAATCGTCCATTCGCAACACGTCAAACCAAACTGTCATTCCTGTCCCAGACTGGATATGACACCATTTCATCGTTTCCTCACAGTCACCCAAAGTCTCCGTCACGATCAGTCATTGCCCAGCATTGACTGATCTTAATCAATCACTGCCCAGCAGTGATTCATTATCCTCATGTGCGCACATGGTTTCGAGTCATCGCCCAGCGTTGATTTCGAAACGTTACCGACCATCCTAGATAGTCATAAATTATTGGGGACTTTCGACCGTAGTTTCCAAAACAAAAGAACACAAACAAACGATATACCATCCAACATGCAAATACAACTATGATATTCATTTCGGATTGAAATGGGGTTATTGTGGCTCGCACTCAACTACCCACAAGTTTTCAACTCTGATTTTCATTTTCCAGGCTCTTATTGCGGCCCGCAATGACTGTGGTTGCGGCCCGCAACCAAGCACCCCAATTTCAGCCAGAGAGCATTTCTCCTGGTATGTTCATTGCGGCCCGTAATGAGAGTTGTTGCGGCCCGCAATAAGGCGATTTCAGTACATATTAGTTCTAATTTAATACGGTTATGCATATGATTCAAGTCATTCCAATTATGCAACAATCAAATATTCAACATGACAATTGGAAACAATTTAATTTCTGAAAATGAAACATCAAACAAGTCCAAGAACCCCGCACCTGATTACGAAGAGCGTATCTCGCACTTATGGTTCGGACGTCTCGAAAGGTCCCGCAAAGTTTTGCTCACCCGAGCCTACCCCTATATCAACATATATAATTTATTTAATCTTTGTTCGACGATCGATATGGTTACTTGAGTTACATTAGTTTCTTTATACTTTCCTGCACATTCATTGCGGCCCGCAATGAATCCATTGCGGCCCGTAATGACCTCTACCGTTTTCCTGCACACTCATTGCGGCCCGCAATGACTTCTACAGCTTTCTGTTCCTGCGCGACAAATTCACTGCCTCCACTCATTGCGGCCCGCAAGAGATCTTATTGCGGCCCGCAATAAGTCGGTTCACGAATCAATTCTCCCAATTTCCCAAACCCCAAACCCTAGATCAATCAAAACCAAATTAAGATGAAATTGAGGAAGAATTTACTAAATTAGCAACATAAAAGCTTAATGGAGATGGATTACTCAAAATTTATACACAAATTTCGGATTTAGGGCAAAACCCTAACAATGGAGAAAAATTCCAGATTTTTAGAAGAGATGAGAGGGAGGAAATACCAATGGAGCACTAGAGAGAGAGATGATCCACAATTTCCATTTCTTTCTTCAATTTCTCAAGTTCTTTGATGGATTTTTGAGGGAGAAGAGAGGAGTCTCTCCTTCTCTTTCTTTTGGCGGACACACACAAAGGAGCAATGGACCAACAGAGAAGAAACAAAGGGAGAGATAGAGCTTGAGTTGTTTACATGTATTTTGGAAAATTTTCTAAATAGACCCTCAAATTGTTTGATATTATTAAGAGAAGAATTTGTGTATATAATTATATATACATGTAAGTTAATTTAATTCTTTTGTTTCTAAGATATAGATTTCAAGATTCGATTAAGTCGGACTGTTTCGAAATTCAGACTTGTTATAAAATAAAGACAAAGAATAATAAACAAGATAGAGAACACATAAAAGATGGCAATCTCTTTATTCATATATTTCTCATGTGTACAATACAAGATTACAATGCCTCTATTTATAGGCCACAAATTGTAAATGAAAAGTCATTACAATAATAAATAAGAGATTAAATTCCAAATACTAGTGGGATATAAATTCCAATGGTAGTGGGGTAGTGGGGAAGTAAATGAGGATTAATATTGAGAGTTACAACATGAATGGACCATCCATTATATTCATAACACTCTCCCTTGGATGTCCATTACATAAGAATATGCCTCATTAAAACCTTACTAGGAAAAACCCTATGGGATAAAAACCTAGTGAAGGAAAAAGAGTACATTATTCTTTTAATACGCAACTACAACCTCACCAGGAAAATCCTGTGGGAAAAACCATGGTAAAGGAAAATGTAATGCATATTAACTCCCCCTCATGACAACATTAATCAAGATCTTTAAGTCGACCAACTCCAATATTACGGATCACATTTTCAAATATTAAAGTATGGAGTGTCTTAGTGAATAAATCTGCTAGATTCTCACTTGAACGGATTTGCTGAACATTAATAACATTATTCTTTTGGAGATCATGTGTGAAAAATAACTTTGGTGAAATATGTTTTGTTCTATCTCCTTTAATGTATCATTCCTTTAATTGAGTAATATATGCAATATTATCTTCATATATGATCGTCAGGATCATTTCTCCATAAGACAAACCACATGTTTGACGAATGTGTTGAATCATAGATATTAACCAAACACATTCTCAGCTTGCTTCGTGTATTGCTAAATTTTCTCAGAGTTAGCAAAGTATATATTTAATTTCATTCCAATGTCTTTGCGTGGGAGAAAAACTATATTTTGCTAATAAATTTACAGCAAATAATATATCAGATATTGTATGTCCAGCAATATACATAAATGCTCAATGGATTTTTATTCACATTTAATGATCTTACAACCATCAGAGTGCTCAATGGATGTGATTTTATCCATATAAAATTGTTTCAACACTCTTGCAATATAATTTTCTTGATGCATAAAAATTTTGCAATCCAAGGCAAAATTTTGTCCTCCCAAGATCTTTCATCTCAAATTCTTCATTTAAATAATTTATTGCTTTTCGAAGTTCTTCAGGAGTTCCAATGATACTTAGATCGTCAACATAAACTGCAATTATAACAAAATTATTTCCATATTTTTTCATGGACAGATCGTATCATTATTATATCTGTTACATTCTAAGCCTTGATTAAATAAAAATATGCAAAAAGGGCCTAAATGTGAAGATTTTTAAGTTATGCAATATATAAAACTTGGAGGGACCTATATGCAAAAATTCCATATATTAAGTTAAAAACCCTTCTTCTTAACTTGATCATTTCATTTTAACATCTAAAAATCGTGAAAGACCTAGGGTTGGCCGAACCTAAGAGAGAAAGAGAGAGAGAGTGAAATCGAGCACGAAATCGGGTCGAAATTGTCGGAAATCGGAGATTCGAGCTAATTGGACGATCGTGATCAGTTCTAAAGCTTCAATCTGGTATAATCTTCCTTCCTTGTGATCTTTTGAGAAACCCTAAGTTGTTCGATTTGTTGTATTTCTTTGAGAATTCGAATTTAAGTTCGATTGATTCGATATAACTCGATATTCGGTTTGATTTGGATTGAATCGATTGATTTTGTTTGTGAAATTGGAAAGGGAATTAGGGTTTGGTAAAAATGGTGGGATTTGGGGAAATTTCTAAGGTTTCAGGTGTTATACACCATTTGGATCTGAATTGATCGAGTTATAATCGTTTGAACATCTCGATTCGTGTTGTTTGGTTCAATCATTCGTTTGAATTGGATTTTGGAATTAGGGTTTTTATGCCAATTTGGTACCAATTGAATTCATGTTTAATGGTGTCGATTCTCGACAACTTAGATGTTAATGTACCGTTTGAATCGATGATACAAAGCAATGGTTAACCATGTCGAAACCCGATCGAAACGAGCTAAACCAAATCTGAAAACATAACTTCTGTGTGAGCTATTGCGGGCCGCAAGAAACCTATTACGGGCCGCAATACATGGGTTAGCTCAAATGCCGAAAATACAACTCTCTGGAAATCTTGGTTACGGGCCGCAACCAAACCTTTACGGGCCGCAATAAAATATGGCAGAACACCAACTCTCTGGAAGGTTAGTCTGCGGGCCGCAATAAGACCATTCCGGGCCGCAATGACACTCAGAAAATTCTGTAAATGTGTATTGAAGTTCTGCAAATGGTTGTTTTGTGTTGTACAAACCTAATTGGTTGAACCATTACTTAATCCTATACTATTAGGACCCGAATACGAACATTAGATCGTGTTTAACCTAATTTAACTCGGTTTAACCTACGGGATACCAATCGGTTGTTTTAATCGAATCTAAACGGTTAAATAGGTGGTAAACCTACGAGGCATCGGATCTCGGGATCGTTCGAGACGCCTGAGCCTTAGACGAGTGCGCTATATACTCAGGTGCGGGGTTTCTGGACTTGTTTGATAGTTTATATTCAGAATTAAACTGTGTTTCTATTGACATGTTGATTATTGGTTGAATTGCATTATCGGATTGTGTTGCATATGCATTGCATTGCCCTAATTAATTGAAACTCGGATTGTTTATCTGATTGATCTGCATGCTGGTATGGTTGTTATTTGTGTATTGATCTGAATGATCTAATTTGGAAATTGGAAAGTCACCGTGATTTATATCACCATCGGTTGGTGGATATGGCATTACCGTCCCCCATCGTGGCGACGACACCTAGGGGGTGTGTTCGGATTTGTCAAAGTCTATGCATGGACTTTGACGACCCAGTATTCTAAAGCTTTAGATTGTCTGGCCCTCAGCAATTCCCAGTACCGGTTGGGACGAGGGGTAAGTGACTCTGTATTATGAATTTGGTTATGGGTGACTTGTGTATCGGAGGCATTGCCCAGGGGGTAATGCGTTTGGATGGTCGATTGGTTTTAAATGGAATTTTCCGGATATGAAATGGAACCAGACTTGTAATTAAACGGTTAAGCCTGTACTACCAGATATTCTGAGTTCGAGTTAAACCAAATATTGTGTGATTGAATTTCGGATTGGCAATTCCTGAGTTGGATTTCATTTGGCTTATTGATGTCGGTTTTTGCGTTCATGTTTATATATATCATTATAAACTAATCTGAGCTTTATTTGTGCTTTATTTTTGAATATAATCTGTGATTGCAAGTCCAGGAGCGAAACGTGGCAAATTTATCGCACTGAGAATTTATTTCTCACCCCCTCTTTGGGTTAACTTTTCAGGTTCCGGTTCAGCAGATCCGAGAGAGGCACGAGGTCGGTAGGCCTGGTTATTCCGCTGCTTAGACTGTCTGGTATGGTGACGTTAGAGATTATGTATATAGTTAGGTTTTGATGGTGTACATATATGATCTCTATGTCATTTTGTGATGCGTATCCATCGAGATACGGGTTTGTATGATATTACCTGACCAGCTGGGATTTATGTTATTTGTTTGTTTGGTTGTTTGTTTATGTTTTAGTTCTTATTATATCGTAATTGCCTAGTAGGCATACGGGCAACCGTATGTCTACGGCAGGAGAGCACCTGTCGCACCTCGTTGGGCCACGGGGTGTGACAATATCCATGATTCAATAAATATTCACTTAGATGATTATACCATATGCGTTCAAATTTCTTTAATCCATATAAAGATTTATTCAATTTAATTGAATAATGTTCTCGAGAACCTAAATTATATGCTTCAGGCATCTTAAATCCTTCAGGAATTTTCATATATATATATATCATTATCAAGCGAGCCATATAAATAGGCTGTAACAACATCCATTAGGCGCAAATCAAGCCCTTCATGTACTGCCAGACTAATTAAGTATCGAAAAATTGTTGCATCCACCACAGATGAGTATGTCTGTTCATAATCAATTCCAGGTCTTTGCGAAAATTCTTAGGCTACAAGTCGAGCTTTATATCTCACAATTTCACCTTTCTCATTTCGCTTTTGTGTAAATACCCATTTGTATCCTACTGGCTTTATGCCTTCGGGTATTGGGACTACAGGCCCAAAAACTTTTTATTTTTCAAGGGAGTTTAATTCTACCTCAATTGCACCTTTCTGTTTTGGCCAATCATTTCTTTGTCGACATTCTTTAATAGACTTCGAGTCATGATCCTCATTATTCATTATATTTAGCACTATATTATATGCAAATATCATTGATATCAATTTTATCTCGGTTCCATCTTATTCCATTCATAATATAATTTATCGAGATCTCTTTATTTTCATGAATTTCATATACCTGAGTTTCAGCTGGAACTCCAATATTACTTATAATTTGATTCTCTTCTAGAGTTTTATCTGAAATTATCATATCCTCGACTTGACCATTTTCATTCTTTGCTCCTTTTCTTTTTCGAGGATTTTTATCTTTGGAACCGATTGGTCTTCCACGCTTCCTGCGTGTTATAATTTCATTAGTCTGTCCAACAGGAACATCGACCTTATTTGGAGCATTAGCAGCTGGTACATGTGATTTGGTCACTTTCTTTGTAAATGCGTCTGGCGATTGATTAACTAATCTAAATGAATTATCTTTTAAACATCTAGTTCACATTATTTATGAGGATCTAAATTAGACAATGATAATTCATTCCAACTAATATATTTCCCAGCTGATTGTTTTTCTCCCCCTAAGGTTGGGAATATTAATTCATCAAAATGATAATCGGCAAAACTAGCCGTGAATAAATCTACCATCAATAGTCTAGATACTTTATTACATATGGAGATTCAAATTCAATATAAATACCCAACTTTCTTTGATGTCCCATTTTAGTGCGTTGTGGTGGAGCAATTATAACATATATCGCACATTCAGAAAATCTTATATGGAAAATATTAGGTATGTGACCAAAAATCAATTATAAAGAGGAAGTTTTATAATAGCTTGTTGGCATGATGCGAATTAGTGTTGTTGCATGCAAAATAACAAGTTCTCATTTTGTGCATGAACATAAGCTATAGGATGTACAATATCAATTCTAATAGACATGCATTGTCTGAGAAATAAATTCATCAACATTGTCTAGACGTATTTTCTTAATTGAATAATCATAAAATTATGCTCTTAATCAAATCAATTGAGCAAATAATCTTGCAAACGTCAGGTTGCAAGTTGATAATGTGACCATACTATTGATGCATCAATTATAACCATAAAATATCTAAATGGTTCACATAGTGGATATATTGGTCCACAAATATCATGTATACGTTCTAGAAATGAAATCAACAAATAAAAATTCATAAGATTAAAGAATCTTCTGGTTCTTTAATGAATGTCCACATTAATTATCTATTATTTTTCGCATCATTATTGATCCAGAATGGTCCAACCGGTCATGCCAAACTATGAACATATTTTTATTTGTAAACTTCAGGTTTACAATCACATGTGCTTCAATTGTACTAATATATGTGTAGTACAATTTGGAGGAAAACATAAGCAAATTTTTTAATATGCATTTTTTTTATGTGAGATTAAGCAAATTTTCTAATATAAATATTCAACAATTTCTTCATTGGTTGTCTCAACTTGATATCTATTTCAGCAAATATCTTTAAAACTTAACAAATTTCTTTGAGACTTAGAATAATATAATACATCATCAATATAAACTTGTGTTCCTCCATATAACAATAATATAGCTCTTCTGGAGCCTTCAATCAACAATTACAATTAATACAAAAAGAAAAATAACACCACAATAACAAAAATAATAATAACAATTGTAATTACCTTTTTTTTTTTTTTACCCCCATCAATTCCAAGGAATAAATTTAGAAAAGAAAAAAAAATTACAATGACTTTGTCAGGTGTAATGCGTATTTTAATGTACATTTTGTTTGAAAATCAAGGACTTTAAATGAGTTATTTCTAAAACTAGTATTAGACCTTTCAAATAACCACAAAATTAATTTGTAAGAATAGTATTCTAGTATCAATTTGAGTTTCTTTTCATGCTCCGTAGAATAGTATTCTACAATATATATATATATATATTTGTTTCTTTTAGGTGTCGTTTGAAATTAATGGACAAATCGATGCTATTTAAGATCTTATATTATCCAGATAATTAATAAGCAATTAATAGCGACAGTCAATAAGGGCTTTGTCACAAGATTCGTGTAGAATATCTATTTATATCCATTCTGATTCTGGCACATAATTCAAAATAAGGAGATAATACTTATCATGATGAATTGAAAAACATGAGTTCCATTTGTTGTTCTTTTGAAAAATCTCACATCATAGTGTCCTTCCTGACTAGAATTAAATCACTGTAGCAAAATTTAAGATTAGTCACTAAAGTTTTTTTTTTTTTTCACAAAAATATTCTTTTGGATGATATTGAAAGCTGGTGTTTATCCTCTCCAACCTTTTTCATTTTTCCATCTTAATTAAGTAGTCAAATAGATTGACACAACATCTGTATGAACACTTAACATTCTTTTTAAAAAATAATTCAATTACTAAGAAATATCATTTATTAAAATAAATTTATTGAACTTCGAGATGGTACCACAAATATTCAACTATCTTAACTTTATGAATAAAATATGTCACAAATTTATCTTTCGGTTTATGGCTTCGGGCCATATATTCAACTATCTCAATTTTATGAATAAAATATGCCACAAGTTTTTCTTTATGTTTATGACTTCGGGTCAATTGTCAAAACTTTATGATCACATTGAGCTTTAATAATTGAATCTTAAAATTGAGCTTCGGGCCAATTGATAAATTACTAAAATAGCTTCAGGCCAATTGATAAAATTGAAAATTTATTATTAAAAAATGGCTAGATGTCATTTGAAAACATAACATTAACTTTGATACACGTTATTCATATGGCTTCAAGCCATTATATTAACATAATTTATACTAAGATGACTTCGGGTCATAATTTATGTTTAACACAAAATAATGTAAACGAATAACATAATATAAAACAAAATATTATCATAATACAACTTGTTATTTTGTTCAATGATAAGAAGACAATAAATTGACTCAAAAATTTCTTATAATCTTCTTCAACTATTCTTGAAATCTTCTTCAAGAAGAACTTCTTAATATTTTTTGAAATCTTCTTCAGGAAGACCTTCTTAATGTATTTTGAAATCTTCTTCGAGAAGATTAAATTATTGAAACAAAAAATAACAAAATGAACATCAAACAAAATTTGTACATCATATAAATCTTCTTCAGAAAGATTTCCTAATATCTTCTCAGATTAATTTTTCTATATCATATATATCTTCTTCAGGAAGATTAAAAAAAAAAATTTGCACTTCAAATAAAATTATATAAATCATACTAAACATTTTAAAATAAGTGTACATAAATTGATAACTTATACCATTTAGCAATTACTTATTGGAAGTATCATTTATTTAAATAGAATTGAAATAAAGATATCAAAGTTACCTCGAATCTTCAACTAGTAGAGCTCTCGTGCTGATAACGTGTTATAAAATAAAGACAAAGAATAATAAACAAGATAGATAACACATAAAAGATGGCAATCTCTTTATTCATATATTTCTCATGTGTACAATACAAGATTACAATGCCTCTATTTATAGGCCACAAATTGTAAATGAAAAGCCATTACAATAATAAATAAGAGATTAAATTCCAAATACTAGTGGGATATAAATTCCAATAGTAGTGGGGTAGTGGGGAAGTAAATGAGGATTAATATTGAGAGTTACAACATGAATGGACCATCCATTATATTCATAACAAGACTAATATTATAATTGTTTTAATTTTCAACTCCTAGTTCATCAATAAACTTTTCTATCATGTTAATTTTTATTGTTGAAAAATTTCTTGACGTAACAAAACATCTTATTCCGATCAGGGTGTAAAAGAGTCTCTCCATCTCTAGCCGAGTCTCTAGAGACTGAAACCGAGTGCTAATCCTCTGAAGTACCTCAAAATTTGCCTTTGTATGGAGACCGTTTGATCAGCATTTTAAGTAGATCTGACGGTGTGTATCAAAATGCAAAATTTGAGTTACTTTAGGTGATTTGAATTCCTGAGACAGAGACTAAAAGAGACTCTCCATTTCGAAATTGGAAAGTTCCCTCTTCCTCCTCTTCACTCTTCCCCCCCGTTCCAGCATTTAAAACTGAGAGAACGAAAAATCAAAAGAGGTTTCATTGATTGATTCATTATAAAAGTAGATAGATCTCGAATCGATCGCGCTCTCCTCAATCAATGCCCTTGATTATAATCTGAGGTACTACTAACTCTTTCTATTTCTGTCACTCGCTAATCGCTAGGCTAGGGTTTAGTTAACCCTTTATCTGTTTTCTTCTTTCGCTAGGGTTTTGTCTTTGTATTTGTCATTCTGATTTCTTACCCTGGATCTAGGTTTTCAGGACATTTTCTTTTGTTTTTTCAATATAGGTGATTCGAGTTGAAAAATGGAAACCGGGGTCAAATCTGAATTGACCGATTTTGCGGCATGATTTATTTGTCATTTTCTTATGGGGACAGTACCAGTACTATTTTTTACCAGTATATATATTCAGACGAGCATGTCAGAAATTAACCCTTTATCTGTTTTGTCTTTGTATTTGTCATTCTGATTTCTTACTCTGGATCTAGGTTTTCAGGTCATTTTCTTTTGTTTTTTCAATATAGGGTTTTAATCGCCAGGGTTTAGTTAATTAGTTTTTAGTTTTGCATCTATCTACTAATTGCTGCTTGTAGGTTTCGTTTTCATAATTGCGAGATTAATAATTTGTTTGGTATCTTATTAGTCTGAGTAACCCCTTATCTGTGTTAGGGTTTTGTCTATGCTACAGATTGTATTTGTCATTTTGATTTCCAACTCTGGATCTAGGTTTTGAGGTCATTTTCTTTTGTTTTTTCTTAAATTTGATGAAAGCTAGCCTAGGTAGTTATAACATAAATTTCCAGATTATTTACATAACAAATTCACCATTTTACAAATTGACTAGTTTTTTTTTCTACAATTATCCTATTTACAGTTCTTGTTAATACATATCAAAAGAAAAGAAAACTATGTGAAACCTTATTTAATCTTTTGAGCTTTTCTAACATCACATCTTCCTGATTACAATTTATACATAGGTGATTCAAGTTGAAAAATGGAAACCGGGGTCAAATCTGAATTGACTGAAACCCTAAAACAGGTTCATGAAGAAGTCACTTCTCTGAAAGCTGCCTTGTCAGAGAAAGAATTTGCTATGCAAACCCTAATTTGCACCCATGAGAAATCAAAAACCACTCTGAAAGAACAAATTTCAAAATTGGAGGCTGAAAAGAGAGACCTTGTTTCATCCTTAGATGAAGCGAATTTGATTAGAGAAGAGAGAGAAGGGGCAGTTGGTGTGTGCAGAGAAGAGATCCAACAGCTGAGATTGCTTCTGGCTGAGTCTCAAAAGAAGTGTAAGGAGACTGAGGAGTGGGCCCATTCTGGTAAAGAGGCAAAATTTAAAGAGCAATTGTTGGTACAGTTTGAAGAGGAACGAAACAAGGTCGAAAATCAGTTAAAGTGGAAATGTGAACAGTTTGCTCATTTAGAAGAGGCGCATAAAAAACAGCAATCTGAGTTTAAAGAACTCAAAAGAGAGAAGGAAGCGGAGAAATTGGAGTTCTTCGGAAAAATCAGCGATTTGGAGTCACATTTGGATGAGAAAACCCGTTTGGCTGAGGATTTGCGTACCCATTTAGAGATATGTAACCAGGTACTGGCAAGAGAAGAGAGCAAAAGGAAGTTGCTTGAAGTTGAGTTGCACGAATCTCGAGATCAGTACAATAGTCTGGTTACTGATTTTGAGGCGGCCAAATCAGCCGTTGAATCGGTGACAGCAAAGAGAGATGAGGAGATAGCATCTTTGAGGGGTATTTTAGCAGATAAGTCCTTGCAAATTAAAGAACTTGAATTTGAGAAGGCACACAATGAGCAAGAAAACCAGGAACTGAGGGCTTCTTTGAAAGAGTACAGAGAGGTTGAGATTGGAGGAGTTGAGAAATCAAAGAAATATAGGGTTTTAGAGAAGGCCCACAAGGGATGTGCTGACAAAATTCGAAAAAGAGATGTTCAAATTGATAATTTGAAGAGAGATCTAGATGAGACAGAAGTACTTGTTGAGAAATTACAGAATGAGTTGGAAGCAAAAGAGAAAGTTGAAGAGATTGAAATTGAGAATTTGAAGAGAGATGAGGTAAATAATTTACGGAAGAGAGAGGAAGCTTTGCTGGTAGAAAGGGAGATGTTGATTGGTGAACTTAAAGAGAAAAATGACTTAGTTAAACAGGTAAAAGAGTTCATTGTCAGAGAAGAGGATTTAGTGAGAGAAAATGATAGGCTGATTTGTGAAGTTAGAGAGAGAGAAGGGGTGATAAAGCAGCTTAATACTCTGGTTAAAGAAAAGGAGATGTTGTTTGGTGAGGTAAGAGAGAGAGAAGGTATAGCAGATCAGCTTAGAGAATGCAAGGATAGAGAAGAGGCTTTAGTGAGAGAAAATGATAGGCTGATTTGTGAAGTTAGAGAGAGAGAAGGGGTGGTAAAGCAGCTTAATACTCTGGTTAAAGAAAAGGAGATGTTGCTTGGTGAAGTTAGAGAGAGAGAAGGTATTGCTGATCAGCTCAGAGAATGCAAGGAGAGAGAAGAGACTTTAGTGAGAGAAAATGATAGGCTGATCTGTGAAGTTAGAGAGAGAGAAGGGGTGATAAAGGAGCTTAATACTCTGGTTAAAGAAAAGGAGATGTTGTTTGGTGAAGTTAGAGAGAGAGAAGGTATAGCAGATCAGCTCAGAAAATGCAAGGAGAGAGAAGAGGCTTTAGTGAGAGAAAATGATAGGCTAATTTGTGAAGTTGGAGAGAGAGAAGGGGTGATAAAGCAGCTTAATACTCTGGTTAAAGAAAAGGAGATGTTGTTTGGTGAAGTTAGAGAGAGAGAAGGTATAGCAGATCAGCTCAGAGAATGCAAGGAGAGAGAAGAGGCTTTAGTGAGAGAAAATGATAGGCTGATTTGTGAAGTTAGAGAGAGAGAAGGGGTGGTAAAGCAGCTTAATACTCTGGTTAAAGAAAAGGAGATGTTGCTTGGTGAAGTTAGAGAGAGAGAAGGTATAGCTGATCAGCTCAGAGAATGCAAGGAGAGAGAAGAGACTTTAGTGAGAGAAAATGATAGGCTGATCTGTGAAGTTAGAGAGAGAGAAGGGGTGATAAAGGAGCTTAATACTCTGGTTAAAGAAAAGGAGATGTTGTTTGGTGAAGTTAGAGAGAGAGAAGGTATAGCAGATCAGCTCAGAGAATGCAAGGAGAGAGAAGAGACTTTAGTGAGAGAAAATGATAGGCTGATTTGTGAAGTTAAAGAGAGAGAATTGGTGATAAAGGAGCTTAATACTCTGGTTAAAGAAAAGGAGATGTTGATTGGTGAAGTTAGAGAGAGAGGAAGGATAGCAGAACAGCTCAGAGAATGCAAGGAGAGAGAACAGGTATTAGTAAGAGAAAAGGAGATGTTAATTTGTGAAATTAGAGAGAGAGAAGGACTAATTGAAGAGCTTAGAGGAGAAAACTCGAGGTTGGAATCTGAGGTTTGTTCTTTTGAAGAAGAGAAAGCGAAATTTGTTGAAATCAGAAATGAAATGGCAAAGAAATTGCTGGAAATCAAATTTAAACTTGATCCTTTGAAAGAAAAGTGTACTGAATTTGCAAAAGAAAAAAGGAATGAAGTTTCAGGTCTGGAAATGAACCTTGAATTTCTCGTAGAAGAGTTAGAGAACTCGATTTCAGAAAAGGAAAAATTACAATTTGAGTTGCAGGAAATGGCCACAAATTACTTTCTCCAAAAGCATGAAATTGAATTTCGGGAAGGGCTTTTTTGTGATTTGGAAATGGAAATGGATAGATTTGAAGACCAGTTGGAGAGGGAGAGATTAGAAAACGAGGCGAAAAGAGTTCGATTTTCGAATGATATTAAGAGGCTAATGCGAGAAAAGGAAACCCTAGTATTGCAAATTCATGAACTAAATTGTGGGATTGGATCACTTCTCTGTGCAGATGGAGAAACTAAGGCGATTTCTGAGAGGATTTTGCAAAAGATGAGAAATGAAGGTGAATTTATGCATGAGAAAAAGTGTAAGTCACTTGTACCACATTTTGGTACCAGATCACCTCTCAAGGAGAATAACTTTTAGTTAATAGTTACTTTCTTGTTCTTTTGTTACAACTTGTGTTGTAATTCTTTTTTAATTTTCTAATTGAAGTTGAACTTGTTGCAGTTAGTTTGAAATTTGAAATTGTACTAATTGTGCTTTATATTTTGGACTTCTTGTGTTGTCAAATTGAACAATTGTCTATCAAATATGAGATAGATTGAAGTTTTTTGTGACATGAAATATACTGGTATTGTTAGAAACAGTATTGTAGACAGTACCAGTACTATTTTTTACCACTATATATATATATATATATTCAGACAGTACAAGATATTTCAATTTTACAAATATCAGAGGGCCAAAGGCAAATTTGAAATATGTGGGATATGATTGTAGTAATTGTGCTTTATATTGGGACATTTTTTGTTTGTCAAATTGGGCAATTGTCTATCAAATTTAAGATAGATTGAAGTTTTTTGTGACATGAAATATGCTGGTATTGTAAGAAACAATTATGGTACCAGTACTTTTTCTTACCAGTATATATATTCAGACGAGCATTTCAGAAATTATAGAATCGGGTGGACTGTTGTAAATTTGAAATATCTGAGTGGCTAATTCGAAAAATGGCGTGTCAGAAATGAAGCATCAGATGGGGAATGGTAAATTTCAATAATTACTCGTTTGAGAAATCATCTATTAGGGTTCTTTCTTATTGATGGATTGTTAATTAAATGAAGCTTAATTTTGGAGTTTAGTTTAATTTATTGAGCTTTAATTTGACCGGGCACATATAAAGTAATATCGGATCCGGGTGAGAAACTAAGAATGAGGTAGAGATTCGAAGGGGCACTTTTTAGTAACATAGTAGCAAACACATTAAAAAAATGACTTAATTTAGTAGAAGTGGTAAAGAAAATTATAAATTAATATTAATATAATGTGTTTATTTTTAATTGTTTTAACTTTTGACTGCTTGATTTTATATTAAATTAATTCGAAAATTTGAAAATTTGATATTTAATAGCAGTGGCCTAGTCACGCGACGTGGATATGCGTAAATGATTTTCTTTGTTTTCTAACCGTTAAGGCGTTTAGCCGTTAACTAGAGGGAGCAGATTATACGTAAAGAGTCGTAGAAATAATGAGTGGGGGAAACGAAGAGAGCCCCCACAATAATTTCGTGGTGTTTAACTCGCACCTAACCAACCAGACCCGGATGCGGATTAACTACAGTAACTCATATTTCAAGTTTGGATCCAAACCGTTGGATCTGCTCTGACAAGTTGCCCGAATTCTGATCGAACAGTCCGAATCTAAAATAAAAATTTAGATTACTTTAGAGAGGATCTGTCACTACATCATCCATCTCTTCTTAGTCTCTCTTCTTCTTCTTCTTCTTCTTCTTCTTCTTTTGTTTTCTCTCTTTTGCTCACAAAGCAGCTAGCAGCAACCAGTTTTGACTTTTGACTTCATCTTCATAGTTTCATACTCATATATATTCATATCAGATTGAAGAGGAAATTCATTAATTAACGGCCTGGCCTGATTGATCGATCGATCGATGGAGGAGACATCGTCGAGGAAACCAATGACGGCTGAGCTCGACATGCCGCTACACAACATCGGTTTCGAAATAGAGATTCTCTCTCCCTCCCTCGTCTCCGGTCGCCTCCAAATCACACACCTCTGCTGCCAGGTTAGCTAGCTCTCATATACATATATACTTCCTCTCCTCTCATGCTCTCTAACACTCATAAATTATACTAATTAACAACTATATATATACAAATTAATGAAGCCTTTCAAAGTGTTGCACGGAGGTGTATCGGCCATGATAGCGGAAGGTCTAGCGAGCATGGGGGCCCACATGGCATCGGGTTTTCGCAGAGTTGCCGGCGTCCAGCTCAGCATCAATCATTACAAAAGTGCCCGTCTCGGCGATCTCGTCTTGGCCGAGGCTTCTCCGGTGCATGTCGGTAGAACTACACAGGTAGGGTAGGTAGCTAGCTAGGTGTAATTAATTAATTGTAGTTCAATTATTTCTCTTTTTTACTAATTTACCCTACCTAATTATCTTTGTCTTTCCCCCTTCTTTTTCTTTTATATATAACAAAACAAAACAAAAACAAAAATGGTCAGCATCAAAGAGACAAAGACGTTACAATTTTATTCATATCTTAATTGTTCCCTTTTTTAAGAGAAATTTCATGTACACCCTTCGAAACCTCGAAATTACGTACGCCCCCTCTAAAATTTTATTCATATCTTTATCTTGTTCCCCGGCCCTTTTTATTCAGTTAATTAGTCCCTTCTCATCATCTACAATTAATAATCCGGGCTTTCATTAATGCATGGTTTATATTTATATTATTCTCTATTTTTATTTTGGGTTAACTTTTTTACTCTACTTTTATATATCTCTTTTCCTTCTTAATTTGAAAAAACAAATTTATCATGAATTAATTTGAATTTAATTAAGTAGGGGTGCAACCGTGCAAAGAATCTGTTGATTTTGTCTAATTAATTAATTGGCCTACCTGCTCCCTTATTATATATTAATTATTCTTTTTATCTGCACTCAGAGCAAATTAATTGCAGATGGTGGCAATTAAGAAAGAGGTTAGAGAGAGAGAGAGAGAGAGAGAGAGAGGTAGGTAGGTAGGGTTTGATTGGAAGCTGACTTTGCACCTGGTATTTAGAGTGGGAAAAATGGCACGCCGGAGCCGGCTTCGTCACGGAACGGCACGGAATGGCACGGCACGCGTGTCAGTTACATATCGTGATTCGCGTGTTTCGTGCCGTGCTCATCTTTTAAAACTTTGGCACGACACGACATGTAGTCACGCGAGTCACGTGTAATTAGGACCATTAGATATTGATTTAATGGTGAATCTTGAATAAACCAACCTAAATTATGATTAAATGGTCACGCGAGTCACGTATGGTCACGGCACGTTTAGGCATGGCGTGACTCACGTGGCGTGGCGTGGCGTGACCACCCCTTGACATTTTGATCACGGCACGGCACGAGACCAAAGTCACGGCGTGTGAGTCACAGCACGGCACGACACTTTTTTTCCACTCTACCTGGTATCATATTTATTAAGTCTGAATTTAATATATATAATGATAACCACCAACTAGAGTGTGTGGCTATGGTAATATTAGAATTGTATTATGAATTTATATCTTTATTTTTAAATTTGAAACATTTGATTAAAATAGTTAAACGTCATCTCTATATACCTGTATATCGAATTTTAATTTTAATTTTTGGAATTCTTCTACTATTTTTTCCTTTAAATAGGTAGAAAATCACGACTTTCAAATATATGGTCCAGAATTTTTAAATCAAGTTATTTTTCCTCTATCCAAAAAAATAGTAAATAAATTTTTAAAAATGTCATTCTAAACATTTTCTATTCAATAAAATAATGATACGAATGTATAGCACATCTTGAACCGTAATATATGTATTACCATATGCATAACCTCATCAGTCCACCAACTAATAATTAATTACAAATTAATTTAGACATTAATAATTAATTAGTTCCTTCCTTCTCTCTATCATGCATATCTCAACAGGTATGGGAGGTGAAGCTTTGGAAGATAGATGGTTCAACAAATGAGAAGATAGCTCAGCTGTCGTCGTCGAAGGTGACTCTCTTAACGAACTTGCCGGTGCCAGAGCACGCAAAGGATGCCGACCAAGCTCTTCGCAAGTACATCAGCAAGCTATAGATCTTTATATATCTATAATTCATACTGTTTCAAAACTGTATGTAACTAAACTAATAATGAAAGAGAGATTCAGTAAAAGAGAATGGGGTCAATTGATTCTCATTTATTTCTAAAATTTTGTGCTTAGACATAATTTTTCTATATAGTTTAGATTAAAATGCTATTGATACTGTAAAATTTACCACCAGACTCATGCCTCATCGACCATCGCGTCTCACATCCTTTATCTTTATTTTCGAAGTTCAAACAATCCATCTAAACCACTTAACATGATTTTAAATGTGCTTAGATATTAAATTTTATATATTTTTTACAGAAAAATACTATTTTTTTTAAGATAAGTACAAAATTATTGTTTTTGGACCATTCAAAACTATTGATTTTGTATCTATTTAGAAAAATAGTAAAATATTTTAAAAAATATATAAAATTTATTCTCCAAGCATATTTTAATGTGGAGATTATGTTAAGTGGTTCAAATCGACTGTTATATTTTGAGAACGAAGATAAATAATGTAAAGCATGATGAGACATAAAAGACAGGAGACATTTAATGCCTCCTCATGTAGGTATATGCCTAAATTAATTGTTGGCTGGCGAAACGAAAAAAATAAAAACAAAAAGTCATGTTCTAATCTATAGTTATAAAGCAACATGACATAAATTTTATTCATACAACAAGTTATGAATGTTTAATTATAAACCGATCCTTGATACATACTAGACGATATTCAAGTAATATTGTCTCTATATATAGTTATATTGATTTAAAAGATATTGTCAATAATAACCGATGAAAATTATTCTTAATTTTTTTTAGTTTTATTTGAATTAATTTTAAAATTATTGTCAACATGAGGTGGTTCCTTTCCAATCGTGTTTAATTAACTTTGTTGGAACACATTGAGCCCACACTAAAAAAATAAAAAATTAAGATATATTAAGGATATTAATACAAAACTTGGTTCCTTTGTTATGATTTAGCAACATATAATTGTTGCCAATTAATGAGAATAGAAAAAAAAATGCAAAAAAAAAAAAAAAAAATGAAACCACTCCACATCTATTTCTTGGGTTTCCTCTGAGCCTTTGTTCTAGCTCTCCGGTCCCTCCATTAATTTGTTCTTCCTTCCTTCCGTTCTTTCTTTGTTTCTTTGTTTCTTTGTTTGTTCTTTTCTTTATTTATTTCTCTCCTCTTCTTTGGGGGGACCTTGAACTTGAAACTAGATGCATGCAACTTGTAGCAATTGAGTGGTGAATATGCTCTAGTTAGTAGTCGTTATCTTATCTTGTTTAATTTCCTAACCTCAAAAATTTCGAAATTAAGCAATGTTATGAATATATTATAAATGTGTGGATGTCATTCATTTTGTAACTTTCAATATTAATCCTCAATTCATTTTCACTACCCCACTACTATTGGAATTCATTCTCTATTTATTATTTTAGATGACTTTTCATTTACAATTTGTAGCCTATAAATAGAGGCTTTGTAATCTTGTATTGGACATACATGAGAAATATATGAATAAAGAGATTGTTATCTTTTATGTGTTCTCTCTATCTTGTTTATTATTTTTGTCTTTATTTTATAACACGTTATCAGCACGAGAGCACTACTTGTTGAAGATTCGAGGTAACTTTGATATATTTTATTTCAATTTTATTTAAATAAATAATACTTCTAATAAGTAATTACTAAATAGAATAAGTTATCAGTTTATGTACATTTATTTTAAGATGTTTAATATGGTTCATATAATTTTATATGAAGTGCAATTTTTTTTATAATTTTATATTGAGAGTATTTATATGGTTCAATATGGTTCATGAAGATTTATATGATGTACAAAATTAATATAAGAAGATTTAAAAAAAAAAATCTTCCTGAAGAAGATTTATATGATAACAAATTTTATATTGAGAGTATTTCAATAAATCTTCTTGAAGAAGATTTCAACAAGGTTTATATGATGCACAGAAAATAATATTTATATGTTACTTTCTTACATTATAATATGTTAATGAAATGACATATGAACAATGTGTATCAAAGTTAGTGTTATATTTATATTACATTAATATTAAATGGCCCGAAGCCATATGTTAATAATTACTTTTCAAATGGCCCGAAGCCATCTATTAATTATAAATTCTTAACTTCATCTAAATGACTTCGAACTTCATCTAATGACCCGAAGTCATTTGTTAGTAATTTCTCGGTTGTTACCAAATAACAAAAAATGTGAGGTATCAATCTGAATAAATATGGCATCATATTAATATGTCTATTAGTTAGATAAATTCTCAATTTTATCATATGGCCCGAAGCCATTTCTTAATTTGACTCATATTAATATTTTTTGTGTACTGTATTTTTTTTGTATTGAATATTATTATTATTATTATTATTATTATTTTTTTCAATAATTTAATTTATCGAAGAAGATTTTAAAAGATATTAAGATTTTTTGAAAGAAGATTTCAAAAGATATTAACAAAGTCTTCTCGAAGAAGATTTAAAAAAAAAATTATATGATATGCAAAATTAATATGATATTCATATTAATATTATTTATCAATAATTTTAATCTTCCTGAAGAAGATTTCAAGAAATATAATTTGTTCAAAAAAATTATAAGAAATTTTTCTGAAGAAAATTCCAAGAAAATTTATATGATGCGCAGATTTTACATAATGTTTATATTATTTTTATCTATAATTTAATCTCCTGAAGAAGATTTCAATAAATATTTTGAGTAAATTTCTTGTCTCCTTATGGTTGAATAAAAATATCGAGTTGTTGATGAAAAATCATGAATTCCGTCCAATTAGTTATGCTTCATTCCCTGAAGTGAATGCATCAACACACAATAATAATAATTTCTTGACAAACCCGTAGATGTGGACGTGATAATGAAGAAAAGACACATCTTTCTATCAGAAGTGAAGAAATAATGAGAAAGAGAAAAATAGACATAATAGTAAATAAGAGAATTCATGTTATCGTTATGATGGTAAATGTTATTAGTCATGTACTTGTCGCAAGCCAAAATATTTTATTGACATATATCAAGCATTACTAATAATAATAAAAAAAAGATGGGACAAATTATTTTTGTGAAAGTGACCTCGATCTTATTCAAATTGCTCATTTGGATTTTCTTCATAGTAATTTGAAAAACCTAAAAACTCATAGTAATAAAAACTGAAAAACTCGATCTTATTCATAGTAATTTGAAAAAACTAAAAAACTCATCACTTGATTAGTCATGATAGAATTAAAAAATATTAATAAAAAAAATTTATTTTTGTTATTATTATTCTTAATTTTCAGTTAATTGTCATGAATAATTTGATGAAAAAAAAAATTACCTTGCGGTTTAGGAACCAAAATATGCAGATAAACATAATTTATTTAATTGCAATTATAGCTACCATATTTGCGTAGTTATTTCTTCTAATAAAGATAAAATAATTGTCGATAGTTTGCATCACCCTATTTACATTGCTTGTCATTTTTTTTTTTTTTGTAATTTGACAATTATATGATCATGCCCTAACAAATTCTAAAAACCGTTGAAAGTTCATATTATTGGGTAGATGGCTATACAATTCCTTGATTGTATCATATTTAATTGCATGTAACATAAAATGTTTAAATTTTTAAATTTTCAATTACACCAGTTAATATGTTTATTTTGATAGAAGCTAGCTAGTTAACATGGGCAGCTGTTGTGTAAACCTTAATTTAAGGGTCAACGAAACTAAAATATATATTACGATAACAGAGATATTAATTATCTTTTTTGCTGCATGTGGCACCATGTTCTCATTAATTATGTCTGCATACTCATCTCTTGTGTGTTTTGGAATGAATGACAATGTTGAATACATTTATATTACTAGCATAATCTCAAATAAAAATAAAGCATACTGGAAAAAAATGATTGTGTTATTCTCCGTCTTGTATTACACATATATTAGTACAATTAAAGCACATGTTATTGTAAACCATAAATTTACATACAAGAATGTTTATAGTTTGGCATGACCGGTTGGGCCATTCCGGATCAATAATGATGCGAAAAATAATAAAGAATTCATGTGGACCATTTAGATATTTTATGGTTTTAAATTGATGCATTAACAAAATATGGTCACTATGTATGCTTATTATTAACTCGCAACCTGGCGTTTGCGAGATTACTTGCTCAATTGATTTGATTAAGAACATAATTTTATGACCATCCAATTAAGAAAATACATCAAGACAATGCTAGTGAATTTAATTCTCAGACAATGCATGTCTATTACAATTGACGTTGAACATTCTGTAGCTTATGTTCATGAACAAAGTGAGAACATGTTATTTTGCATGCAACAACACTAATTCGCATCAGGCCAACTAGTTACAATAAAACTTTCCCTTTACAATTAGTTTTTTATCACATGCCTAATATTTCCCATCTAAGAATTTTTGAATGTGCGGTATATGTTCCAATTGCTCCACCACAATGCACTAAGATGGGACCTCAAAGGAGGTTGAGAATTTATGTTGGATTTGAATCTCCATCTATAATAAAGTATTTAGAACCATTGACAAGAGATTTATTCACGGTAAGGTTTGCCGATTGTCAATTTGATGAATCAATATTCTCAAATCAGCTGGAAAAAAATATTAGTTGAAATGAATTATTATTGACTCATCTTGATTCTCGTACTAAAAAATGTGAACTAAATGTTCAAAGAATAATTCATTTGCAAAAATTAGCTAATCAATTATCATACACATTTATAGACTCAAAGAAAGTGACCAAATTATATGTATCTGTTGTTAATGCTCCAATTAAAGTCGATGTCCCTGTTGGACAAAATAATGAAATTATGACACGCTTGAAGCGTGTAGATCTATCGGTTCCAAAGATAAAAATTCTCGAAAAAGAAAAGAGTAAAGAATGAAAATGGTTAAGTCGAGGATATGATAATTTCAGATAAAACTCCAGAAGAAAATCAAATTATTAGTAAAATTATAATTCCAGCAGAAACTCAAGTATCTGAAATTCATGAAAATAAAGAGATCTCGATAAATTATATCATGAATGAAATAAGATGGAACCGAGATGAAATTCATATCAATGATGTATTTGCATATAATATGGCGCTAAATATAATGAATATTGAGGATCAAGACCCGAAGTCTAATAAAGAATGTGACAAAGAAATAATTAGCCAAAAAAAAATAAAAAGAAGCAATTGAGGCAGAGTTAAACTCTTTTGAAAAATAAAAAGTTTTTGGGCCTGTAGTCCCAATACCCCGAAATTTTTATTTTTAACATTTTAATAAAATTCATTAATAAATTAACCATCATTTTCAGTCAATTCCAAATTTAACACGGCCGCAGAATGCCGGAGCGGACCCATATGGGGGGTACCGCAGAATGCCGAAGCGGACCCCCATATGAGTCCGCACAATGCTGAAGCGGCCACTGGGGCCGCATAATGCCGGAGCGGTCCCTTTATTTTTTATTTTAGAAATACGAAATTGTATATATGTTAAGTGTTATTTAGTTTCGAATGTAGTTTAAATTGATTTTTGGTCGTATCGTATTTTTGGTCGTTCGTTTGAAATATTTTAGATATTTTAGATATGTGGTTTCTTTGAAATTCTTTTGTGTACTCTGAGATAATAAAATCAACAAAATAAATAAATAACAACAAAATCAAACAAACAAGAAACTAATCAACGAAATAAATAAGTATCTGACAAAACATCTACCAATACTACAAATAAGAATCTACCAATCTAACAAAACATCTAACAATCTATGGCTCTGGACTAAACACCGTCCTCGCCTTCTTCTTCCTAAACCCCCGACCCCACCTGCATAGTGGCGTCTCGTCTGTATCTCCGGAGGATGCTGAGCTGGATGCCTGGACATCCGTAGACTGAACCGGCTCCTGCTGACGATCCTCCTCAATCTCGGATGTCTGCTGGACCCCAGGACCAAAAATTGTGGTCTGTCCAGACTCAGCCTGCGTGAATAAAAATGCCTGTCTGGCAATAGGGTCATCGAGGAGGGAAGGGTGAGGTACCTGCTGTGAGGACTGGCCAGGGAACGGCGGGATGGGCTCTGTCTGAACATACCCTGGCTCATAGGCAGGAGGTACTGTCTAAGTGGGAGTGTAACCTGGGGAATACAGTCCATCTCCCTCTGTGCCATAATCGCACCCAATATTGAAGTCCAGGTCCTCCCCGTCTCCACCCTGTAGTAACTTACAAATTAGATAATGTATTGAATGAGAAAAAAACCACAGTTACGTATTTTAATTTAAATTATACCTCGACAGGCTGAGTCTGGACATGTGCTGCTCGGTGCATCAACTCGGCACCTCGGTCGAACACCTGACCGACCGTCGTAGCATCATGGACGGGAGCAAACACGTCCTCATCACCAGTGTAGGGGACATAGACATCGGGCTCGTCAGATATGTCGTTCGACCGCATCAACACCGCCCAAGCCAGCGCACCTCAGTAGTGAGTCGATGCGCGCCCTGTACCCACACTGGCACACTGCGGGTACGTTGTGCTTGAGGATGACCTTCCCGAGCCTCTTCCATCCCCTGGTGACGGCCATCGTAGCCCCTATGACGCAACTCTTGACAAGATATAATGCCTGAAAATTGAAAAAATTATGAAGAAGTTGTACAATTGTAAATATTAATAGTTTTGAATTTGAAACTTCAAATTAAAAATACCGTGGATGCGAGAGGTGCGCCGGCGGGGATAATACCGTGGATCCGTCCTCTACGATCCCTCGGCTTCGGTACCCGCTCGTGCGGGTTGTCGGCGATGTATCCCTCAATGAAGATGGTGTACGCGCCGTGATCTTGATACCAATCTCTGTAAGGTATGTACGAATTACAACAAATGTTAGATATTCCAATCAAAAAGCCATAGTTGAAGTAATGAATTAATAAAATTTCTTACACTGGCGCGACATCCATCTGACGGTCGGGCTCGGCCAATGGGGGATCTGCCTGTCCTGCCTCGAACACGTAATCGGCACGAGCAATCCCCCAGTCCTTGCCTGTAGTGGTCTCCCTGGCATGGTGCAGAGCTCGCCAGACATCCTCGCTGATCGGTGCCGGGGGCGGAGCAAGCTGGCGCATCCTGAACTGTCTCATGACCCGTCCGGGGTAATGGTGCTCGATGATCTATATATATTAATACGTTAGACTGTTTTTATTAAATTAAGTTGATTGTGTAAATAACTAGCATAAATAAATTACGGTACCTGAAAACATATGAGCGGCACCTCTGCACGCCAGAAACGCTCCTGCTGACGACATCGCTCCGGCAATATCTCAAGATATGAGCGATGTGCGCCATCCACCTCGACCTGGAAGTATAGATTTAATATCATATATCAATTCGAACTGGAAAAAATTTAAATAAAAATAAAAGTAAACTTACATAATCTCTGTAGGGCTCCCAAGTGACAAACTCGGCATCATCTCTGAGGTGCTCGATCTCCTGTCTCCAAAATGTGATGCCGAGAGACGCACCATGCCCTGCACCTACCCAAATCTTGGGATAGCAGTACTTGGCGGCAAATGCAGGGCAGTTGTCCGGCTCGGGCTTGCCCCACTGCGGCACATCTGTCTTGCTAGCCAGGACTGGACGGCCAACAATCAGATGTGCATAGGACCAGTGCTGTAGTAACATGCACGGTCCTATGAAGGTCTTGTTCTTCTTCAGGCAGGCTGTGTTAAGACCCCTTTACAAGAAAACAAAGTCAGCTTTACTACACTACGATGTATACTATTTGAAAATATTTATAAGGTGTTTCTTACCTATATAGGCATGCCAGCGTGGCACCTCCCCAGTTGAACATGCCCGCAGTGGACAAGTCGCGCAGAAGCTCGAGGTAACACAGCCGCACCTGATCTCCATGCGAATCCGGAAACAACCGACAGGTGATCATCTCCAAAATATAGGCGCGCAGATATCGGTCAATAACCACCTGTTATAGATTTAAATTAGAACATTACTTACAAGAAAATAAATATAATATTATTTAAATTAAATCTTGTACAAGCAAATACCTGATCCGATCGATCCGGAAAGACCTGAAATCTCGCCCGCAGCTTTACCAAGCTGATGCAGCTGGGCGAGACCACAGTCTTCTCACCTCTCTTCTTCGCTTTCTGGAGATCCTCGTGCGGGATACCCAATAGCTCTAAGCACAATGCACGAAAATCTCCGTACTCGACGCCCGTGACCGGCTCCCCAATAATAGTCATACCCCACAGGCAACTGACGTCCTGTAGGGTGACTGTCATCTCAGCATGGGGGAGATGAAAGCTGTGCGTCTCCGGACGCCATCGCTCAACGAGGCCAGAAGATAAGCCCTCGTCAGCATTCTCCTCGGCCATCTGGGATATCTGGTACAATCCCATCGAGCGTAAAATCCCCCCGTACGCCGGCTGGTACCGTAGATGCTGGCGGTTGTGACGAACCGTAACCGCATCCAAACCCTGCATTTAAGTAAAATAATCAGATCAAGTTCATTCATCAAAAATTCGAGATGACAAATTTATAAATATGACAAATTTACTTACCCCAGTGGCAGCCTCTAATATCCGATGCTCCGCATTCGGATACCACAAGAAGTCGCTGACCCTGTCGGTGCGACTCCGGATACCCGGAACATCCGCCAATGCTGTCTCGATGTACTGAGACATCTCGTATGGCGTGGCTATAGGAGCATGCTGTGTACCCCTACTGGAGGATGGTATATCTCTACTGGTACTCATGCTGTATTGGATAATATTTGGTCAAATATGAGAGTTTGGTAAAAGTCCGGTTTAAATTTGGGTACAATTCTAATTAAATTTGGGTACAATTCTAATTAAATTTGGGTACAATTCTAATTAAATTTGGGTACAATCTAATTAAATTTGGGTACAATTCTAATTAAATTTGGGTACAATCTAATTAAATTTGGGTACAATTCTAATTAAATTTGGGTACAATTCTAATTAAATTTGGGTACAATCTAATTAAATTTGGGTACAATTCTAATTAAATTTCGGTACAATCGAATTAAATTTAGGTACAATTCTAATTAAATTTGGGTAGAATCGAATTAAATTTTGGTACAATTCTAATTATAAATCCTAAATCTAAACTCTAAACCTAAATCCTAATCCTAAACCCTAAACCTACACCTAATTACTACTCTACACTAAAAATTAAAACAAGAGAAGAAGAAAAAAAATTACCCGAGGTCGAAGGGATTGAAACTTCAAATGAGATGTAATGAAATCCGAATTCTGCGGCCCTATATATAGGCTGGGGACCGCTCCGGCATTATGCGGCCCCAGGGGCCGCTTCGGCATTGTGCAGACCCATATGGGGGTCCGCTCCGGCATTCTGCGGTACCCCCCATATGGGTCCGCTCCGGCATTCTGCGGCCGTGTTAAATTTGGAATTGACCGAAAACGATGGTTAATTTATTAATGAATTTTATTAAAATGTTAAAAATAAAAATTTCGGCATAATACCTGAAGGCATAAATTCTGAAGATAGATATTGATATTTACACAAAAACAAAATGATAAAGGTGAAGTTTTGAGATATACTTACCTGTGGTGGATGCAATAATTTTTTTGATAATTAATTAATCTGGCAATACATGAAGGACTTAATTTGCATCTAATGGATGTTGTTATAGCCTATTTATATGGCTCGCTTGATAATAATATTTATATGAAAATTCCTGAAGAATTTAAGATGCCTGAAACATGTAATTTAGGTTCTCGATAACATTATTCAATTAAATTGTATAAAGGAAAATTTAAAAATGAAAGATCTTAGGAGCACAAAATTTTGTCTTGGATTGAAAATTGAACAATTAAGAAGTGACATTTTATACATCTAGAAAAGTATATTGCATGTGTGTTGAAAGAACAATTGATGAAGAACTATTTGGTCCTGAAGTACCATATCTTAGTACAATATGAGCACTTATGTATCTTGTTGGACATACAAGACCTGATATATTTATTATTCTATTATTAATTATAGCAATACACGAAGTAAGCCGAGAATGTGTTTGGTTAAGATCTGTGATTCAACACATTCATCAAACATGTGGCTTGTCTTCTAGAGAAATGATGTCGACGATCATATATAAAGATAATATTGCATGTATTGCTCAATTAAAAGAATGATACATTAAAGGAGATAGAACATATTTCACCAAATTCTTTTTCACACATGATTTCGAAAATAATAATGTTATTAATGTTCAACAAATCTGTTCAAGTGAAAATTCAGCAGATTTATTCACTAAGGTGCTCCCTACTGCAATATTCGAAAAGCTAATTCGTAATATTGGAGTTCTTCGACTTAAATATCTTGATTGATGTTGTCATGAGGGGAAATTAATATGCACTATATTTTCCTTAACCATGATTTTTCCCACTGTATTTTCCTAGTAAGGTTTTAGTTGCATATTAAAAGAATAATGTACTCTTTTTTTCTTCACTAGATTTTTTCTCACAAGATTTTTCTAGTAAGATTTTAATAAAGCATATTCTTATGTAATGGACATATAAAGGAGAGTATTATGAATATATTATAAATGTGTGGATGCCATTCATTTTGTAACTGCCAATATTAATCATCAATTCATTTCCACTACTCCACTACTATTGGAATTCATTCTCTATTTATTATTTTAGATGACTTTTCATTTATAATTTTTAGTCTATAAATAAATAGAGGCTTTGTAATCTTGTATTGGACACATATGAGAAATATGTGAATAAAGATATTACTATCTTTTATGTGTTATCTCTATCTTGTGTATTATTCTTTGTCATTATTTTATAACAAGCAACACCTCTTTTTGTAATTTATAATTAAGTCCTTGGCCCAAATAGTTGTAATGATTTCTTGGTGGGGCTCAGACCTCTGGCCCAAATAGCAATCAAACAAAAGAGCTTCCACAAATAATAATATCAACAATTAATCTTCATTAAATTTTTCAGGGATACTTGTGCAAATAAATTTCAAAGGTGTAATTTTTTTTTTTTCAGGGTGTAGGGCGCAGAAAGTTGCACAGCTGGTATGGAAGGTGTGTACATATGTATCTAAATGCCTCAGGGTTCAATGCTCTCGGTTGTTTGAAGAACATCGAACTTGAAACATTCATTTCTTTCTTTCTGCTATTCCTTCCGGTTCACCCTCGACAGACCTACGATTCATAATCAGTCTATCGAGAGAGTTTAATGATTGTGGGGACGTTTAACTCCCAGCGGGCGCAAGCCCCCGCTGTTAATTACATCAGATGACCCTTCCAAGCCATACTGAATACCTCGTCCATTCCGGGATTTGTGCCTATTTGTTGTGAATTGAATAAAGGGGCTAAAAGGGGAGAACTCATATACTTGGTCTTTGTGTGTTTGATTATCATTTGTTTTAGGTATTTAATTAATATGTATGCACAAGATGCAATGAATGTTACTAAAATACATTTATTATACCTTTTTATTTATTTTAGAAAACATATTTGTATTTGGGAAAATATATTTGTGCTTTATTTATATTTTTTTTAAGAGAAAATGATTTAAATGTGAGAAGAATGGAGAAAAGGGCATTTTGGTCATTTGGCTGGTTGTATGATGTTTGGTTATGTTTGATTTTAATTTAAAATCATGAAGAATTTGATTTGGGTTCATTTGGAATTGGTTTGAGGTGATTTGGGTTTGAAATGAAGAAGTTATGGCCAAAAAGGGCTGGAAAGGGCTTGTTTGTGAAGTTTTATGTTTTTCAGGGACTTATTTGTAAAGCTGAAAGGATTGAGATTTGTAATTTGTGCCTTTCTTAGGGTTTAGAAAGTAATTTGGGCTTCCAGGGGCTCATTTGAAGAGGTTTCATATAGTCAAGGACTTATTTGCAACCATCCAGGGACTGCGCTGTGAAGAAGTTTTGTCAGAAGGGCCTCTTTGTGAAAAGCCTTCTTTTATTATTTTCTGGGCTTTGAGATTGTAGCTTAGGCTTTGAGATATGTTTAAAAGGCTTTGAGATTTGGGTTGAAATTCAGGATTGGTGCAGAGCATAGGATTTGGATGATAGGCTTTACAATTTCGGTTATTGGGTTTTGAGATATGTGCAGAGGCTTTGAGATTCGCTCAAGGGGGTTCTTTAATTTGGGTTCTTTAACTTAGGCTGACATGTGGGTCCCTTTGGGAGGGGAGTCGTTTATTTCTTGCATCAAGAGTCGGGTTTTTATTTGAACTTTATGTTGGCACCGAGATCAAGCGGCTTGGGCTGCTTTAAAGTTCGTGCGGTTTGGATATGGATCGGGTTTGAGACCCGGATGAGAGTTTAGTTCGGCCATCTCTCCGGTGAAACTTTCCGGTTACGGCAGGACTAGAGGAGGATGTCATTAGGATCGCCATGTTCCTATAAGCCTATTGGAGGTGTCGTCGGCGGCTGTCGATCGCCGGAGAACGGTGGTATGGTTGTGCTTGGTCCTTCGGTACCGGTTCAAAACTTTGGATCTGATTCCGAAGTTTCCTTTATTATTCTCCCTCAATTGATCTCTTACTTGACATTGTCTGAATATCAGAAAGCTCAGAGCAAACTTAATTTTACATTTTTCTGAAGCTTGAAAGCTACCCGGGTTTTGATACTTCGGTTTGGTGCCAATCTGCCACTGGTACACGGTACCAGACTTGAGGGATATGTTTAGAGGTGAAGCATCATGACTTAATCATGTCTGATGGGTATTGGTGGAATATCATGCTTGAGAAAAATCGAATTTGAGTATGCATCTTGGGTTTTTTTTTTTGATTTCGGGTTTGGGAAGAACACGGGTTTCATGTTACCTTTTCTTCTAAAATTTCATGAATCGGTTCATTTGATCATTGAGCCATGCTTGGAAACATGATATAATCACAATGGATGAAATTTCATGAACTTCGTTTGTATATTTTTATTTATTTTTAGTGAACATAAAATGAGCAGAGGGGTATGCAAGTAAAAAGTGCAGCTGCTGTATTATTTTTTTATTCTCTGAAATCCAACTTTGAAAATTGCTAGTAAATAGTAGAAAAATCAGAAGAATGCAAGGTTTGAGTCTAAATTGGTTGCCTTTTCATCCTCTATCTTACTGTTCAAACAGATTTTTGATTTGATTTTTAGATCAGCCTGCGCTGGCTGATCTGTACCAGCAGGTCTTTAAGAGTGATTTGGGCATGGGTACCGCACCAGTACCTTGTTGACTGGACATAGTTGGTACTATATGCTGGTACCATGTGTTATTCAACTTAATTAGACTATATGTAAGTCATTGCATCAAGATTTGGTCATTAAAAGATCAAAGGGGTACTAGCATCACATATGTCATTTACCAACACCCATTGTAAACATGCATATAGGTCCTTGGTCACTTGAATGATTATAGGAAGGGTCCTTGAACATCATATCATAGGAAGTGGAATTCTCCCTCTTTTCATTTGTTCTCTCCTTCAAAAATTATACATCGAGGCCCTTTGAAGATTAATAAAATTTATAACATGGGAAGAGATGTAGTAAAACATCAATCTTCCACATATCACTCATTTTATTTCTCTTTTATGCGTTGAAGTCCTTAAAAAAAGTCAAAATAGCATAATAGGGAGATGTAGTTAAACATCAATCCCTAATTTGAATTCCCTTTTTCATTTTGTTATGCACTTTTGATTTTCGTATTAAAAGAATTATATGAGAATTAGATATTCGAAAGGATGTAGTTAAACATCAACTTTCGATATCTTTTCCTTTTATATTTCTTATAATATAAATTTTCCTTTTATTATATATTTTCTTTTTATGTGTTTTCATGCATTTATGCATTTTCTGTCCTTCTCTTTGCAACAGAAAAGAAAAAAAAAAGAAAAGGAAAAAGAAGAAAAAGGAAGGAAGTAGAATGAAATAAATCAAACTAAGTCAAAATCCTATTTTTTTTTGTAGAATCATAAGCTTTATCCTTTCAACTATAGCTAGCTGTATTTTGCTTCATCTAATTTTATAGCTCACCCCATTGCAGCATTGTCTACTACATGGAGGTCAATGTTTTATTTAGGTAGCTCATGCCTATAGTCATTTTATTAAGACTAAAGCATGAAACTCCTTTACTTATTGTAATAAAGAGAAGGAGATAGAAGAGATAAAAGCCATCAATAACAGAACAAAAGAGGAAAGAGAAGAACTAAAAAGGGGACAGTGAACAAGAAATTCCAAAGTAAAAGCTCCAAGAGAGCATGTTTTTTTTATTGATCCACAATTGTTGTACATGAAAGCTGAGCCTATTGAGGCGTCTACATTGCTAGAGATTTGAGGTTTTTGCCTATTCTATATTTTTTTCTTGGTTTCGGCAGAGGAAGGGTTTTTGAAGAAGCTTCAAAAGAGCTTATCTTAAGCTATGTGCTCTGTGTATGTGCAGAGGTGTGTTTAGCCTTTTTGGCAGCCTGAGTCTTGTGTGTTGTAGAGTTTCGGCTGTGTATTGTGTCTCCATTCCTTCATCTTTAGCCTTCTTTATATAGGCATAGAGGCATGGGAGCCCTAGGGTTTAGGGTATAATATGTTGGCATCATCTTGTTCATCCAATTTATGTCGGTTTTTTGATCAAGGAACCAGATGTATTGCTCACAGCCATGTTGGCAATCCAAGTAGAAAGGTATGGCAGCCCTTGGATGCTAGGCTTGGATGGTGGAGATGTGCATAGCATAGCTGTAGAGGGTATCATGTCTCTCCGCACCTTCTGGGGTATAAACCTCTATTTTGGCATTATGTATTAGCCATGAGACAGGTGTTTATAAGACAAATCCAGCTGTTGAGCATGTGTATGATGTACTGGCACCTAATCGGGCTTACTGTGTGCCCACATATTCAAATTATTCTTAGTTCATGAGAGAGCGCCATAAGGAGAGTATATCATCCTTTTAACATATACTAGAGCTCAATTTACCATTTTAGCAGTGATTTGGCTGCTTCCCATTTGTCAGAATTAAATAAGGGAGTATAGCTGCGCACCCCTTTTTGTCTTCTAATTTAGCCGAAGCTCTCTTGTTCCAATTAATTGTAGTTCGGTTCAGCCCCTGCAGTGGCCCGATTCATTAAATCAATTGGGCTTGGGCCTTTGATTCATTCCTTTGTTCAACTGGCATAGCCCGAGCCCAATTAATTTGTTTCATTTTTGGTCCGAATCAAGGACAGCCCAATAAACTAATCCTTTTCCATGTGGTCCGAGGCCATTTGCTGCCATCACCTTTTCATGGTAACCCAAATCAATTTATTTGAATTGAAACCACTTATCTTAGTTCAATTCAAACCGTGAACCCACTTCTCAATTTCGTGATTAAATAGATTCACCCAACCTTCTCCATTTAATCTTTAATGGACACCTCCATTTATTTATTTTTATTTTTATATTCTATTTTTTTATCCCAACTTTTTAGGGTCAAACAAATGCCCCCCACCTGGGTGAGGTGCGAAGACCTTAGGATTGAACAGCTTATCCAGGTGCCCCCAGTGTTCCTCTTGAACTTTATGAAATTCTTTCTGAGTTGCTTTTCTTGTTTGAATCTCAGATATTTGAACTCCATATTTGGGCATTGAGCTCGAAAGCGGGTCTGATCATCTTCTTCGATCACATCTACTTCAAAAAGGTATGTTATCTTTATCTCATCTTGCTAATACTTGCATGGTTGGGTGAGGGTTGAATGTGCGTTCTTCGGGGTTTGTCTGAGCAATCGATCCCTTGCTCATACATTGGGGGCTTCAGACAGTGACTGTACTCCAAACTCACATTCATAGGGAAAACCTGTCTAACCGAGGAGGAATTACAGACAGGGAACTTTATCTCTGATCTAATGCGGAGACCATGCGGGTATTTTGCAAAATTGAGGGTTTAGATAAAATGGCCTTCTGGTTGTAGGCATAATCTCGGGTTTTGATCCAGTTTGTCTCGTGTGCTTCTCGTTGGGGCCTTTGGCTAACCAGGGTTGGTTTTAGCTGTATCTCGGGGTCTTCTTGGCATATCAGGTTGGGATTTGGTTTTGGTTGATGTGGTTTAAGGTCTTCTTAGACCATTGATGTGGTTTAAGGTCTTCTTAGACCATTGGTGTAGTTTAAGGTCTTTTCGGACCATTGGTGTAGTTTAAGGTCTTTTCGGACCATCGGTGTATTTTAAGGTCGTTTCGGACCATGCTTGGTTGGGACTTGGTTTTGGTTGTAGTTTAAAGTCTTTTCGGACCATGGTTGTAGCTTAAGGTCGTTTCGGACCAATTCTTCATTGTTTGATTGATCGTGCAGGTGTTCTTTTCACCCGACACGAGCCTATGCCGGCCTTTGCATTTTTCCATGGGGAGGTGGGAGCTTGCACCTTTCTTCGCTTTTGCTTTCAGTTTGGATTCCTTCTTATCCATTGACGAGGTCGTGGATCCTGTAATCAAAACATTCCAAACCTCGGCAGTATCCAAATCTTATAGTACTTTATTTTTGTTGGATATTCATTTTGCATTTATCATATTTATTATGTTTGAAATTTTTTTTTTTATCTTGTCTTTAAGCAAATTCGCATAAGAAATTTGTTAAAGATGTTCACAGAAATGAAATTTAACATGAAATTTTGGACATAATTTATAAATTTTGGAAGAACATTTAGGTTATACCTTGGAAAAATTTTATGTTCATCCCACAAAGTATCTTACTCAATGTCCCTTGAATAAAATGCTTAATCAATATGTTTTATAAATTTTCTTGGATTAAAGGTGTCAAAATTTATCTTTTTCTTTATATATCAATGCTCGGGAAGTTATTCAATTTTATTTGCTAGAATAAACATAACAAGACTCTTCCCTACTCATCTTAGTATTACCACGTAGAATAGGGTGCTATGCATACTCATGACTTAAAACTTTTCCGTTGCACGGATACAAACATGGGGTGATGCGTCACGAATGTACCCACGAACTTTGTCAGGTCTAAATCAGCGGAGTAGTGTGTCAAGAAATAGTTCCTTTTTTTTTTTCTTTTCATTGTTTATCTTTCTCTCTCCTTTTTTTTTCTTCCTCACAATTTTTTTCTTTTCTTCACTTTTTTTTTTTTTTTGCGTTTGTGTCTTCTTCTTTTTTTTTATGAAATTGAATTATTTTTCCGGGGTCAATTTATAAAAAGAAAGATATATCCCAACACCTTTAATCTTAAGGAGTTTATACAAAATCTATCAAGTAAGCTATTTATACGAGGGACTTCTTTCATTTAATATGGGATTAGCCAAAATTATTCAAAATATCAGAAAATGTTCTTGGAAATTTTTTTAAAGTTTGTCCAAATTTTCTTTCAAACTTCATTTTTGCAAACAACTTTCATAATTTTCCATTTGCGGGTTGCTTTGCTTTATTTTCTCAAATTCAACTTTCTCTATTGCTTTAGAAATAAACAGAGAAATTTTAAAGAGAACAAAGGACAAAGTAGCACTCACAATTTTCATTGCCCCATGAATTCGATGTGTTCTCCTCTTGACTCCTTATCTTCCACGCAGAGTCAGATTAGGTTGTAGCATGCGTGCCTAATCACCAGACCGGAGGGATTCTTGGCTGCCCCCAGGGTGTTCTTGCGGTGGCTACACCTTGCCTGGTTATCGTGCCTTATGTGTCTCTTTTTGTGATTTTCTCTTTGCTCTTTTTCTTTTTGGAATCGAACCTTCTAAGTGTTCTTCAATCGGGTTCTAAGCGATCAAATAAACTTATTGGCTCGATTCTTTTCTTTATTTTTCTTCTTTCTCTTTTTGGGCCGAGTTCTTCGAGCTTTCTTTAATCGGGTTCTAAGCGATCAAATAAACCCGTCTAATTCGGTTTTTTCTTTCTCATTCTCCTTCTTTCTCTTTTTGTCTACGAGTTCTTCAAGCCTTCCCCAATCGGGTTCTAGGCGATCGAATAAACTTGCTTAACTCGGTTTTTCTCCTGAACCTTTCAAGTTTTCCCCAATCGGGTTCTAAGCGACCAGATATACTTGTAAAGTCAGGGCTCAATCCTGAATCTTCTGAATCTCCCCCATCGGGCTCTAAGCGACAAGGCATCTTCGTTGGACTCAAGTTGTACCTCAAGCCTTCTGCGTCTATTCAATCGGGTTCTAAGCGATCAAACGTCTTCAGTTGGCTTGGGTTCGGTTTTCTATTCTCATGATTCATACGCCGCTCCCACAAAAAGGTTACCGGCGATATGGAGACCCGTTAAGGTCGAACATTCATTCATGCTGCCCACACAAAAGAGGCTACCCCAGCATGTATGACTACGTAAAAACCGTCCCACTTAGGGGTGACAACGGTCATACGGGACCCGTTAAGGTCTGATTCTCACACACAATAGCCCCACAAAAGAGGCTACCCCGACATGTGTGACTATGTAAAACCGTTCTGCTCAGAGGCTTCATTGGTCATACGGAACCCGTTAAGGTCGAATCTTCATTCATGCTGCCCACACAAAAGAGGCGACCCCAGCATGTATGACTGCGTAAAAACCGTCCCACTTAGGGGTGACAACGGTCATACGGGACCCGTTAAGGTCGAACATTCACTCATGCTGCCCACACAAAAGAGGCGACCCCAGCATGTATGACTGCGTAAAAACCGTCTCACTTGGGGGTGACAACGGTCATACGGGACCCGTTAAGGTCGAATATTCACTCATGCTGCCCACACAAAAGAGGCGACCCCAGCATGTATGACTGCGTAAAAACCGTCCCACTTAGGGGTGACAACGGTCATACGGGACCCGTTAAGGTCGAATATTCACTCATGCTGCCCACACAATAGAGGCGACCCCAGCATGTATGACTACGTAAAAACCGTCCCACTTAGGGGTGACAACGGTCATACGGGACCCGTTAAGGTCTGATTCTCACACACAATAGCCCCCCAAAAAAGGCTACCCCAACATGTGTGACTATGTAAAACCGTTCTGCTCAGAGGCTTCATTGGTCATACGGAACCCGTTAAGGTCGAATCATGCTGCCCACACAAAAGAGGCGACCTCAGCATGTATGACTGCGTAAAAACCGTCCCACTTAGGGGTGACAACGGTCATACGGGACCCGTTAAGGTCGAACATTCACTCATGCTGCCCACACAAAAGAGGCGACCCCAGCATGTATGACTACGTAAAAACCATCCCACTTAGGGGTGACAACGGTCATACGGGACCCGTTAAGGTCTGATTCTCACACACAATAGCCCCACAAAAAAGGCTACCCCAACATGTGTGACTATGTAAAACCGTTCTGCTCAGAGGCTTCATTGGTCATACGGAACCCGTTAAGGTCGAATCTTCATTCATGTTCATGCGCCGCTCCCACAAAAAGGCTACTGGCGATATGGAGACCCGTTAAGGTCGAATTTTCATTCATGATTCATGCGCCGCTCCCACAAAAAGGCTACCGGCGATATGGAGACCCGTTAAGGTCGAATTTTCATTCATGATTCATGCGCCGCTCCCACAAAAAGGTTACCGGCGATATGGAGACTTTGTAGAACCATTCTGCTCAGAGGCTTCATTGGTCATACGGAACCCGTTAAGGTTGAATCTTCATTCATGCTCATGCGCCGCTCCCACAAAAAGGCTACCGGCGATATGGAGACCCGTTAAGGTCGAATTTTCATTCATGATTCATGCGCCGCTCCCACAAAAAGGCTACTGGCGATATGGAAACCCGTTAAGGTCGAATTTTCATTCATGATTCATGCGCCGCTCCCACAAAAAGGCTACCAGCGATATGGAGACTTCGTAGAACCATTCTGCTCAGAGGCTTCATTGGTCATACGGAACCCGTTAAGGTCGAATCTTCATTCATGTTCATGCGCCGCTCCCACAAAAAGGCTACCGGCGATATGGAGACCCGTTAAGGTCGAATTTTCATTCATGATTCATGCGCCGCTCCCACAAAAAGGCTACTGGCGATATGGAAACCCGTTAAGGTCGAATTTTCATTCATGATTCATGCGCCGCTCCCACAAAAAGGCTACCGGCGATATGGAGACTTTGTAGAACCATTCTGCTCAGAGGCTTCATTGGTCATACGGAACCCGTTAAGGTTGAATCTTCATTCATGTTCATGCGCCGCTCCCACAAAAAGGCTACCGGCGATATGGAGACCCGTTAAGGTCGAATTTTCATTCATGATTCATGCGCCGCTCCCACAAAAAGGCTACTGGCGATATGGAAACCCGTTAAGGTCGAATTTTCATTCATGATTCATGCGCCGCTCCCACAAAAAGGCTACCGGCGATATGGAGACTTCGTAGAACCATTCTGCTCAGAGGCTTCATTGGTCATACGGAACCCGTTAAGGTTGAATCTTCATTCATGTTCATGCGCCGCTCCCACAAAAAGGCTACTGGCGATATGGAGACCCGTTAAGGTCGAATTTTCATTCATGATTCATGCGCCGCTCCCACAAAAAGGCTACCGGCGATATGGAGACCCGTTCAGGTCGAATTTTCATTCATGATTCATGCGCCGCTCCCACAAAAAGGTTACCGGCGATATGGAGACTTTGTAGAACCATTCTGCTCAGAGGCTTCATTGGTCATACGGAACCCGTTAAGGTTGAATCTTCATTCATGCTCATGCGCCGCTCCCACAAAAAGGCTACCGGCGATATGGAGACCCGTTAAGGTCGAATTTTCATTCATGATTCATGCGCCGCTCCCACAAAAAGGCTACTGGCGATATGGAAACCCGTTAAGGTCGAATTTTCATTCATGATTCATGCGCCGCTCCCACAAAAAGGCTACCGGTGATATGGAGACTTTGTAGAACCATTCTGCTCAGAGGCTTCATTGGTCATACGGAATCCGTTAAGGTTAGATGTTCATGCATCTCCATGAGATCGATGCGATATAGTGAAGCGACGCTTCTCTTACGAGTGAAGCTTAGCTTGCTTGTCATAGGTTTCATTCTGGTGCTTGAAAGGTATTCTCTTGTTTTGGGTTCAGCTGTCACCCATGGGACGTATATCAACAGGGTATGCCAAATCATGCTTGGTTTTTAGGGTATTCGCTTGTCATTCATGGGATTTTGGGGTGTTTACTTGCCAAACTATGGGCCTTAGTCTTTGGAGTCAAGGGTTCTTATTCTTAAACTCTAGTTTGGGTTATTGCCCGTGGGGCGTTGACCTGTAGGTATATCATTCATGGGTGTTGACTTGACTTGAGGCTTGCTTCTGCGGAGATTGGTTTGGTGAGAACCTGATTAGGGTTATTGCCTTTGGGCTCTCGGTTTCCTTCATTTTGGGCCATAATAATTGTTTTAGTGCTCACGTGGCCTAGGCACAACATCAAAGCCTTATTTTGTTCGGCACAAATATATAAAGCCTGCTCGTCATTTTAGATAACTGGCTAGACGAGCGTACCAGTGACAATTGTTTTAAGGGCACAATCTTGACAAAGCCCATTTTGTGCTTGAGGCTTTCTTTGTGGGCCTTACATCCCTCCACTCTTTTTATACTGTAGTGGGATTTAGGTGCATGCATGCACCTGTTTGGGGGTGGCATCTTATTCACTCCTCTCGTGCCTTCTTGAATAGCCTATATGGCATCAATCCTTAGGCGAGGGTATCGCAGGAAATGCGAACACCATTATTTTTGAAAACTTTGTTTTAAAAGGGATTGTGCCTTCAGAATTTAAATAGTCTAAACGACCACTTTCTTTAATCTTTTGATTTTATTTGAGATATCATCATTAGGCACTCCATTGTTTAAAGGACAATGAAGAAACCTTGTCTCTCCTTTTTCGAACTGGGAGGAAAGGCAAAACCAGTGATAGTTGTTTCAAATGGGCACAACACCAAAGCCCATATTTTGTTCAAAGTACAAAATATAAAACTTGTTTGTCCATATTCAGGACTGGCTGGACAAACTTTGCCAGTGTTAATTGTTTTAAGGGTACAAACTTAACAAAACCCATTTTGTGGCTTGAGGCCTTTATGGAGTTTGTGGATAGTTGGGGGACCTCACTTTTCGCTCGAGACAATTTCACTCATGCTGCGATTTGGTCCTTTTATTCGTAGAGGTTTTCGCTTATGCATAATCATTGGGATATTTTATTTATGGATATTGAAATTTAGGTTTTATTGGAACTTTGGATATTCATGGAATTTTATTCGGAGTGTTTTATTTGTGGATATTAGAACTTTGGGTTTTATTAAGTTTTATCGGGACTTTAGGTATTTGTGAAATCTAGATCTTAAACTTGTGGAGATCGTAAGGCAGGATTTGAAGACAAGATTTCGTTTGACTTATGTCTCTTCTTGGCTTTGTGTTTTCGGATTTGAATATAAAGTCTAGCCATAGACCTTGGTTTTGATACAAGCCCGTATTGGGTGGCTGATTTACATAGAAGGTCTAACCATGGACCTTGGTTTTAATGTAAGCCCGTATTGGGCTTTGGCTTGGGTGAAAGGCCTAATCATGGGCCTTGGTTTTAATAGGAACCCATCTTAGGTGCTAGTTTGGTAGAAGGCTCGATCATGCGCCTTATTTTAATGGAAGTTCCTCTTTTAGGTCTTTGAGAAGCCTCTCTATAAGCTTCAATGTGATGGAAACCCGATTGATGGTTTTGGATTTGCATAGAGCCTCCTATGAGCATAAGTTTTGAGAAGCCTAAGTTTGGGTTTCGGTTTAATGTGGGCATGAGTTTTGCATAGAGCCTCCTATGAGCATAAGTTTGAGAAGCCTAAATGTGGGCATGAGTTTGAAAGAAACCTGATTCATGGGTTTGGATTTGAAGAAAGCATCCTACGCGCGTAAGCTTAGGAGGCCCGGCCATAGGACTTGAAATTTTTCTTTTGCTGATACCGATTTGACGAGAACTCGTCTGATGGGTATTGATTTGATGGAAACCCGATGGATGAGTTTGATTTAAAGGAAGCCTAACCATTGGCTTCGAACTTAATGGAGCCTCCTATGGGCATGGGTTTGAATGAGGCATAGTCACGGCCTTTAGTCCGGATAGAGCCTTTCGTGGGCATAAGGGTTGAAGAAAGCTTGATCATGGCCTTCGGTTTGAACAAAGCCTCATACGGGCATGAATTTGAAGAAAACCCAATTCATGGGTTTAGATTTGAAGAACGCCTAATAATGGGCTTTGATTTGATAAGAGCCGATTAATGCATCATTACGCGGCTTCTTCAAGGGCATTGATTTAGAGCTTCCGCCTTTCTTCTTTTTGAACTTGAAGGCTTGTTTCTTCTTTTCTTCCTTCTTTGTATTTCCTTTCATTCTCTTCAGCTTCAACATCGCGCTTGTAAGGCGTATAATAACAATCGAAGAATCTTTCATCATTTTTTAGGTTCTATTTTTCTCTCGGTTGTGCATTGCAAAAGAATTTCTATGGCATCGATCGCAATTGAAGCATTTGCTTGCTTTCTGTTGTTGCTTGGTTTGTTTTGGCTATAGTCAGAGCAGATGTTAGGCTTCCATTTGCTCGAATGGCTTTGAAGAGATTGTGTCTCATGTGTCTTCGGAGCATTGTCCAAAGGATGGTTTGATTTGGTTTTGACCATCTAGGCGGAGGAGCACCTCCTTTACGGTTCATCTTATGGCCTTTTTCGTGATCACTTCATAAGGCCATTCTTAAGTTGGCATGGATAACTTTTCTTTGTATTACATTTAGGTCGCATGTAGGTGACCCCATGTTTCTATAAGTTTGTACGGGAATGAACTTGACATCATCTAACCCGACATTGGGTTCTTCATACCCGAGACCTCGAGTATTCTTTGTTTTCTCATCAGGACCTATGATCATGTTGTCGCGATGAGTCAACATTTTTTTTCAAATTGCTTCACCCTAAAACTGGTTATTAACATTGGGTTCATGGTTTCAAGGATCTTGATTAACCTCTCTTAGTGTGAGGTCTTTGAAATGGTCTTTGGGTATTCGCTCGATCATCAAAGAGGATTGACCCGGTTTCTTCTTCGTCTTCCGAAGGGACTATGTAGGATGAGAGGATCCCACTTTCATCTGCATGTCCTATTAAGGAAGAGTCAGTATCTGTTCTGTACAGCACAGGTCTCATAACCTGTTGACATTTTGAATGTTTATTTTTCCTGGCGGGTTTATCCAAGAAGTACTACACATCTTTCAACCCGATTTCATGCGCTTCACATGGTTTTATTTCTTCATCGATTTGCTTGACTTCGCCATCCTTCACATATTTCAGGCATTGATGCAAGGTCGAGGGAACGGTATTGTTCTTATGTGGCTATGGTTAACCTATCAGGGCATTGTAGGTTGTTTTGGTGTCGATGACATAGAACTTGTATATCACCAATTTTGAGAGGCAGGCTGACTGCCCCCATTGAACTTCACCCATTCTTGTATATCACCAATTTTCAAAGGCAAGCTGATTGCCCTCGCCGATTGCTCCATTTTATTGCTGAAACCATGGGAGGTAACTTTGTCTTTGGTGCGGAACTTCATGCTCAAAGCGAGATGGTCTAAAGTTCGTTTGGGTATAAGATTGATAGAGGAACCCGAATCAATTAACATACGAGTTACTTCCTGGCCTTTACATTCGCCAGTGAGGAAGAAGGGTTTATCGTATGAGCAGATCATCATCATTGGATGTGATGGACGGGCTTTTATTGGCCACCAGCGCTATTTCTTGCGTCTTCCTTTCAGCGAAGTGCGCTTGGAATTCTTCTGGGTGTTGAAGTGCATAAATGAGCACTTATCTCATTTCAGCGGCATCATCAAGATATCGAACACGCTTACCGCAACTGGTATCTTTCTAAGCTGGGCGAGGATATTGTAATCTTGAACTATATATTTTCTGGGTGCTGGTTCATCTTGTACAGCGGGTTCTTTCCCTTTTGCCTTGGCCTTTGACTTTCCAACCTCGTCTTCTTGTGATGGCTGGCGCTCAGGAATATTCATACCCGAGCGAAGTATTGCTTGGCAACCAGGTTTCTTAGTTTTGACAAAAACGACTTCACCGTCATCTGAGTCATTTGAGGAGTTTCCTCCATAGACAACCACATTACACATTTCATGGCCATCCTCGTTGGTTTCTTTATCTTGAGGGGTTTGACTCGTTTCCCCTTTCTCGGTTTTGCGGCCCAACATTACGGCCAATACATTTTCTGTTAAGAAGTCCAAGAGGGTTAATGGTAGCGGAGTACCTTGCTTACGATCCTTTAAGGCTTGTATGTGCTTTTGGATTTCAGAAGGTGTAGGCAACTCTATTGGATTGGGTGACTTCTTGCCTTTTTGGCTGCCGTTCTTGTTTGGCTTGCGATGGATGACCCGTTTTGGGGGCCTTGGCACCGTGGGGTTTAGGTTGCTATCCCATTTGACTTGAGACTCTTTCAGGAGCTGTCTCAGCAACTTTTTGGTTTTCCTGGAGAGGTAGAATTCCCATATATCATTCGCGGGATCTTCAACCCTCTTTTCTTCAATTACCTCAACATGAGAGATAACATTAACTTGTTCATGAGGGGCAGGTTGCTGCATGACACTTGGCGCTAATTGCATGCGACCCTCTTGTATTCTTCTTTCTATTAGGTTTTTAAAGACCCAACAGTCTTCTATTTTATGACTTATCACCTTATGATATAGGCAATAGTTAGGGTGATCAACCCTATTTACCTGATCTGGGCGTTTGCTTGGAGGCAATTCCATACCATCCTCCAAGGCTTGCTTGAATATCTTAGCCGTCTTCTCCTTTTTGAAAGAGTACTTCTTATTCTTTCGTTCTTCTAACGATTTGAAGTAACGACTATTTTGGTAATTGCGAGGAGCTGGCTGAGTGGGTTGGCTATCAACTTGTCTTGCCTCCTCGTCCGACGAGTTGGAATCCCTGTTTTCATTTTTGTTGACTTTGTTGGTTTTGACAGCGTATACTACCTTTGATTCCTTCTTCTTTGGAAAGTCTCTTCTTGGTTTAAAAAAAAAAAAAAAAAACTGATGGCTTTTCTTCTATATCCGTTTGCCCCAATCTGGATACAGTGTCTACCAGATCCTGATAGCTATTAGGATTAGCGATGATTAACATCTGCCTCATTTTACTAAATGTACTTCTTATGAGCAAGTCAACTGCCTCCCTTTCGGGTATATAATGGCTCGACTTGTTGCTCATATTTCTCTATCGGTTGATATACGCCAAGAGAGTCTCATTTGGCCCTTGTTTGGCCCATGCTAAATCAGCAAGCCTTATAGGACTACTCGCAGTGGTGAACCTATCTATGAAGGCACGCGCCATTTGGTCCCAGGATCTCATACTTCCTGGTTGTAGAGAACAATACCATTGAAACGCTGGTCCTGAAAGACTTCTAGCGAATTGGCGGCAAAGGAATGCTTTTTTCCTTGCTGAGTCTCCACATTGAATCATGAAGTGGCCGATATGCTGTTCAGGTCCCATCTCATCCGTACTGTTTCCTAAGAACTTGGAGAATAAGGGAACAATGTATGTTGGAGGGTACCTTGGCAGGTCGAACTCGGGAGGGTATAGTTTCCCTATTCGCAGTGTTGTTTGTTTTGGGGCAATCCCCATTTCTAGTAACTGACGGCTGATCATTTCTTGAACATCAACTGCAGTAAAGATTGGGGAGGTTTCTCGCCTCTCATCTTCCCAATGCACCCTACGTCTTTCTTGAGGGTTTGGTCTTTCTATCCTTTCAAGCCCGCTTACAGGACTAGACCGATTTGATGTTTCTCCTCTTTCGAGTTCAGGGCCAACTAGCCCTTTTCCTCGGATCTCAGCTATCAACCTTTGTTCCCTTTCGTGGGTTTATGCACTTCAGCTCAAAGATTTTGTATCTCGGCTTGCATTTGATTGAAGGCGGATAACATTTGTTCTTGCGTTTGTGCACCGGTTTGACTTTCATCAGCACATGGGGAAGTTGCCAAAACGGTATGGAAATTACCCAATGCTGATCCATCCATGTGACCTACATCTGAGTCACTCACGGTCTTGGGTTTGGCATTTATGGGAGGAAGGCACGCTGCATCAGACTCCTCCTCATTGTCACTTGGATTTTCGACGATGAGGTCTTTCCCCTTTTCCACCATGCATACGGTGGGGTTGGAGGGTTCGACAGGATGATCCTCTTCCTCTTCGAGGTCTTCGTTAATGGTTATCATGAAGACGGTCGCTTCTTCTTTTTGTTTAGGGCGTGTTTTAGTGACCCTTCGCTTCTTGTGAGTGGCATTTAGCGCCACTATTGTTAAACTTCCAGTGTTGGAGGGGTGCGGATATATTCGTGCCCCCAGCCTATCATGTACACTAGCTGGTTTTCTCAGAACTTGAGGGGTTTGATTTGATCCCTCGTTGTTTGAGCTTTGAGGGGTGCTTGCACGCATCTCTCGATGGAACTTTGGTTTTAACGAGGCACTATGAGGTGCCCCCAGTCTTGGGGCTGAGAACATTGGTTTTGGTTTTGGAAAGAAGGCACTGTCGCGTGCCTTAGGTTTTGAGGCTGGGAACGTCAGTCTCGACTTGATTGAGGGTTGGGCATCATTGGATGCCCCCAGCATTTGAGCTAGAAACGTCAATCTTGATTTGACGGAAGAGGGTGTAGAGGTTTCTTGCGCAGGATGCACGTAGTATCGATTCCTACGCTGCTTCAACATGCGAGGCTGCTTGTGGGCCCTATGAATGGCCATAGCAGTGTCATCAACCATTTTGCGGTTGGTGTTCATCCTTTTAGGTTCACGGATGAATGAGGCAGTTTGAGGAACTTCTCCCGCTGCACGTATGTGTGCAGTAGAAGTATTCCTCCTCACCATCCTGAGTGGGGAGAATGAGTTGCGGACGGGAAGGGCTGGTTGAGCCACCAGCTCATCCTGGTAAGCTTGGAGATTTCTTCTCTTGGTGACCGACAGAGGGGTCACTGGAGTTTGGTTAATTTTGGTTGTTTTTTGAGACACGCGTCTTCTTGCGCGTCTATTTTTAGAGAGTGGAAGGAACGTCTTGCTGTCCATTCCCTTAGGAGTGAGAAAGTAGCATGCTTCCTTATCATCTTCAACTTCTTCCTCGGTGATGGACCCGAGGGACAGCTGTTCATTCATTGGAGTAGGAACAGGGGTTTCGAATGCCCTGACTTCATTAATAGGGACTGCAAAAGTCCCAAAATAAACAACTTCTTCGCCAGCTGGGAGGCTGGCAACTTGGGCAAAAGAGCGTGCGTTGATTGCGGTGTAAGCCATTCCTGCAAACAAGCAAAACTCAAAATTTCATTAGTCAATTTTCATATATAAACTTATACATGAGTGTTAGCCCGATTATTCAATCCATAGGCGTCGATATCGAATATAAAAGGAAATGACATAACTCAAGCGGTCCAACGACTTGTTGTTTGAGTGTTGTGAAGTCATTGGCTACTTGAGTATGTTCCCTTTATCTTCGTATCGGATCCCGAACCTGTGAGGAGGAGAATGTCCCACCGGGCGTGCCAAAACCTGTAGGGCGCAGAAAGTTGCACAGCGGTGGAAGGTGTGTGCATGCATTAAATGCTCCAGGGTTCGATGCTCTCGCTTTTTAAGTCATGGGGGAGAACATCGAATTTGAAACATTTACTTTCTTTCTACAATTCCTTCGGTTCACCCTCGACAGACCTACTGTTCATAATCAGTCTATCGAGAGAGTTTATTGATTGTGGGGACGTTTAACTCCCAGCGGGCGCAAGCCCCCGCTGTTAATTACATCAGATGACCCTTCCAAGCCATACTGAACACCTCGTTCATTCCGGGATTTGGAGCCTATTTGTTGTGAATTGAATAAAGGGGCTAAAAGGGGAGAACTCATGTACTTAGTCTTTCTATTTTCGTTTGACTTTTCTTGTTTTGGATATTTAATTAATATGTGCGCATGAGATGCAATGAATATTATTAAAATATATTTACTATACTCTTTTATTTATTTTTAGAAACATATTTGCATTTAAAAATATATTTGTGCTTTATTTATATTTTATTTTAAGAGAAAATGATTTAAATGTGAGAAAAACGGAGAAAAGGGCATTTTGGTCATTTGGCAGGTTGTATGATGTTTGTTTATGCTTGATTTTGATTTAGAAACATGAAGGATTTGATTTGGGTTCATTTGGAATTGGTTTGAGTTGATTTGAGTTTGAAACGAAGAAGTTATGGCCAAAAAGGATTGCAAAGGGCTTGTTTGTGAAGTTTTATGTTTTTCAGGGACTTATTTGTGAAGCTGAAAGGACTAGAATTTGTAATTTGGACTTTTTATAGGGTTTAGACTGGAAATGGGCTTTCAAGGGTTTATTTGAAGAAGTTTTAAAGCAGCCAGGGGCTTATTTGCAAATAGTCTTCTTTTATCATTTTCTGGGCTTTAAGATTGGTGTTTGGGCTTTGAGATTTGTTTAATCGGCTTTGAGATTCACACAATGCTTTATGATTCGTGCAGAGTATTGGATTGGATAATAAGCTTTGAGATTCGGTTATTGGGCTCTGAGATGTGCACTGGACTTTGAGATTCGTTCAAGGGGTCTTCATTTAACCCTACAGGTGGGTCCCTCTGGCAGGGGTTTATAGGTTTCGACTCTGGGCCTTTGGATCTCCCTCTTATGTTAAGATTCAGATTTTGGTTTGAATTTGTGTCTTGGCGCCGAGATCCAACAGCTCCCATCGCTTCAAAAATTGTGCAAGTGATATATGAACCGGGTTCAAGACCCGAGTTAGGGTTCATCTCGGCCATCACTCCAGCGAGGTTTCCGGTCACGGCTTTGGAAGAGGATAAGATGGTTGGGATCGCCTTGAGGCAGTGAGTCTGTTGAGTTCATTGTCGGCGGTGATTGATCGCCGGGGGCGGCAGAACACGGCTGACCTTGGATGTTCGGTACCGATAAGGTTTCTACTCGATTTCTTCAATTTTCTTGTTGTTCTCTTCAATTGGTTGATCAATTAGCGTCGTTTAAGCATAAGAAACCTTCATATGGATTCAATTTCATGTTTTATAAAGGAATTGGGTATGTTTAAAATTTAGCTTTTCGGCTTCCCTTCGGTTTGATACCGATTTGACATTAGGATAGCGTATAGCTGCATAGTTGTGTGTTGCAAGAGCTTTCCTTGGGTATCTTGGAGCATGTCAGGGGCTAAGGAGGTCTTGATTTAGCTTGGTTTCGATTCTCCTTTGGTTTTGGCATGATGCCGGTACTTGATACCCATTGTTCGTTGCTTATATTGAGTTCGTCTTGAGCAGGTTTGATCGTTGAATCGAAGTTTAGAACATGGCGGTGGCCATTGTCGCCTTTTATTAGCAAGTTCTGTGCATACTTCGGATTGTGGTTTTGTGGACTGTTTTGCTTCAAATTAGGTTGAGTTCTTCTTCGTTGAGCTCTTGAATCTCATTTTAGCATGATAGAAGAGATGCTCGGGGCTTTGGCTTTATTGGAGCTTGGTCTTTGTACCTGCTTAATTGAATTTTATTAGTTCTTTAGGAATTTTCTTTTACTGGTTTTCATTCAGTTTTGCATCAGCACCTCTACTGCTCAGGATTTCAGGCAGACCAGACTTTGAGATTTAATTCCTAACAATTGACTACACCAAATTTTGTATTCTTTATATGGTTTTACAGAGGGGAGTTCAATCTATAACTCTGTGAAATTTCATGGGATTTGGAGTTCTTTTTCTATGCTTAAAGGCCATGCAAAGGCAGGGGTATTTGCTGGTATTTTATTTTTCGGCTACTGTTTTTTTTATCTTCTGAAATCCAACTACGAAAATTGATAGAAAACAGTAGAAAAATCAGAAAGATGCGAAGTTTGAGTCTAAACTGATTGTCTTTTTATCTTCTATCTATCTGTTTAAATAGAATTTGGATTTGATTTTCAGATCAGCCTGCACTGGCTGATCTGTACCAGCAGGTCATTTGGGGTGTTTTGAACAATGGTATTGTACCAATATGGTGTAACTTGAGCATAGTTGGTACTGTACACTGGTACCATGGGATTTTTGGTTCGATTAGACTATATATGAGCCTTTGTACCAAGATTTGGTTATCAAAAATCAAAAGAAGATGTTGATATCACATTTGTCACTTATCAACATCATTTCAAATATGCACATAGGTCCTATGTCATTTGCATAATTACATGAAAGGTCTTCAAGCATCATTTCATGGGGATTGATTATTTCCCTCTTTTCATTTGCTCTCTCTTTCAATAATTATGCATCTAGGTCCTTCAAAGATTAATAAAGTTTATAATGTATAAAAGAGATGTAGTAAAACATCAATCTTTCATGCATTACTCACCCTATTTCTCTTTTTAATGCATTTGAGTCCTTCAAAAGTCCAAAATAGCATAAATAGGGAGATGTAGTTAAACATCAATCCCTATTTTATTTAAATTCTTTTTCATTTGTTTTGCATTTTTAGTTGATTTTATATTAAAAGAACTATGCAAGAATTGGATATTTAAAAGGATGTAGTTAAACATCAACTTTTAATATCTTTCTCCTTTTATATTTCTTATAATATAAAATGCCACTTTTAATATACATATTATTTATATATTTATGTGATTATGTGTTTTTGTTCTTTTTCTTTGCAACATGAAATAAAGAAAAGAAGAATAAAAGAAAGGAGAAGAGTAAAAGAAAGAGGAGGTAGAGAAGGAAAAGAAAGGGAAACAAGAAAATCTCATATTTTTATTTATTAACATCTTTCTTTATATAAAGGCACAAATTTCAGAAGATAGGAGGAGAGGTCAAGAGATGTATATTTCGGTTTTTATTTTATATTCACATGTTCACTATTTAAGATAAAGTGCCAAAGGGAACAAAAATACTAGCAACTAAATTTTAAAATAACAATTTCACAATATATGTATTTTTTTTTTATAAAGGCAGCAAAGAAAGAAGAAAAGAAAGGTTTTTTATTTTTTTTATTTTTATTACTCATCTTTGATCATCAAATTTCATCTTGGCCCATTATAAAATAAGCCTATAATAACATGAAATTCTCCCATCTTTGCTATTTCGTAAGTTCCAAACAAGTCACAGCAAGAACAGTAATAATAGAAGCAAATAAAGGAAAATCAGGTTTCGGTCAAAGAAAGAAGAAGAAAAGAGATTAAAATGCAGGAAATCAAATAAAACAGTAACAATATAAACTAGAACTTCGAACTCCGATTAAAGGAGGCTTTATTCATCCATGGTGACCTTACAAAGCAGTGGCCCCTTTTGGGCAATTACATTGCAAAAGTAGCTAATTTCTATGATTTCTACTTGGATTTTGTTGGCTTTTTAACAGTAATCTCGCTACTGTTTCTGTTTTCAGAGAGGAGGTATTGATTTGGGTTATGATTTTGGGGTTTTTGCTTCCTTGCCGTAATAGAGATATCTTGGAGCCTATCCTTTCTTCAGCTGCAAGGCTTTATATATAGCCATGAATTAGGGCAGCAGGATCACTGTAGTGGCTTCATCCTGGGCGTTGCTTGCATCCAACGGCCATGATTGAATAGCATAGTGAAGGACGAAAGCATCTCTAGCTGGCACTGGCTCTCTGCCGTTTCTTCTCTGATTTTTTTTTTTTGTCCGTTAGAGAAGAGAAAGAAGATCCTTTTCACTTACATGGGCATGGAGTAGCGTGGGCCATGAGGCTGACTAGGAGTTGGTCTTCATGAGCCGTGTCTAAAGGAGCAACAATTGAAGCACTTGAGTTGATTTTTCGCTGGGAACTACCGAAACTTTCGATTCTGATCAAATATGTTTTAGTCCGGCCTATACAGCAATTCAATCCATTCTTTCAATTGGGCCTTTTAATTCATTTCTTTGTTTATCTTATAAAGCCCAAATCCGATCCATTTATTTTATTTCTTCCATTTGGTCCGAATCAAGGACAGCCCAAATCGTTTTTTTTAATTCAAAGCCGTGACTTCAAATCAGAATTTCTTATTGGTAGCAATCCTTTGTAATTTCATGGCCAAATGAATCCATTTAGTGCTCTCCATTCAGAATTTCAATGGACACTCCATTTCTTCCATTTTTATTATTATTGTAATTATTTTTTAATCACGACTTTTTAGGGTCAAACACAGGGATAGTTGTGAATATAAATAGAGATGAGCTATGCTACTCCATGGAGTAAAACGCGTTTGTACTTCACGCCGTATTTTTATTTTTAAAGTCCAAACGACCGATCCGAACCGCTCAACATGATCTCCATATTGAAATGTGCTTGGAGACCAAATTTTACATTTTTTAGAATTTTTTTACTATTTATTAAGCCACTTTGAAAATCTGAAAATCCGGGTGAACAGTAAAAACAGTAAAAAATTCTCGACTGCCGGATCAGTGATTTTCAAAGTGGCTTAATAAATAGCAAAAAAATTCTAAAAAATGTAAAATTTGGTCTCCAAGCACATTTCAATATGAAGATCAAGTTTAACGGTTCGGATCGGTCGTTTGGATTTTCAAAATAAAAATATAACGGCGTGGAGCACCAACGCATTTTACTCCATGGAGTAGCATAGCTCATCTCAATATAAATATATTAATTCAAAAAATCTAAGTTTTTTATTTTTTTTTTTTTTTTTATGAATGGGAATCGGACATATTTTAGTAAAGTGCACACTAATTTAGAAAAGTATTTAAAAAGAAGATTTATAATTTCAAATTGGACGTTCATAATTTATCAAACCTGTTAAATGCAATCATATATATATATATATATATAGAATGACTTTTGATTAAACAAAATAGTCATTTTATGCATGAATTTCAAATTACAAACGCCGACAGCGATGAAGCAACTGCGTCCGGGTCATCGGCTACCAATTTCGATCATCAGCGACCGGTAGACCCATCAGCGACCGGCAAAAATACCATCAGCGACCGATTTGGCCGGTCACTGATGGGTGTGAATGCTGTAGTGTGCGCAATTTTGGAACATGACGAATTAACTTAGATTTGTTAAAGAATCCACCTCTTAATAAGTATAAATCCATCTTTTGTACCAAACTCATATGATTTGTAAAAGGATCCACCTCATATATATGATGTACCAAACTCCGTACCTCAAATCAAACAAGGAAATAGGTTTCTCTGATTTCCTTCTCTTATTTCTCGCTCGCTCCAGAACTTCTTTTCAATAGAGTTATGTGCTTATGTCATATAAAAGAGGAGTCAAGAAAACATATAAAACATGCAAAATGATATAGACTGGCACACTGTAAATACACTTGCCAGCGGTTCCTTAAGCATGTTTCGATCAATGCCTTATTTGATCTGCTTTTACTTTTTGATCATTCGATGCACCTTGCATATATTAATCCAAACCATTCAATTAATAATGATGATCCAAATGCCTCAGAAATGCTACTTGCTTGCCCCTTTTAAACCCACATGGATCCTTCTTACGAAAGAGCACAAATACATCAGAAGGCTGAGATTCGAGGTCAATGCATGTTTGTCCTAGCTATATTCAAACCATTGGTGGATTTGAATAAAGAGACTTGAGGTCAATATTGTCTCTATGATTGACCTTAATAGTGACAACCTAAGTTTCTAACGACTTTTAAAAGTAAACAAACCAGTCAATACGATGAGAAAAAATATTTTTGTCTGTGGAATTCCAACTTTTGGTATGAGAAAGAGTCAAAAATCAAAGAAAATTCTATGGGCAACAGAGATAGTAGGAACGTTTGATTAATGGCATTATGACAGACACCAACCAGTTCCCGTTAATCACAAATTCCCGTGATTTTTATTAATACCCTCCAAACAATTAAAATTAGCAAATTTGTCCTCGGATTTTTTTTTTAAAATACCCTAACCACTCCTTCAATGAGCGGTCCAGTTTTCCCACCAAACCGCCCCCACAGTGGGGCGGTCAACTATGCATACCCGACCGCCTCATGTTTGGACAGTTTGGTTAATATATATATATATATATATATAGGGATGCTTCTATGCACCTAAGGACCTATTTGTAAAATGAACATTTTCATTTTCAAAGTTCAAACAGTCGATCCGACCGTTCAACATTATCTTCATATTAAAATGTACTTGGAGGTAAAATTTTACATTTTTTTGAATTTTTTTACTATTTATTAAGTATTTTACAAAACTAGTCAAATTCAGACCATTGAATTTTGTACCCATCTTAATAAATAGTAAAAAAATTCAAAAAAATGTAAATTTGACCTCCAAGTACATTTTAATATGGAGATAATGTTGAACGGTCGGATCGACTGTTTGAACTTTGAAAATGAAAATATGTTCATTTTACAAATAGGTCCTTAGGTGCATAGAAGAATTTGCCATATATATATATATATATATATATATATATATATATATATATATATTTTAAAACAGACTGCGCCCCCTTCTCTCCCAATAGAACCCCAACCCTCCCTAACCCTCACCCCCGCCCCTTGCTACATGTGCCGCCCAACCCCCCTCCCCCTCCCCTTTCCCCTCCCCTTTCTCTTCCTCTTTCGCCGAAACCCTTTCTCGCTACAAAACCCGATACCGGCCGATTAATAGGAAGGCGAGGCATTGGAGAGGCGAGGCGAGACGAAGCGAGGCGATGCGAGGCATTGGAGCCGAACTCCTCCCTATACGAAGCACCAATCGGGTATTTCCGGGTAAGCCGTCACACCTTTTTTTTTTTAAGTTTTGTGCCTTGTGATGGCATTGGAATGTTGAAATGTTGCTTTGTTGCTTGATTGTTGTGCGATTAGAGCGATTAAGGGTTAGGGTTTAGGGTTTAGGGTTCTTGAATTGGTTTGGTCGTACGGAGTTGTAGAAATCGAATTGTTAAATATTGTGTGCGGGTTGTTGATTTTTTCGACGCGATTGATGTACGGTATTTTACCGGAATTATTTTTTTAATTTAGTTTGCGATAATAATTCTTATTAACTATTGTAAATTGTGAAAATATGTTATTTGAATTTAGAAAATATCACTTGTCATTAGGGTTTAGGGTTTAGGGTTTTTTGTAGGGTTTTGTTTTTTTAGGGTTTACGGTTTAGGTTTTTTTTATGGTTCTTTTTAGGGTTTTGGATTTTTTTTAGGGTTTAGGGTTTTTTTTAGGATTTAGGGTTTAGGTTTTTTTTAATGCATGGATTATGCCTTTTATTTTTTATGGTTTATTATTTAAATTAATATACATTATGCTTATTAATTTTATTGCATGACACATTTTTAATTTAGGATTTAGGGTTTAAAAAATTGTTAGGAATTGTTTAGCATGTATAGAAATCATCCAAAATTGTTTATAAATTGTTAGACATTGTTTCCAAAAATATTTATCGTTAATTAACGTAAATTATTTAAAAAATGTTAGAAATTTAGTAACCGGCTATTTTCAAATGTAGTATGACCAGACCTAGACGGGGACGATCATGAGAGACTATGGAGACTGGGGAGAGTTCACATGCTCCCGCTGAAGAGGCTCTCGGTGCGGAGACCTCCGGTGTAGAGGCTACCTGTGCAGAGGCTCCCGGTGCAGAGGCACCCGCTCATGCCACTGACACATTTAGTCCTCTTCTGTGGATCCCGCATATTAAGCACCGTGTCGCATACGTATCTTTGGAGGTACGTTGATTTTTTATAAGTAATTTAAATAACATTATTTAAATTGACATATAGTCAGCTACTTAAATTGAAATCATTGTTAAATACAGGACGAGACGATATTGACAGTGAGACATCGCACCCCGGAGATCCCGTACGTCCCTCATCCATTGATGGAGCGGTGCATCATGAACCTCAGCTTGTATCAGCTAGCCACCATGCCTCAGATTAAGATCGACCAGGGCAATCTGATTTAGATATTGTTCCTATTCATATGTAATTTAGCGTAATTTACCGTATTTTAGCGTAATTTAACATAATTTAGTGTAATTCAGCGTAATTTAACATAATTTCAAGTAATTTAGCATATTTTAGTATAAATATGCTAATTATACATCAAAAGAAGTAATCTAACAAATAATTTAAACAAAAAATTCGAATTTTTAGTGTTAGATTTCAGCATCTTGCTCTTCATAGTGTCTCTAAAAAAAAATTGAGGGTACCGGCCATTAAATGGCCGGTAGACAAATAAATTAAAAACCGGCCATTTAATTTCTATTTTTATCGAAACCCAGAGTAGATGGATATATTTATTAATTTCTATTTAACTTTGGATATTAAAAAATGTCGGTGTAGTTTTAACATATAATCGTGAAAACAATTCTCGTAAATACTTAGCTAATATCTTTCAATATGTTTTAGTTCCTTTACATATATAATTATACTTTTTAATGCCTGTGATGAGGTGATAGTATAAATTAAAATTATCATGATTACACTTCCAAATCATTATTGAGTTATTTTTGTAGAAGATCTGAACACAACCAAACCAACCAGAGACCACGTCACTACTTCATCCATCTCTTAGTCTCTTTTCTTCTTTTCTTCTCTCTCTTTTGCTCTCAAAGCAGCAGCAACCAATTTTGACTTTTTGACTTCATCTTCATAGTTTCATACTCATATATATTAATTCATATCAGATTGAGAAGCAAATTCATTTATTTATTAATTAACGGCCTGACCTGATTGATCGATCGATCGATCGATGGAGGAGACATCGTCGAGGAAACCGACTGAGCGGGACACGCCGCTACACAACATCGGTTTTGAAATAGAGATTCTCTCTCCCTCTCTCGTCTCCGGTCGCCTCCAAATCACACACCGCTGCTGCCAGGTTAGCTCTAATTAATTAATGCTCTCATAAATTACCAATTAACAACTACATTATATATATAACAAGTAATTAATTATAAATTGCATGTGTAGCCTTTCAAAGTGTTGCACGGAGGCGTATCGGCATTGATAGCGGAAGCTCTAGCGAGCGTTGGGGCCCACATGGCATCAGGTTTTCGCAGAGTTGCTGGTGTCCAGCTCAGCATCAATCATTACAAAAGTGCCCGTCTCGGCGATCTCGTCTTGGCCGAGGCTTCTCCGGTGCATGTCGGTAGAACTACACAGGTAGGTGTAGTTAATTTGTAGTTCAATTTTTTTCTTTTTTTTACTAATTTACCCTACATTTTTCATTTCTTTTTTATCAAACAACCTTATCTTTGTCTTTCCCCCTTCTTTTTCTTTTATAACAAAACAAAACCAAAAATGGTCAACATCAAAGAGACAATTAAAGACGTTACAATCTTGATCCTTTTTTTAAGAGAACTTTCATGTATACCCTTCGAAACCTCGAAATTACGTATGCCCCCTCTAAAATTACGTACGTTGGTTAATATCAAAACATTTGTTCCTAAGCTGTGGAACAAACGCTTCGGTTTTTACATTTTCAAAGTCCAAATAGCGATTTTTAAAAATTCAAAAATAATATTAAACAATTTTAAAAAAATGTAAAATGGGGTCTCCAAGCATATTTTAATACGGAGATCATGTTGAACGGTTCGAATCGACTGTTTGGTTTTGAAATTGCAAAAATAACTTATACATATATGGTGTCAAGATGTGTCACCATAAAATAGTATAGTTGAATCCCTCCTCTCATATATATATATATATATATATATATATATATATATAGTGGCTAATATCAAAACGTTTGCACCAAGGTCCTCGTGCAACTAAGTCATTTTTGGATTTTCAAAGTCCAAACAGTCGATCCAAACCGTTAGATGTTCATCTATATTGAAATTTGCTTGGAGACCAAATTTTACATTTTTTGGAATTTGTTTACTATTTATTAAGCCACTTTGAAAATTGCTGATCCGGGTGAACAGTAAAAATAGTGCAACCAAATTCCGGACCATGTGATCAGCAATTTTCAAAGTGGCTTAATAAATAGTGAAAAAATTCCAAAAAATGTAAAATTGGGTCTCCAAGCAGATTTTAATATAGAGATCACATCTAACGGTTTGGATCGACTGTTTGGACTTTAAAAATCCAAAAACGACTTGGTTGGACGAGGGCCTTGGTACAAACGTTTTGATATTAGCCACTCTCTCTCTCTCTCTATATATATATATATATATAGAGGAGGGATCAAGTTACAACAAAGTTACAACAATTATTTTTTTCATTTTCAAAGTCCAAATCATCGATCCAAACCGTTCAACATGATTATCTAAATAAAATGTACTTGCAGATCAAATTTTACATTTTTTTGAATTTTTTTACTATTTATTAAGATGGGTACAAAATTCAATGGTCTGAATATGACTATTTTTTGTAAAATACTTAATAAATAGTAAATAAATTCAAAAAAATGTAAAATTTGATCTGCAAGCACATTTTATTGTGAAGATCATGTTGAACGGTTTGGATCGACGATTTGGACTTTGAAAATGAAAAAAATGATTATTGTAACTTTGTTGTAACTTGATCCCTCCTCATATATATATATATATATGTAGAGGTTGGTTAATATCAAAATATTTGTTCCTATGTCGTGGAACAAACGTTTCGATTTTACATTTTCAAAGTTCAAACAGTCAATCCAAACAGTTCAACATTCAATATATAATAAAATGTGTTTGGAGACCAAATTTTACATTTTGTGGAATTTTTTTACTATTTATTAAGTCAGTTTTAAAATCCTTGTTTTCAATTATCCAAAAAAAAAATCACTGTTTATTAAAATCAGCGATTTTAAGACTAACTTAATAAATAGTAAAAAAAGTTGCAAAAAAAATATAAAATTTGGTCTCCAAGCACATTTTAATATAGAGATCACATCTAACGGTTTGGATTTACCGTTTGAACTTTTAAAATTGAAAAACCAATTAGTTGCACCACGGCTAAGGAACAAACGTTTTGATATTAGCCAGCATCTCTCTCTCTCTCTATATATATATATATAAAGAGAGAGAGAGAGAGATGCTGGCTAATATCAAAATGTTTGTTCCGGAGCCGTGGTGTAACTAATTAGTTTTCCGATTTACAAAGTCCACACGGTCAATCCAAACCGTTAGATGTGATCTCTATATTAAAATGTGCTTGCAGACCAAATTTTAAATTTTTTTGAATTTCTTTACTATTTATTAAGCCATTTTTAAAAAAATTGAAAAAAATGTAAATTAGTAAAAAAAAGAATGAAAAATGTAGGGTAAGCCATTGTTAAAATCGCTATTTTCAATGATCCAGAAATTTTTCACTATTTATTAAAATCAGATTTTAAAACTGACTTAATAAATAGTAAAAAAATTCCAAAAAATATAAAATTTGGTCTGCAAGCACATTTTAATATAGAGATCACATCTAACGGTTTGGATCGACCGTTTGGACTTTGTAAATCGGAAAACTAATAGGTTGCACCACAGCTCCAGAACAAATGTTTTGATATTAGCCAACATCTCTCTCTTTCTCTCTCTCTCTCTCTCTCTCTCTCTCTCTATATATATATATATATATATATATATATATATAAATATATAGAGAGGTTGGCTAATATCAAAACGTTTGTTCCTTAGCCATGGTGCAACTAATTAGTTTTCCGATTTTAAAAGTTCAACGGTCGATCCAAACCGTTAGATGTGATCTCTATATTAAAATGTGCTTGGAGACCAAATTTTACATTTTTTGAAACTTTTTTACTATTTATTAAGCCAGTCTTAAAGTCGCTGATTTTAATAAACAGTGAATTTTTTTTCGATAATTGAAAACAGAGATTTTAAAACTAACTTAATAAATAGTAAAAAGATTCCAAAAAATGTAAAATTTGGTCTCCAAGCACATTTTATTATATATTCAATGTTGAACAGTTTGGATTGACTGTTTAGACTTTGAAAATGTAAACGCCGAAGCGTTTGTTCCACGGTCTAGGAGGGATTCAACTACACCATTTTATGGTGACACATCTTGACACCATATATTTATAAGTTATTTTTCCGGTGTCGTGGTGCAACCAATTGGTTTTCCGATTTACAAAGTCCAAACGGTCGATCCAAACCGTTAGATGTGATCTCTATATTAAAATGTGCTTGGAGACCAAATTTTATATTTTTTGGAATATTTTTACTATTTATTAAGCTAGTTTTAAAATCTGAGTTTAATAAAGAGTGAAAAATTTCTTGATAATTGAAAATAGCATTTTAAAACTGGCTTAATAAATAGTTAAAAATTCCAAAAAAATATAAAATTTGGTCTCTAAGCACATTTAAATACAGATTGAATGTTGAACGGTTTGGATCGACTGATTGAATTTTGAAAATGTAAAAACCAAAGCGTTTATTCCACGGCTTAGGAACAAACAATTTTTATATTAGCCAATATCTCTCTCTCTCTCTCTATATATATATAATGGTAATCACCAACTAGAGTATGTGGCTACAGTAATAGTTAAACGAATATTATGAATTTATATCTCTATTTTTAAATTTCAAATATTTAATTAAAATAGTTAAACGAAAATATACTTGGATATCGAATTTACATTTTTTTTAGAATCCTTTTTTTTTTTAAATAGGTGGAAAATCACGAGTTTCAAATATATGGTTTAGAATTTTTAGTTTCTACCTATCTAAAAAATAATATTTTGTTTATAAAATTTGATTTCCAAGTATATTTTCATATAGAGATTATATTTAACTTTAAAATTAAAGACACGAATTTATAGCACGGCTTTATAATTACAAGTTAATTTAGACATTAATTAATTAATACCTTGCTTTTTTGTATCATGCATGCATGTCTGAACAGGTATGGGAGGTGAAGTTGTGGAAGATAGATGGTTCAACAAATGAGAAGATAGCTCAGCTGTCGTCGTCGAAGGTGACTCTCTTAACGAACTTGCCGATGCCAGAGCACGCAAAGGACGCCTCCCAAGCTCTTCGCAAGTACATCAGCAAGCTATAGATAGATCTTTATATATCTATAATTCATAATGTTCAAATTAAAACTATATGTAACTAAACTAATAATGAAAGAGATATCTCAATCATATCAATGGCGGATTCAGTAAGAGGAAAATGGGTCAATTGATCTTTATTTATTTTTAAAATTTCATACTGAAATATGATTTTTGTTATATTGATTTAAAAAATATTGTCAATAATAAACCATGAAAATTATTCTTAATTTTTTTAGTTTTATTTGAATTAATTTTAAAAATGTTGTCAACATGTGAGGTGGTCCCTTAATTTCCTATCGAGTATATATTCGTGTTCAACTTTGTTGAAACACATTGAGCCCACACTAAAACAACATAAGATATAAGTTAATGCAAAACTTGGTTCCTTTGTTATGATTTAGCCGATGAGAATAGAAAAAAAATGCCAAAAAAAAAAATGAAAACACTACACATCTATTTCTTGGGTTTCCTCTGAGCCTTTGTTCTAGCTCTCCGGTCCCTCGATCTCGCTCTCGACTCAAACTCATCTCTACCGTCGTCATCCAAATCATCTAGTGCTTCCAATGATTTCTGTTGCAAAGTCAAATTTATTATCATTTTTGTTTGAATAAATGAGGATAAGTAAAAAAAAATATATATATATTAGTTGAAGTTACCTCACGGATTTCCATGAAACTAATGACGTAGAAAGTAGCGGCGGCGGCGGCGACAATGCCGAGAACGGGAAGCGCTATCGCCCCTCCCTCCATTAATTTGTTCTTCCTTCCTTAATTTCTTCCTTTCTTTCTTTGTTCTTTTCTTTTTTTATTTCTCTCCTCTTCTTTTGAGGGACCTTCACAACTTGAAACTAGGCATGCATGCATGCAACTTGTAGCAATTGAGTGGTGAATATGCAAATAAGTTTAGTCGTTATCCTTATCTTGTTTAATTTCCTTACCTCTAAAATATTTCATGAAAGCAACACCTCTTTTTGTATTTTATAATTTAGTCCTTGGCCCAAGTAGGTCTAATGATTTCTTGGTGGGGCCTCAGCCTCAGACCTCTGGCCCAAATAGCAATCAAACGGATAAGAAGCAGTGTTGTAAATAACGATATGCGCTCGTCGGACGGACATGGTACCGTCAAGCGATTAATTTGAAATAATCGGGAATAATCAGTCATAATTGGAAAAAATTGGCCGATTAATTGGAAAATTCTTTGACGGTTTGGTCACCGCCAACGACTAATCGGTCTAAACAGACGTTTTTTACAACACTGGTAAGAAGTATATATATATAATGACTTTTGAATAAAAAAATAGTTTTTTTTTTTACATGAATTTCAAATTACATTCAATTTTAAATTTTAGAACATGAGGAAAACTTAGATTTGTAACTATGTTATTAATTAAGAAATCCACCTCTTACTTAATCCATCTTTGTATTCAGTTTCATCACGTTTAGTTGATACCTAAACCAAGAAGTTTAGGTCTTAGTTATTCTACCAGACGAGCATTACTAGTTTAACTAGGAGCAAGTCTAAAATTAGGTTTGTCTACTAAATCATCTCTTGAGGTGTCTTAATTTTGTGTTGAGTCGTTGACCAACTATCAGTGATTTTTTTGCAAATTTTACTCTCTTTTTCAGACCTCAATTAAACATGAATAATTTAGACCGAATGGAGAGATGGTCCAATTTTTTTTTTTTTCAGACCTCAATTAAACATGAATAATTTAGACCGACCTAAATCAGAATAACTAATTTAAGTCTCCTTAACTTTACTCCTCAACCAAACATCATCTTTAAGTATATGATCGTGTGATTGTATATATAAAGATATTAAATGAGTTATTTTTAACAAAAAATATTATTCTTGTAATACTTATCTATTTTTGTTAATATTTCCTAGTTTTTTTTTAACATGTATAACTATAGTTTTCAATGTACATCCTAAATTTTCGGGGTACATTCCTTCCCTGCAGATCAACGAAAGCAAATAAAATAAGGAAAAAATCAGAATAAAATTAAAACATCAAGCGAAAATGGCGACGCTTGGATCTCTTGATAGAATAACAAACAACCCACTTAGGGAATAGTCATTCGCTCCGTAATTTCTGGGCGATTCCTTAGGCGGCCGAAGCGATGGGGGGGCGCACCCGAATTATTCCTTCTGGAGAAGGTTGGATGAAGGTAGTGTCTAATCGCCGTCGCCGCTCCAGGTTCTACTCGCCCCACGCCGCTGCTACAACCTACTCCCACTCCCATCGCCAACAGCACCAGCGGCGCTATCACAACCGAACCCCCAAATCAAGGAACCTTTCGGCACCGCTGCACCTCCGCTGGCACAGTACCTACCTTCAGCAACCCAGAAGCATCTCTCGACTCTTCCCTCTCCAACCTAGAGCCCCGAAAAAATGGATGGGACTTCCCCAAACCTACCTCAGCCAGCATCTTTCTCCCTCTTTAATACCCCTTTCAACCACTCACCAAACCCCCTTCATCCCTGCTACGAAATTGAAGCCTCCACAGCATTCAAACCACCTCAACTACCAGAAATTTACTATGCAAAACCTCCTTAAATTTGGCAGTAATGCCCCACAAAACTCATATGCTTCTGTCCTGGGTTCCAACATTGTCTCCCGGCACATCCCACATCCTTTACCTCCACAGAATCAACCTTGGAACTATTTTCTCGACCAAAACCCATGGTCAGCAGTCCCTGTCTCTCACGCCGCTGACACGATTCAAACTCACCCACCTTTACCCCTACCGCCTGACCCTGCAAGTTCGGCCTGGAAAGGTCGATGCTATAATTGCCTTCAGTTTGGTCATGATCAAAACATCTGCCCTTGCCCCGACCGTGTCTGTGCCATTTGCTGGAAAAAAGGTCATGAGGCCAGGGCTTGTGAACAATCAGTGTTGGCTAAGAGGAAACGGTTCGACCCTCTTGAGCCTAGAGGAAATCTTGGTGACTCTCTGCTGCCAGCTGACAGACCGCAGCTTGCTACGGTCTTCCTTCCTGAAACTCGCCAAATGCAGAACGAGCGCTATGAACTAAACGGGGCTATCATTGTGGATGCACGGTTGATGCCCGACCATAATTACCATGCGGTTCAATCAAGCCTCATGGCAGCCTGCAAATCAGATGCTCCATTTGCCCTTACTCACATGACAGGGTTTCAATACCTGGTCCTGCTACCGCTTAACATTGAGCGTCACCGCTTCATCAACTAACACGGAAAGGAAATCCAAAAATTCGGCCTTGTAGCATACCCATGGACTCCGGGCGTCAATGCTAACCCGCTGAATTTGAAGTACAAATACTGGATCGAACTTCGAAGACTCTCACAGCAAGCTTGGAACCTTGATCATTTAATCCCGGCAGTAAGCTCTTTTGGAGTGGTGCTTGACCATGGCCCCATAACCAATGTCCGTTCTTTGGAAAAACTCATGATGGTTGTGGCTCTACCGGACTTGGCAAAAATACCAAGAAATATCATGTTATGGGTACGGGGCCTCGCTAGAACCCTTGAAGTGGTGGTCCATGGGTGGATAGAGGAGCCATCGCCCTGCAACCAGCAACCAGACACAACCCCTGACACATCTGTTTTTGAGGAAATCAAGCGCGCGCAGTTGGAGGCAATTGCAACATTTGAAAAGGAAAGGCAGCAAAAGGAAACGGTGACAGTGGAGTTTAATACTCTACTTGGTGTCTGGGAGTCAATGACGAATGGCCCGGATTGTGATGCGGTGGAGCGCGCTCTCAGGCAAAGCCCGTGCTTTGCAATTTGGGAAAATGAGGGCCTTCTCCGAAACCATCAAAACGGGAAAGAGCCAATGGAGGAGTCCAGTCCACAACCGAATACAGAGCAAGATGATACTGAAACGGTCAGAATGGAGAATCCGGTCAGAACACCAACTGGAGAGGGTTCAGGCACTAAAACCAAGAATTCAAATTTTTTTGAAGTCATAGGTGCACCACAGCTGGAGGCAACGCTACATCTGTCTCCTAACCAACAGGTAACACTAATAAACTCATCTCTCAATCAAAACAGCCAGGTTAGGAATAATGGGCCTGTGGATCTCGGCCCAGAAAAATCAAAGAAATTCAATTTTGGTTTCTCTTGGGCTGATTGAATGGAAATGGAAGAGGAAGACGGATCCAACGACGAAATAGGCTCCCCACTCGGCCTCCCATCCCCAGGCCGCATGGACTCTCCAAGGCTCAATTATCCTACCTTGGGCCAACTAATTCAGGATTCAAATCAGCCCGACTCACCTGAACCAGAAGAAGTTATCTCTCCTGTATCAACACAGCCCAACCCCCAATCGAAACCATGCTCTGTGCGTAAACTCTTTCAGACAACCGCGGACCCGCGCCCGCTATCTCCTGACCCACGCCCGCTATCACCTCCCCTCAACATCCCAACTACTCACAACCCATTACCACCTTCTCAGACACAGCCCACTCTTTCCTCAACCCCACGGCGCACCTCTAACTGCCAACCGGTCACACAACCGAAAAACAAAAAGGGCAAAGGCAAAGGCCCTGCTACACCTACTCAAACCTTACGGAGGAGTGCTAGAATCAATGGCCGAAGCCCTCAAACTGAGTTCTACAAAAGAAGGGTAAACACCCTAAAAGGTGAAAGTTCGGCTGGATTAAGAAAGCTGGTGCAACAGGCGATTCAAGAAGCCAAGGTGATTGAAGCACTTAAGGAAGACAACCTCAAGTCGGTCCCACTCCAGGAGGATCAGATCTCAGCTATTGAGGCTTATTGCGGCATAAATGGACCTCATATTCCACTTAATCCAGAGGCAGCGGCACCTCCACAGCACATGCATGTTGATGACACTCATCTCTATGAGGAGTCTGTCATGGCGGCTTTTGAGTCGGAGCCGGAAGAGCTGTCGGAAGACGAAGCCGAGTCGGTCTGAAGCTGGGATTAAGGTTAGAAGGTGAAAAGGATCAAGTTTTTGGAAATGTGTTTTGCTCCATGTTTTTTGATGATGGTTACTGTGATCCCTAGTTCAATTAGAATTTGCTTTTACTTTTGCTTTAGTGTTTTCTTTCATTCTGCCTTGGCTTACATATGGCCATTTTGTGTAACGGATCGATGTCGAACATCATGACTGAATTAAACTTTCCTTTTAAAGTGATGAGTTGGAATGTGAGAGGTTTATGTGACATACAAAAGTGTGCTGTAGTTAAAAATTTGGTGATTAAACAAAATTGTGATATAATTGCATTTCAAGAGACCAAGTGGAGTGAAACTTCTATATTTAGAGTACGGCAAGTGTGCCCTTCTAAATATAAAATTTTTGCTAAACTTGATGCATCAGGAACCAAGGGAGGTATTCTCCTTGCATGGTCTGATCCCTTTATTGAGCTTCTATCCTTAATTAATGAGTTCACTGTGACAGTAATTTTGAGTATAAGAGTATTTAAATTTATGCTTACTGTTGTTTATGGATCTCAAGAGGATGTTCATAAACTACGCTTCTTGGCTGAATTACGGCTTATTAGATTCCAAAATGATTTACCATGGATTATTATTGGAGATTTCAACTTAATTCGTACCTTTGAGGAAACAACAGGGGGGCGGAGAAGCATGCCAATTATACGAGAATTTAATAATTTTATTTCTGATTTCTCTTTGTTAGATATCCCTCTAACAGGTAGAAATTTTACATGGAGCAACAAGAGGCCGATCCCTACTTTCTCTCGTCTCGACAGAGCACTTATTTCACCTCATTGGACTAATTCGGGCACCACCAGTGACTTCAGGGATGCAGCTGCAACTACCTCTGACCACCCCCCTCTCATTTTAACCTTGAAGCTGCATGCCCACTCTTTTCGGAGAACGTTCAAGTTTGAAACTTTTTGGCTTTCACACACTGACATACATGGAATAGTCAGCCAGGCTTGGGAATCAGTCCCTAGCTACCCCAATTCAGCAAAGAGGTTTCTCAGCAAAATAAAAAACACACAAAGGGCACTCAACAATTGGGCACAGCAAAAATTCAGAAACAAGGATAATTTTCTCACCAGATCCACATGGGCTTTACAGCAATTGGATCGGGTAGAGGAGTGCAGGAATCTAAACGACCTCGAAATGCGGCTAAGAATTAAATTGAGAGAACATATCTTCCGTTGGGCTAATGACAAAGAAACTAAATGGAAACAGCGTGCCGGCTATCGGTGGTTGTAACTTGGCGACAACAATACGAGATACTTTCATGCTATTGCCAACCACATAAAAAACAGTAATCATATCTCCATGCTCCTAAATGATGATGACACCCCGGTTCCGCAAAATACAATTCCTGACACTCTCCTCAACCACTTCAAAGGAACCCTCGGCAAAAGGCAAACTGTCCGAAGACTGTTCGATCTCACTGGGAAAATTGGACCATCTCTCCACCATCAGTTGATTCACTTAGACCAACCAATTACCATCCAGGAGATCTCAAGGGCTGTAATGGCCTTACCAAAGAACAAGGCCAGCGGCCCCGATGGACTGCCGGCGGAATTATATCAAACCTTCTGGGAAATTATCAAGGATGATCTATTACAACTTATCACTGATTTTCAGCTCAACAAGCACAGTATAAGGGCCTTAAATAAGGCGGCAATCACATTAATTCCCAAGAAGAAGGGGGCGGCCAAAGTGGAAGATTTCAGACCGATAAGCGTTATCAACACAGTTTCCAAAATAATTACGAAAATCATGGCGGATAGACTGCAACCCATGCTGGAGGAACTAATTAGTAAACAACAGACGGCCTTCATCAAAGGTAGGTCCATTATGGAATCATTCCTTGTTACGAGAGAAATCATGCAGTTCTATGCCAAGAACAAACTTCCCGCAGTTTTGATCAAGGTCGATTTTGCAAAGGCCTTTGATACGGTTGATTGGTGCTTCATGATTAACCTACTGATCGAGCGAGGATTCCCTCCCAAATGGATCGGCCAGGTATTGAGTATGCTTAATTCTTCCTCTTCTGCGATCAGACTGAATGGGCGGCTCACGCGCTTTTTTTATCACCAACGGGGCTTGCGTCAGGGTGATCCGCTCTCACCTCTTCTGTTCATATTGGTGGCAGACTCCCTTCAGTGGTTTATTAAAAATACCATCCCGGCAATGCACGGTCAAATGTTCATGCCACCGCAAATCATTCAGTTTGCGGATGACACTGTTATTATTGCCGAACCCCATCCAATAACCTTGAGAGTGCTAACATTGGTCCTTAAACTGTACGAAGATTTGACGGGCTTAAAAATCAATAGAAGTAAAAGCTCGTTTGTTCCTATCGCCTTACCTCCGGATTTGAACAACTCGATCAGAAACTTAATAGCATGTGAACAGTCCGAGCTACCTATGAGGTACCTAGGATTACCGCTGACTATTCGAAAGCCATCGATCAATCTATTCCAACCATTAATTGACTCGGTGGGGAAAAGACTGGCAGGGTGGAAGGCGAATGTCCTGTCATATGGTGGTCGGGTCACTTTAATCAAATCCGTGCTATCGGCGCTCCCTCTCCACTATATGCAGGCTTTCAAACTCCCGAAGGGCGTTATCAGAGAAATAGATAAAATACGAAGAAATTTTCTTTGGAGGGAAAATGGGACCTGCTCGGGGCTAAACTGTCTTGTCAATTGGCCGAGAGTCTGTGCACTCAAGGAAAATGGAGGCTTAGGCTTTATTGACTTAGCGACACAGAACGATGCACTTCTCACCAAATGGCTGTGGAAGCTAGAGAGGGAAACTACGTGTCAGTGTCAGTCACCATTCGGAACCTACATAACATCACACATCCATCTCACCTATCGCCCCAGACCCAATCCTTCTTCTTGGCCGACCTCTCCAAATTGAATCCCTTCTACTCAATTTCGGTGGACCGCTAGTTGGCCACCGTAACCTGGCGTTGGACGGTTGGGGGAGATTTTTCGAGTTCGATAGCATATCGTATGTTGCATCAGAAGGGACAAGTATGCCGCTTTCATCACTTCCTCTGGAAGATCAAAGCTCCACTCAAGGTAAGAATTTTTATCTGGTTGCTTACGAGAAACAAAATACTAACCCAGCAGGTCTTGACCAAAAGGGGGCTGCTGGTCACTCCGCATTGTGTGCTTTGCGATCAGCACATCCTCGAAGATAGAGATCACTTATTCTGGGCGTGCCCTTTTGCACGAAGGTTCTGGAGGGCCATGCTGCCTCAATTTAGTTCCTTACCGGCCTCAACTTCGATTCTACGAACTTGGTTGATGCGGCGCTATTCATTACAAGGAAATCAGAGGGGCTGGTGGGACACTCTTTGGGCAGCAGCGGTTTGGGCTTTGTGGCGAGAGAGAAATAGGCGTACCTTTTCAGAGGAAAGGAAAGAGATCTTCACACTAATCAATGAGACAAAACTCCAAGTTGATTTATGGTATTCTGTGCTTTAGAGGGGGATCCTTAACGGGTCGGAGCCTATGGGAAAGAGACCAATCGGGCTGTTTTTGCGTTTTATTAGAAGTTGTATTTCATAGCTAAATAGTTTCTGTTATTTCTTCATGATTTTGTAAGGCGGAGGTTGCTGTTGGTGACATTGTAAATATTTTTCATTAATTAATACAAAATGTTGGTGAGCCATTGCTCACTGACCCTCAAAAAAAAAAAAAAAAAAATGGCGACGCTTTCTCTCCATTTCTCCCCTCCAATCCGAACTCGCACCTTCCCAACAATCGTTGCTTGTTCCAATGGTATATACATCTCTTATTACTTGAAAATTCTCAACGATTCATTCGACCTATATACTCTTTTCTAGCTAGGGTTCTTGCTATTTACTTATTTTTTATTTGTAATTATTTTCTTGCCAGTTAGTTTATTTATGGGCTTTTGTTACAATTTTATTATATATATCCATACTTGATTGTAAAACCCAACAAATTAAAATATCATGGTATGAGAAGCCAATCCATTTTTGTTAATTATTCACTATAAGGTTGCATGGAAGTTAATGGATCAAAAGTTTCACAGTTCAATTTAATCAAAATTGAACTCAAAATGAATAACCCACCTCCTAAAAAATAATTTTGGGGCTTCTGATCTTTTGCATCTTCTCGGTTTTAATTGAACAAGTGCATGAAAAATAATACTAAAAAGGAAATATCTATTTTGGTAGGGGTGCCATTGTCAAAACCCAGGTCGAATGGAGGCCCGGTTGTAATGGAGATACCACTGGAGAAGATAAGGAGGCCGCTGATGCGAGTTCGGTCTAATAACCCAGAGAAGGTCAAGGAGTTAATGGATAGCATCCGGGTTATCGGGCTCCAAGTACCCGTTAGTGCATATGATATGACTCCATTTATATTTCAATCTTTCTATTCAGTTGTTTTACTTCTTTACTAGGTAATCTAACTGCCTGGGATGTTTCGTATACCAGTAGTCCATTACCATCCCCAATTTACCAGTATATGCTGGTAAATTGGGTTGCCAATATATTCTGGTAAATTGGGTTGCCAGTGTATGCTGGTATATTGGGTTGCCAATATATTCTGGTAAATTGGGTTGCCAATATGTGCTTTTAAATTGGGTTGCCAGTATATGCTGGTACTGAACTCGACCATTACCAGTAAATATCATTTCTTTTTATTTGTTTAAACTATAGTTTAATAACATTTTTATCTCATTTTCTTACTATGCAGATAGATGTGCTTGAAGTTGATGGAGTGTACTATGGTGAGGGCAAGAATGTCATTTAACAAAAGAAAAATTGCAGTATTTTCTTCTTCTTTTTTAGTTTTCTTTTGTTCCAGAAGCTCTCTTTAGAGGCAAATTCTTGTGTGCTCTCACAAATGACAAAAATATCACATACACCCCCTAATAAAAAAGAAATATTTTGCGTAAATACAACAATACATAGCAACTATGAGTGAGGCTATGGATCCATATCTCTGTTTTCAATATCTAAACAGTCGATCCGAACCGCTCAACATTATTTTTCATATGAAAATGTACTTACATATCAAATTTCACATTTTTTAGAATTTTTTTATGATTTTTTAGAAAACCATTCGAAGGTAGTGATTTTCTACCTATTTTAAAAAATACTAAAAAAATACTAAAAAATGTAAAATTTGGTCTCCAAGTAATTTGTTAGGTACTTGTATTGATTGCATCAAGTAATACTTTCACCGGTATGAGGCACATCAGCAACTCGGCCTTTCAACGATCCAATGCAAGGTCCGACGCCGTACCAAAGAAACATTGAGGTACCATTTATTGTTAATTGTTACTACCAAATGAACCAGATGAACCAAGCTTGGTTAAAATAGCACTATCATACCAAGGGTAAAATTGTCCATTGTTGAATCAGTTCATACCAAGAAGTTTTATTCCTGTTTTTTCTGCGTTTTCTTTTGTTAATTGTTAATACCAGATGAACCAAGCTTGGTAAAATAACCATATCATACCGGAATTCGGTTCCCCTAAAGTAACTCAAATTTTGATTTTGGATCTGGACCGAACGGTAAACTCAAATTTTGGGTTACTTCAGGGGATCCAAACCCATCATACTGAGGGTAAAACTGTCCATTGTCAATCAGCTCATACCAAGAAGTTTTATTTCTGCTTTTTGTTTCGTTTTCTTTTCTTTTGTTTTGTTTTAGGCGTCACTTGAGGTGAATGAGAACAGACTTGTCAGATACTACACCACAGCTTTGTGTAGATATGTAATCAAAGTAATTTGTTTAATGTTACTTTTATTTCCTTGTGTGTTGTTCCTATAAACAGAGATTGGTTCTGATAAAATGAGTCATTAGCAGTAGAATAAATGAAGATAAATTTGAAATTGTGTTATTGTTCTTCTCTTGCCAAACAGAGATAATCTACCAAAATCCAAGCCCAATTCTCTCTCGAGTCTATCTAATTGGAGAAAAAAAAAAATATATATATATATATAGAGAGAGAGAGAGAGAGAGATGATATATTTTGTATTCTAAATCCTGATTTCTTCTTCTGTTAATTGTTGCTTGTTACAAGATCAGATGGTCACTAAATACTGTAATTAAAACTGTGATCACATTTTTTTTTTTCAAGTTTGCACTTCAGGATGGTTTTGATCTATATATATAATGCATTTTTCCGACATTGTTTTGCAAAAAAAATTATAGGAAAATGTTGAAGATAAAGAATTATATGTAATCAAAGTAATTTGTTTAATGTTACTTTTATTTCTTTCTGTGTTGTTCCTATAAACAGAGATTATTCTGATAAAATGAGTCATTAGCAGTAGAATAAATGAAGATAAATTTGAAATTGTGTTATTGCTTTTCTTTTGCCAAATAAAGTGGCATGTGCCAGCTTGGTCTGATTTTTAATTGCAAATTTCAGATCAGTTCCAATTTGTTATATATTCCATGGTTATATACTGTGTTCAGCTGGGATGTAAATTCGTGCCATGCCGTGCGGTGACTAAATTTGAAGGAACGGTCACGGCAAGTTAGTCACATCGGAACAACAGGTGTCGTGTTCAAATATGATTGATCATGTTTGTCATGTTTTATCACATTTAACTATTTTTTTTCTTAGTTAAAGTTAGTTTATTCAAGATTCACCATTCGATCAAGATCTAACGGTACTATCATGTGTGACTTGCGTGACAACGTGCCATGCCGTAACCATATCAGTTAGCATGTTATGTCGTGTTGTGTCAATTGTCAACATGAGGTGGTTCCTTTCCAATCGTGTTTAACTTTGTTGAAACACATTGAGCCCACACTAAAAAAATAAAAAATTAAGATATATTAAGGATATTAATACAAAACTTGGTTCTTTGTTATGATTTAGCAACATATAATTGTTGCCAATTAATGAGAATAGAAAAAAAATGCAAAAAAAAAAAAAAAAAAAACTGAAACCACTCCACATCTATTTCTTGGGTTTCCTCTGAGCCTTTGTTCTAGCTCTCCGGTCCCTCCATCTCGCTCTCGACTCAAACTCATCTCTTCCGTCGTCATTCAAATCATCTAGTGCATCGAATGATTTCTGTTAAAAAACCAAATTTATTATCATTTTTGGTTGAATAAATGAGGATAAGTAAAAAAAAAAACAAAAAACAAAAATTAAACAATGTTATCAATATATTATAAATGTGTGGATGTCATTCATTTTGTAACTTTCAATATTAATCCTCAATTCATTTTCACTACCCCACTACTATTGGAATTCATTCTCTATTTATTATTTTAGATGACTTTTCATTTACAATTTGTAGCCTATAAATAGAGGCTTTGTAATCTTGTATTGGACATACATGAGAAATATATGAATAAAGAGATTGTTATCTTGTATATTATTTTTGTCTTTATTTTATAACACGTTATCAGCACGAGAGCACTACTTGTTGAAGATTCGAGGTAACTTTGATATATTTTATTTCAATTTTATTTAAATAAATAATACTTCTAATAAGTAATTACTAAATAGAATAAGTTATCATTTTATGTACATTTATTTTAAGATGTTTAATATGGTTCATATAATTTTATATGAAGTGCAATTTTTTTTTATAATTTTATATTGAGAGTATTTTATATGGTTCAATATGGTTCATGAAGATTTATATGATGTACAAAATTAATATAAGAAGATTTAAAAGAAAAATATTCCTGAAGAAGATTTAAAAGAAAAATCTTCCTGAAGAAGATTTTTATGATATACAAATTTTATATTGAGAGTATTTCAATAAATCTTCTTGAAGAAGATTTCAACAAGGTTTATATGATGCACAGAAAATAATATTTATATGTTACTTTCTTACATTATAATATGTTAATGAAATGACATATGAACAATGTGTATCAAAGTTAGTGTTATATTTATATTACATTAATATTAAATGGCCCGAAGCCATATGTTAATAATTACTTTTCAAATGGCCCGAAACCATCTATTAATTATAAATTCTTTACTTCATCTAATGACCCGAAGTCATTTGTTAGTAATTTCTCGGTTGTTACCAAATAACAAAAAATGTGAGGTATCAATCTGAATAAATATGGCATCATATTAATATGTCTATTAGTTAGATAAATTCTCAATTTTATCATATGGCTCGAAGCCATTTCTTAATTTGACTCATATTAATATTTTTTGTGTACTGTATTTTTTTTGTATTGAATATTATTATTATTTTTTCAATAATTAATTTTCTCGAAGAAGATTTTAAAAGATATTAAGGCCTTTCCGAAGAAGATTTCAAAAGATATTAATAAAGTCTTCTCGAAGAAGATTTTAAAAAATTTTATATGATATACAAAATTAATATGATATTCATATTAATATTATTTATCAATAATTTTAATCTTCCTGAAGAATATTTCAAGAAATATAATTTGTTCAAAAAAATTATAAGAAATTTTTCAGAAGAAAATTCCAAGAAAATTTATATGATGCGTAGATTTTACATGATGTTTATATTATTTTTATCTATAATTTAATTCTCCTGAAGAAGATTTCAATAAATATTTTGAGTAAATTTCTTATCTCCTTATGGTTGAATAAAAATATCGAGTTGTTGATGAAAAATCATGAATTCCGTCTAATTAGTTATGCTTCATTTCTTGAAGTGAATGCATCAACACATAATAATAATAATAATTTTTTGACAAACTCGTAGATGTGGATGTGATAATGAAGAAAAGACACATCTTTCCACCGGAGGTGGAGAAATAATGAGAAAGAGAAAAATGGACATAATAGTAAATAAGAGAATTCATGTTATCATTGTGATGATAAATGTTATTGGTCACGTACCTGTCGTAAGCCGAAATATTTTATTGACATATATCAAGCATTACTAATAATAAAAAAAAGATGGGACAAATTTTTTTTGTGAAAGTGACCTCGATCTTATTCAAATTGATACTGCTCATTTGGATTTTCTTCATAGTAATTTGAAAAACCTAAAAACTCATAGTAATAAAAACTAAAAAACTCGATCTTATTCATAGTAATTTGAAAAAACTAAAAAACTCATCACTTGATTAGTCATGATAGTATTAAAAAATATTAATAAAAAAAAATTATTTTTGTTATTATTATTCTTAATTTTCAGTTAATTGTCATGAATAATTTGATGAAAAAAAAATTACCTTGCGGTTTAGGAACCAAAATATGCAGATAAACATAATTTATTTAATTGCAATTATAGCTACCATATTTGCGTAGTTATTTCTTCTAATAAAGATAAAATAATTGTCGATATGTTTGCATCACCCTATTTACATTGCTTGTCATTTTTTTTTTTTTTGTAATTTGACAATTATATGATCATGCCCTAACAAATTCTAAAAACCGTTGAAAGTTCATATTATTGGGTAGATGGCTATACAATTCCTTGATTGTATCATATTTAATGCATGAAATATTAATGGTAGAAAATGCATATGCAATTTTATTTGTTTCATTGAACAATATTATAAAAGTCACCTAAGGCAATAAAAGTTTAACTACTTATTTATTTTTTATTTGTAGTTGATTTTTTTTGTTCATCTTCAAAGATTAAAAAAAATGATATTTCTCTTATTTAGAAATATAAGAAACAAATATTAATACTATTTTGGGTAGTGTAAATTTTATTGAAGCTAGACTCTAGAAGAGCAATCTTCTTATTACATGGAGGAACGGAAATTTATATTGATGATGCATTATATTCTTCTAAGTCTCAAAAAAATTTGTTAAATTTGTTAAATTTTTTAGTGGATCAAGGTTTTGATACTACTGACTTGTTTTGGTAATTTCAAAGTTTAAAAAGTCAACCTGAAATACTCAACATGTTTTTTTATATTAAAATGTGCTTGAAGATCAAATTTTATATTTTTGAATTTTTTTTTCTATTTGATCACTCAAAAGAGAGCAATGTTTCTTTTAATATTTATAAACTCGGAAATGCTATCGGTTCGGACTGCAAGTGCACAATCCTATCGAGTAGTATGTTCGAGGTCGATCCACAGGGAATATTGGTTCAATGCTTTGAGCGATCGAATCACAATCTTTCGAAAGGCTAGACGAAATCTGAAAATTGAGAGATGTTGTTTTGATCAATGTAAATTAGAAAGCAATTAAAAGTAATTAAAATAAAGATAGAGATGAGAATTCCTAGGGTTTCGGCACACCATTGCCACTCAATCCGCCTTGACAATATATTCCTATTGCGTCTGATTTCCTGTTGTTGTTTTAATGAAAGACACCACATAGGTCACTGCGATTTATGTTACGCAAGAATGACAGATCTTTCACCGAGATTCTACATAGGACACTGCGATTTACCTTACGCAAATGTCTGATCTCTCAAATACTCCAAATTACTACACAGATCACTGCGATTTACTTTACGCATGTGATGGAATTTGGTACGCGTTTTGTTGGTCTGGTTTATGGTTTCCCCGCTAAGATTTTCTTCACATAAACCTAATAGATCTCAACGAGGCTAATTCATACAAATAGTTTCTCTTGCCATTAAAGTACTGTCACTACCCTAACGGACTCAAACTAGATCATTGAAATTAGATGAAGAGATAGTAAATCACAAAAGCATTTTAGTACAACAACAAGAAACCATAATCAACAGAAATATATATATCAAAATATCAAGAGTAACAAGATTTACTGCCTAGCCCTAAGAAAAGGAACTTAGCTGCGGAACGGCATTGTTACAAGCACTCATCTCTTCTCACTTTAATCAAATCTAACCCTAACTACAAAGATAACTAATCCTTCTGCCCAGGGGCTTTATATAGGAGTGGAGGGACGTCTGGAGGTTGAGTAGGGGCTAAGAAACTGATCTGGAAACAGCTGTCGGCAGTTATTCCCCAAGAGATGCCTTCGGATACGGGCCGTATCAGGTGATACGGTCCGTATTAAGACCTTGGCAGTTAGGGTTTAATGCTTCCAGCGCTATCTTCTGGTCTATGCTAGGCCTGGTCCGTATTAGTCAATACTGGCCGTAACAGGGACTTAGTCGATGAGCGTCGCTGATCCGATTGACCCGATTCTAGCTCTATTTGGTGTAAAATAGTCCCAAAACCTGTTTTCTGCAATAAAACATAAAGAAGGGTGACAGTAGCCTTTTTCTCTAATTAATTAAACATAAGTGTGAGAAAATATGTAAAACCTAAGCCAAAACCCTACGTAAATCATCATTATTTTGACTCTGATCACTATTTTTTAGGATTTTTGAAAATTATTGTTTAATAATTAAAAATACATAAGTAATTCTGAAAAACAGTGATTTTAATCTGTCGATGTGAATGCTTGGTACATATGGCGTACAAATGAACAGATTTATAAGAGAGGTTTTTGAAAATTTATACAACACAAAATTTAAGACGATCGACGGTCCAGAGACGCACAACGCTTGTACACCCAATCTTCAATTCAACGCTTATAAACCCTAAACCCAATCTTTCAATTGCATGCATGTAACATAAAAGAAATATAAATTTTTAATTTTCGATTACACCAGTTAATATGTTTATTTGATAGAAGCTAGCCAGTTAACATGGGCAGCAGGTGGGTAAACCTTAATTATAGGGTCAACGCAACTATAATATATATATATAGAGAGAGAGAGAATGGCTAATATAAAAACGTTTGTTCCTGGATTCACTACTACAGAAATGGTCATTGTACACGGCACATTGTATACGGATTTGACAATTTTATACAAAAACCGTGTGCTATTGTAATTTTTTGGAAGCCCGAAATATCTGTGGGATCTATTACACGGATATTTATTAAAGAATCAGTGAAGAAAGCCTTGAGAGAGCTACACGGACGTTTATCAGGAATTGTAAACGGATTATTGTTTAACTAACAGTGTAGATAGCCATGTGAGAGCTACACGGATATTTATGAAGAGAACCGTGTAGAAATATGTAAAATGCACACGGATTTTTGTTTAAATAACAGTGTAGAAACCTTTGACAGAGCTACACGGCTGTTCACATAATAATCCGTGGAGAAAGGTTATTGTAGGGTTTTGATTATCGATACACGGTTTTGCCAATTTTATACACTGCACATTGTACACGGTTTTGTTAAGTATAAATCCGTTTAGAAAAGTGTAGGGTTTTGGTATAAAAGGCCTTCTCCTTCCCCCGCCGTATAAAAGGCCTTCTCCTTCCAGCGCCGTTTTGATCAAGTAATTCAACAAACGGAAAGGTTAGAGTTTTTTCAATTCATAGGTAAATTGTAGGTTCTCCTGTATAACCTTAGGAAGAGAGAAAGACCGGTCACTTTACATATCGCTTTTGATCAACTTTGATAATCATTTCACGGTTAATAATTGGAATTTTGATTTAGGTTTATCAATTATGTCAGATCGCTTATCTATCAAGATAAGTCGCTATCTTTGGAGCTCATCTATCAAGACGAGCGATGTGATATAATTGATAACCTACATCTGGACTTCACTTCTAGCATGAATATCTCCTTCATCTCTGGCATGTATTTTCCGTTTCTTCCTCTAATTTTCTGTTACTTATTGTTGCTTACTTAATCATCATTTTTTTTTTATTTACAGATTGTGATGAACTTTCCGATGGACAGCATGTGATGAATTTCATTTTCTTTTTATTTTCACTATATTTTATTTGACACTTGACAAGAACATGTTTTTTCTTGGTTAGGTTCCAAAGAAATGGGTAAAACTAACTTTCAATAATAAAACATGTTCTTTAAATTAAATCATGTTTTGATCACTTGTTTTTGGCGGTGTATAAATGGCATGTGGCAGTGCATTGTTGTTTAATTTCTTACACAAACCCCCTTTGAATAAGATGTGGTTTGCGAAAGAATTTAAACAACAACGTAAGAACACTGCCACATGTCCATTTATGCATCGCCAAAAACAAGGGACTAAAACATAATTTAATTTTCAGAAAATGTTTTGTTAGGTGAAAGTTAGTCATTTCTTTGGAACCTAACCAGGATAAAGCATGCTCTTGTAAGGTGTTAAATAAAATATGAATTTATGCATATTAGTAATGTTTTATTAGTGAATTTAGTAATTTTTGTGAATTCTAGTAATGTTCTTGTAAGCATTTTCTTGTAATGTTTTATTAGTGAATTTAGTAATTTTTGTGCTGTAATAGTAAATAAGGAGTTGAATTTATGAATTTTTTAATGCTAAATATGAATTTATGAATTTTGTAATGCTAAGTATAATTTTTGTGCTGTAATTGGAAAACTGGATGACAAAATTATCTGAAAAACTGGAGGGTAATCTCAATACTGAACAGATCTGGCTAGCAAAACTGGAGGCTAGCCCAGAAAAAAAAAATCTAAAAAAATATATAGGGCAATCATACACGGATATTTACCTAAAAACCGTGTACAAACGGTAATTGTAGAAATATGCGAAATTCACACGGCTGTTTGTTTAAACAGCAGTGTAGAAATCTTTGACAGAGCTACACGGCTGTTTACATAATAATCCGTGGAGAAAGTTATTCTAGGGTTTTGATTATCGATACACGGTTTTGCCAATTTTATACACTAAATATTGTACACGGTTTTATTAAGTATAAATCCGTGTAGAAAAAAGTGTAGGGTTTTGGTATAAAAGGCCTTCTCCTTCTAGCGCCGTTTGATCAATTAATAATCTCTCTCTCTGTATACGAATTGGTCTGATTTCTGCGCACAAGGAGCCCGGATCTGAGATCTTTGAAGTTAATTTGTATTTCTCCTCTCTATCTTGCTAAGGTTAGTCGTGTATATATTTATCTTTTCTTACTCTAATTTTCTGTTACTTGTTATTGCTTATTTAGGTCAATTAGTAATTAATGCATGCATGCTTGATTTGTTGAGATAATGTAAATAATTAGTATATTAAATAGAGTGATGCATGTATAATTGTGCTTTTTTATAATAATAGAGTAATGCATGTATAATCAACTAATGCATGTATAATAGAGTAATGCATGTATAATTGTTAGTTTAGTGATGATTAGCTTGATAATTGTGCTTGTTTAGTAATGCATGTACAATAGAGTGATGCATGTATAATTGTGCTTGTTTCTAATAATAGAGTAATGCATGTATAATCAACTAATGCATGTATAATACTGGACTGCATGTATAATAGTTATTTTAGTGATTATTTTACTAATGCATGTATAATTGTGCTTGTTTCTAATAATGTTGTTTTTTGTAGAACCATGTCACATTCAGGTGAGCAACGATGGCTCTTCGCTTTTGGTGCCAGTAGCCAGGGTTTACAGAGGGTAATATGAAGATATACATGTTTTAATAAAGAAAGAGTTGAGTAAAAAGTTGGATGAAGGACCTTGGAAAAAAAGGGAAGAGGTGGGATGAAGGACCTCTTCAGAGCCGGATGAAGAGCCGAATGAAGAGTCGGGCACAATCTTGTCAGACTGACAAGATTGTGTCTGACTCTTCATTCGACTCTTCATCCGGCTCTGAAGGTCCTTCATCCCACCTCTTCCCTTTTTTTTCCAAGGTCCTTCATCCAACTTTTTACTCAACTCTTTCTTTATTAAAACATGTATATCTTCATATATATTACCCTCTGTAAACCCTGGCTACTGGCACCAAAAGTAAACCTTAAGTTTATATATGAAATCACTATGGGATCGAGTCTCAGGAAGAAGGATATGTCTACCCAGTATGGATTTGTGTAATATATGCTCAATATGGATTTGTATAATGTTTCAATTTAAATTTTGTAATACTCAATATGGATTTGTATAATTTAGTGTACATGAATTTTTAGTTTACCCTTATTAATTGACCGGTTTGTATGCCATCCACCTATTTTGTGTTTCAAATATAAAGCATGTTCTTGTAATTAAATAAAATATAGAGAATTTAGTAATTTTTTGTGCTGTAATTGTAAATAAGGAGATGAATTTATGAATTTTGTAATTGCTGAACATGGATTTGTAATGCTAACTATGAATTTTGTAATGCTAAGTATAATTTTTGTGCTGTAATTGGAAAATTGGATGTCAAATTATCTGAAAAACTGGGGGTAAACTCAATATTGAATTTTGTAGCAAACTGGCTAGCAAAACTGGAGGCTAGCCCAGAAGAAAAATTGTTAATTGAAAAATATATAGGATAACATACACGGATATTAAACTTAAAACCGTGTACAAATAGTAATTGTCACGGATATTAGTTGAATATCCGTGTAGAAAAAGACTAGCCCATAAATAAATAAATAAACCCAAAAAATATATAGGACACGAAAACTTTAATTCTATTCATCAATGAACTATAAATTTCCATAATAATTTTTAGCATCCCTAAACAATGGGATTTGCTGCCCGAATTTGCAAAATTAAAAGATAACCTAAACGAAATTAGCTACCATTACACACGGTTCTTAAGTACAAATAGCCGTGTATGATTTGTTAGAGAGCTACACGGATTTCTTAACGAAAGATCCGTGTCAAAAGTAAATGTACACGGTTGTTTCTTGAAAATCCGTGTAGAAACGCATTCTCCTATGGGGCATAACCCGGATTTTTATAAATTTTCATAGAAGAGGCTAGCATTATAAACACGGTTCTTAAATACAAATAGCCGTGTATGATTTGTGAGAGAGCTACACGGATTTCTTAACGTAAGATCCGTGTAGAAAAGTCTTTGTAGGGTTTTGGTATAAAAGGCCTTCTCCTTCCAGCGCCATTTTTTTTTTATCAAGTAATTAATACTGTCTCTCTCTGTATTGAATGCGCTGATCCGATTTCTGCAAAGGCCAGCAGCTGGTATTATCTGAGATCTTTGAAGTTTGTATTTTCTCCTCTCTATCTTTCTAAGGTTAGTGTATATATATATATATTTTCCTTTTCTTCCTCTATTTTTATGTTACTTATTTGTACTTATTTAGATCGATCATGTGTAAGTAGTGTATTGTTGTCCAATAACCAACCCCTACTGATGCTTTTAGGTCCTTGCCCGTCCATAATTAATCCAATAGGGATTAATTTTGGATAGTCCCCGTTTTGGGACTGCTCTTTGAATATTGGGACTCATTTAGGATGTGAACACATATTAGCGGGATTTAATTAGTAATTGAGGAAAGTTCGACGGTATTTTCCCTTAATGCTCCTACGAGTATGTGGTTTTTACGCATACTTGGGGAGTTAAGGGGAAATGCTGCCGAATTTTTCTCAAATACTAATTAAATCTCGCTAATATGTGTTCACATATGGGACCTAATATTCAAAGAGTGGGTTAGGATTGTAAACCGGCCCTTTGTAAGCCTAGAATTTGGTACCAATTTACATGTTGACCATGATTAATTGAAATCATTTTTTTAATTCAATTTACAGATGGATCAAAGTTAGATGTATGAAATACCACGTGCTAGTGAAGAATATTTGGGTCGCGTTGATGAGTTCATAAAATTCGCTGAGAGGTATAGAGTGAAGATGAAGGAAGCCGACATTTTGTGTCCTTGTAGAGATTGTAAAATTTTTTTAAGATTTGGGGACTCCGAAGAAATTAGAGCTCATCTGATTTGTCGTGGATTTAAGAAAAGATATACATGTTGGTTCATGCATGGTGAGGAATTTGGGGAAAGTAGTTGTACCAATAAGAATTCTAACCGTTGTGAAGAGAGCGATGAGAATGTAGAAAATTTGGATAATTTTGAACTTGATTTCAGCGATGATGATTTGAATGACGAAAATTTTGATAATGTTGAACTTGATCGCAACGACGATGATGAGCTGCAGACGGAAATCGATGAAAATGTAGTACACGAGTATATTGATAATCTGGAGGACATGTTACATGATGTGGAAGATGAAATTACTGATAAAAATTATGATAAATTTCAATATTTGTCTAATGAATCCAAAAAGCCGTTGTATCCCGGGTGTACCAAATTTACGAAACTGTCAGCTGTGTTGAAATTATTTAACCTGAAAGCAGAAAATGGTTGGAGCGATAAGAGTTTCACGTCCTTATTAAAGCTTTTAGGAGAAATGCTCCCGGATAACAACGAGTTACCCCGTACAATATATCAGGCGAAAAAATTGATATGTCCAGTGGGTTTGAAGATCGAAAGAATACATGCATGTCCAAATGACTGTGTATTGTACCGTAATGAGTACGAGGCCATGCATGTTTGTCCTAAGTGCGGTGTTTCTCGGTATAAACGTAAGGACCAGGGCACTACTGATTGTGACGATGGCAAAAAGGGCCGGCCTCCGGCCAAGGTGTTGTGGTATTTGCCGATAATACCGAGATTCAAACGGTTATTTGCAAATCCCAAAGATGCGAAGTTATTGCGTTGGCATGAAGAAGGGCGCAAAAAGGACGGTAAACTAAGACACCCGGCTGATTCTCCTCAGTGGAGAAATTTTGATAGACATTTCAAAGATTTTAGTCGTTTCGTCTTCCTTAGAAATAATAATAAAGAGGCAACTTTTCGAATTCCGTCGTGGAATTGTTCAAATTAAACAAAACTTAAATAAATAATCTGATTTTTATACTTTTATCATGGACTTTTAATTACATGTCCGTGTATAATTGTAAAAAGACACGGACGTTTAATTAAACGGCCGTGTTGAAATTATTCGTGCACGAGTGTCGTTCCAATGTCCGAAAAGGTATAGACACGGATGTTAAAATCAAGTCCGTGTCGAAAGGTCTTTCTACACGGACTTTCCGATTAAAGTCCGTGTCGCTCTCCCTCATTCTACACGGATGTTAAGTTAATATCCGTGTCGAGCGAGGCTTTCTACACGGATGTTTTATCCAAAAAGTCCGTGTAGATCTTGTACTTCCTCTCTACACGGTGTTTAGATTAGATGTCCGTGTATAAAGGTGTTCTAACACAAATGAATAAAGTGAATTGTCCGTGTAGAACTAGGGTTACAATACATATTACGCGCCTGCTCTTCCAAATTTTTCATAACTTAGCTCGCGCCTTCAATTCTTTTCCAAACATTTCGAAACTTAGCTCGAGTCCTTCTTCCCCACCTCACCTCGATTTCGTCGCCTCTCCTGTCCAACCAACTCTCCGGACCGACAACCAACCTCTTCTTTCTCGGGGAAACGCTCAACACCTCCATTGCGAAGAAAGTTCTATTTTTTTTTGGTATTTACTGGAGGTATTTACTGTATTTACCTTGTTATTTACTGAAAAAGTTCAATTTTTTTTTTATAGAACCATGTCGATTGAGAATGAGCACGTAGATATGATGGAAGAAGGCGAGCACCAAGCTGCTGCCCAATCAGGTTCGGCCAAAAGGAAAAGAGGTCCGACGATGTGCGCGTCCACGTCCGAGGCAAAGCAACTGGACATCGAGTTCAGTAAAAATGGGTGTGCGAAGGGTCCACGGTCGGCTGAGTACAAAAATTTTGCGTGCACCACGGTGAAGCAAAAGGCAGACATCCTGGTAGAGAGATGGGATCACTTTTCGAAAGACCAAAAGACCGAGTGGTGGAACATTGTGAAGGTGAAGTACCTAACCAGTTAACATCTTTTTTTTAATTGTACATGAACTTAAATGCAGTAATTTGGGTGTCAATGCAGGCTCAGTGGAACATCCCGGATGACATCCCGGAGGTGGTAAAGGATAAGACCTTGAAGATAATGAATGAAGCTTGGAAGCAATTCAAAAGCACGCTGAGTACGGATTGGATGGATCAAGGTAAAAACCCGGTAGGCTACTATACTTGGCTGACTCAAGCGAAGTGGGAGAAGTTTGTGGAGATGAAGAGCACGGACGAGTTCAAGGTATGTAAATTCAGCAAAATTACCTTTTTTCCTTTATCGATTTGAATTATGTTGGTAAATGGTGTCCGAAATAGGCACCCTGTTGCTGTTGTTCCAGTCATATATAAATGTGAAATGGTGTTTATTTTGAATAACTGAATTAATATGGAGTTGAAATGGTACTGTTCCACTCACAACTTGTAATTTTTTTGCTTGCTTTTTAATTGGTTTGTTTACTTTTTAATAAATGGAAAATAGTAGCTAGACTAATTTTTTTACTTAATTTGATGTGTGAAGAAAAAAAGGGAGGAGGGCAGGAGGATCGTTGCAATGAACAAGTATCCGCACAAGTTGGGGTCGGGTGGTTACCAGGGTAAAAGGGAGGAGTGGGCTAAAATACTGGAGTTGAACAAAGACGATGACTCACCCGTGGTTAGGATAAAAAATACTAGGGCCCAAAATTGGGCGTTGGCAAGGTCCGAGTTAACCACTGACGGGAGGATAGTACTACATCCCACGTTGCGACCCGTGGCTCAGAGAATGGTAAGAGTCGTTCGTTAGAACTATGTGTAATTCAAGCGTGTTAAAAACTTTGTGTACATCACTAATTCTTTTGCGTGTCAAACTAAATTTTATATTCACAGTTGGAGGTGGAGGAGGAGGTCAATTCCGGTGCCCGGTCGGTCGAAAGGCAAGATGACTCCTTGTCCATAGCGCTCGGGAATCCAGAACACCCTGGTCGAGTAAGGGGCGTAGGTGCCTACAGGGGCTGGAAGGACGTATTCAATGGACCGAAACCTCGAAGGAAATCTCGTGCGAAAGTGAACAAAGACGAGATAGTTGCGCAGATACGCAAGGAGGTGAGCGCCGAGTACCAGGCAAGGATGGACGAGTTGGAAACAAGGTTGCGCCACGATTTTACAGCTATGGCGCAGCCAGCCGAGCAAGCACCTCCCACCCCGACGGGAGTTCGGCGAAGTAGTCAGGCATCCGGGACGTTCGGATATGATTTGGATCGTCTAAAGGTAATCACTACTTGTTCGTATTCTAAAGGCAATTACTACTTGTTGGACAATATTTCAATTTAAAAATAACTACTTGCATGAAATTGCAGGACGCCACAGCATGCGAACTCGTGCTGTGGCTCGGGAGTAAGCCTCTGATTGTTGCTAAGGGCATGGTACATCCAGCAACCGACAAAGTGCACAATGAGCAGCTACTTCCCGGCCATGCCGCCGTACAGATTGACAATGTCGTGGAGGGATGGGGGCGCGTACCTCTTCCTGTCCAAAGACCCGAGAATGGCATGCTCTATGTCGAAGATGCCCGGCTGTCATTCGTGCAATGGCCCAAGAATCAGATTATTTTGGATCAGGTAATGCATAAATAGTCAAGTTATTTTGTTACATTCAAAGCACTTCCTTTTCAAATACTTGAAAAAGGTAAAAAATTTCGATACAGACAGTAGGAGATGATGGTAGTCGCACGGAGGGCGTGATGTCACCGGTACGGAGGGACGAAGCAGAAGGACCTTCCCAAACAGCTGCTGACCCTGCTGCCGGAGCAGCGGTTGCTGACCATGCTGCCAGACCAGCAGTTGCTGACCATGCTGCCGGAGCAGCAGGGTCAGCAGCTGCAGCTGGAGCAGCAGGGTCAGCAGCTGCTGCTCCGGCAGCAGGGTCAGCAGCTGCTGCTCCGGCAGCAGGGTCAGCAGCTGCTGCTCCGGCAGCAGGGTCAGCAGCTGCTGCTCCGGCAGCAGGGTCAGCAACTGATGCCCAACCAGCAGGGTCAGCAGCTGCTGCTCCGGAAGCAGGGTCAGCAGCTGCTGCTCCGGCAGCAGGGTCAGCAGCTGATGCCCAACCAGCAGGCCATGACCCTCCTGCCCAAACATCAGAACCTGACCCTACGGCCGGACCAGTAGTTGCTGACCCTACTGCCGGACCAGCAGGCCATGACCCTCCTGTCCAACCAGCAGGACCTCCACCTCGTCTGCTCACCGAGGAAGAATACAAGCTCCTTCCCGGAAAGGATTTGCGGGATCTCCACGACCGCTTGATGGCGGCACCCAAGGACATGGTTGAAGTCGTCATACCTGTCCCTCCGGGGATATTTCTACACGACGGCTCGGCTGTACTGCTGCCGTTCACCGACTTCAAGGACTTACTACATGCCTCGGGGTCCGATAGATGGCTCTCCGTGGGGCACATCACCATTTTCCTCATGTTAGTGACCAAAAATTGTTTATATCATGTGTATAGCACTGAAGAATATATTCTAATGTCATATGATAATTTTTCAGGAGGCTAATGAATACTACTCATTGCAAGAGCAAACAGAACTTGTGTGCTTTTCTGGACCCCAGCGTACTTAGTTGGTCGAACGTGGAAAATGCTCCGGAGGTGGCTATGGATTACCTGTGTGGCTCGATGCTCCAAGCTACTAAGGCGAAGAAGAGATTTCTTCTCTTGCCATACCACCAGATGTTAGTTCTAACCTTGTGATTAAATATATAAATAATTGAAATCACACCATCAAGTCAAGCAAACACGTGTCTCACTATTATATATGCCAAAATATTGTACTGTATGCTAAGATCCTATAATTCTTCTCCTCCCACAGGGGACACTGGTGTTTGATCATCATTGTGCCTTGCCTGAGTGCGGTTTACGTCGTGGATTCTTTGCAGCCCACAGAAAAGATCCCATTTGGCACGTGCAAATCAATCTTCCCGTATGTGCAAAAGTAAGCAATAATCTTTCACTATGTTTGATTTATTCCCAATTATAACAAATTGTGGAATTGCTAATTAGAGTCACTCCATTTTGTAAGGGCTTTTGCTACATACGTTACAAAAGGAGGATTGTGCAGCAAGGACAAGAAAATGGGAAAAAGGTTGACTTGGAGGTGGTGGACGGTGAGCACAACACAATTCTATAATTTCATATTTTGTTCAAAAAATTGTTGTCATTCTAACATAGGCCGCTAAATGTAAATTGTAGAGCCCGCAACAGAAGGCGGGTTGGGAATGCGGATATTACATGATGATTTCCATGTTTCTCTTTGTCGAAAAAATGCAATTCACATTTCCAAAAGTGGTATGTAATTCATATTAATTGTGCCTATATAATAGCAATTGATATTTTCATATTATGCTTACTTATAATTCTCATTTCATTAAATTAGCAATTGATATTTGCGACTGTCTTGCATCTACCTTTTCTTGTTAGTAACTAATATCAAATTATAATTGTAGAAACCATCAAAGCAAGCTGTGTACTCCAAGGAGCAAATCGACAATATAAGATGTAGCTGGGCAAGATGGTTTCTATATCAATATTGTAATGCTGAACATGGATTTGGATAACAATTTAGTGTATATATGAATTTAGCAAGCATAATTTAATGTCAAATTATCTGGAAAACTGGCTAGCAAAACAGAATGGTATATGAATTTTGTAGGAAAACTGGCTAGCAAATTAAACTGGAGGCTAGCCCAGAAATGAAAAAAATCAAGAAAAAAGAATGGGACAATTCTACACGGATATTAAACGAAAGCCCGTATAAAACACAGTAATTCCACACCGTTGTTAAACAAACAACCGTGTAGAAATGAGTACAGATATTCTTTTATACAGTCCGTGTATGATAATTAAGAATGCTTCACGGATATGAAGTTAAAAGTCCGTGTGGAAAACAATACTTGACACCGTTATTTAACAAAAATCCGTGTAGATCGTTTTCGGTGTCTACACCGATTATTTTATATTTGTCCGTGTACGATAGTTATGACAGGACACGGATATGAAATTAAACGTCCGTGTAGCTAGAGTAATTCGACACGGTTGTTCTGACTAATGTCCGTGTAGAACGAGTTCGGAGATACAAGGATTATTTTATATTTTATTGATTTGCTAAGAGAGGGACACGGATATACAATTAAATGTCCGTGTAGATAAAGTAACCGATACGGACATTTAGTTGCATTGTCCGTGAATAAAGAGTAGCCGTACACGGTCGTTTACGTAATATCCGTTTTGCTCGGTTATATGGAGAGCGCCACAGGCAGGTGTATGTTCACGGCTGTTTATTTGGTAATCCGTGTAGAAAGCGTTAGATATACACGGGTAAATATCCGTGTCTATAGAGGGTACCTTTTATACACCCTCAACTCATACACGGCAGGGAAATCCGTGTTGCTCTTCCGGTAATGTCCGTCTGCAATCTCTTTTTCTGTAGTAGTGATTTAGGAACAAACGGTTCGGTTCTCCGATTTTCAAAGTCCAAACTGTTAGATATTCAATCTATATTAAAATGTGCATGGATACCAAATTTTACATTTTTTGGAATTTTTTTACTATTTATTAAGCTTGTTTGAAAACCGCTGTTTTTCAATGCTGCAGAAATTTAATAAAAACAATAGTTTTCAAACCAGTTTAATAAATAGTAAATAATTTTTAAAAAATATAAAATTTGGTCTCCAAGCACATTTTAATATAGATTGAATATCTAACGGTTTGGATCGACTGTTTGGATTTTAAAAATCTGAGAACTGAACCGTTTGTTCCTGAGTCCAGGAACAAACGTTTATATATTAGCCATTCTATATATATATATATTGCGATAACAGAAACATTAATTATCTTTTTTGCTGCATGTGGCGCCATGTTCTCATTAATTATCTGTGCACACCATGTTCGATCTCATTTGACCCTCACAAATTAAAGCGTGAATTATGCCGATCGATCGGGTCGGATCGAACATTGCTTTGGGTGCCAACTACTACAATTTGTTTTGTTTGACAATTTTCTTTCATGTCATGTCATGTAACATATTGTTTTTATTTATTTCATAGTTAGCTCTATATCTAAGATGAGATATATGTAACAACATATTTCGTTCTCTTTTTCAAATAGTTACTGTTATTAATTAACTTTTTAATTTACATAAATCGCATTAAATTAATATTCTCACCAACTAGCAGCATTTTCAGATCAACATCAAAACCAGTGGCAGCTAGCTATTATTCATTTGCTAATTTGTTTTTAAATTACAGTTATTTCATCCACAAAATGTTTATAGAACCTACGGAATTAGAGGGAGGCAGATCGATCAGGATCTTAATTTCAATTGGGAATGAACGTGCGCCTTCTTGCTTTACACCATATATGTAAGTATTTAATGAAACTTTTTCCTATCTATCCATATCCATATCCATATATGATATGATATGATGTACCATGCATGTATGATTAGTATTTTTGTAGCATGCAGTGACATCCATCGATCTCTCAGTGAGTTCAACAATTAAATGATCTAAATACAAATTTAAATTAGCAGTTGCAGTGCGCAATGATCTGCCATTAATTGAGTTCGACTACTAATGAATTAAATGTCTAATCTATGAGCATTGCGCCATCAAGTCTGAATTCTAGGCTTAATTCAATAAATGCTCAGCCGACTGGTCATGTGTGGATTATATTTATAGAGTAGAACTAGGGTGCTCTCGAGTTCACCAAGCTCTTGGTGAACTCAAGTCCAAAACTCATCGGATCGGCTTCAAACGATGAATCCGACCGTTGAAACCCGTCTACCTTACGAGTGATGCGTCTACATGCAAAAATTTTAAATTTTGAAATTAATTTTGCATAGAGTCAAGTGGTCAAAATTAGAAGGTTAATAAATTAATTTTAATGCATTCATTTTTTGACGTTTTTTTGACCACTTGACTCTATGCAAAATTAATTTCAAAATTTAAATTTTTTGCATGTAGACGCATCACTCGTAAGGTAGACGGGTTTCAACGGTCGGATTCGTCGTTTGAAGCCGATCCGATGAGTTTTGGACTTGAGTTCACCAAGGGCTTAGTGAACTCGAGAGCACCCTAGTTCTACTCTATATTTATATATATAGTGGTATGATCAAGGTCCATGTAATATCAGTTTGTTTTGGTGATTTGAAAGTTCAAAAAGTCAATTTGAAGTGCTCAACATGTTCTCCATAGTAAAATGTGTTTGGAGATCAAATTTTACATTTTTGTTAGAAATTTTTAAATTTTTTTTAAGATTTTTGAAAATAATTGTTTTAATAATTAAAAATAAATAAAATATTATGAAAAACCGTGATTTTCATAAATAACTCCATGTGATGCTTGGTACATAGCATACAAATTTAATGAACAGGTTTTTAGGAAGGTTTTTGAAAATTTGTACAGCACAAATTTTAAGACGATCGACGCGCGCGCGGTCCAGAGACACACAACACTTGTACACCCAATCTTTCAATTGCATGTAACATAAATTTTTTTAAAATTGTAAATTTTCGATTACACCAGCTAATATGTTTATTTTGATAGAAGGTAGCTAATTAACATGGGCTGCTGGTGTGTAAACCTTAATTTTAGGGTCAACAAAACTAAAATATATATTGCGATAACAGAAACATTATAATTATCTTTTTTTGCTGCATGTGGCACCATGTTCCCATTAATTATCTCTGCACACTCATCTGATCTCTTGTGTGTTTTGGAATGAATGACAATGTTCAATACATTTGTATTACTATCATAATCTCAGATAAAAATAATACATATTGGAAAAAATAATTGTGTTATTCTCCGTCTTGTTTACACATATATTAGTACAATTAAAGCACATGTTATTGTAAACCACAAGTTTACGTACAAGAATGTTTATAGTTTAGCATGACTGCTAATTTAGAAACTGTAGTACATTCCAGCAATTATATTAGCAATTAACATATCATATTAGCAATTTAAAAGAAATCACCGTTGTAGATGCCCATAAGCAACTCTAATTAAATTTCTGAGATGGAGTGATTTAGAAATTATGAATCCCTTTAATTGCTAAATTCAGTGACGTGACCCAAATTAATTGCTAAATATTTGCTAGAATGGAGATGCTCTAATATGTTTTAGTTCTTTAACATATATAATTATACTTTTTAATTAATGCATGTGATGTGGTGATAGTATAAATTAAAATTATCATGATTACACTTCCAAATCATTAATTATTGAGTTATTTTTGGAGAAGATCTGAACACAACCAAATTAACCAACCAGAGACCAACACGTCACTAGCTACTCCATCCATCTCATACTCTCATATATATATATATATATATATAGTCTCTTTTCTTCTCTCTCTTTTGCTCACAAATTAAGCAGCTAGCAGCAACCAGTTTTGACTTCATCTTCATAGTTTCATACTCATATATATTAATTCATATCAGATTGATTGAGAAGCAAATTCATTTATTTATTAATTAACGGCCTGATTGATCGATCGATCGATGGAGGAGACATCGTCGAGGAAACCGACTGAGGTGGACATGCCGCTACACAACATCGGTTTTGAAATAGAGATTCTCTCTCCCTCTCTCGTCTCCGGTCGCCTCCAAATCACACAACGCTGCTGCCAGGTTAGCTAGCTCTAATTAATTAATGCTCTCATAAATTACCAATTAACAACTACATATATATATATATAACAAGTAATTAATTATAAATTAATTGTGTACGTAGCCTTTAAAAGTGTTGCACGGAGGCGTATCGGCATTGATAGCGGAAGGTCTAGCGAGCATTGGGGCCCACATGGCATCAGGTTTTCGCAGAGTTGCTGGTGTCCAGCTCAGCATCAATCATTACAAAAGTGCCCGTCTCGGCGATCTCGTCTTGGCCGAGGCTTCTCCGGTGCATGTCGGTAGAACTACACAGGTAGCTAGGTGTAGTTGTAGTTCAATTATTTCTTTTTTGTACTAATTTACCCTACACATTTTTCATTTTTTTTTTATCAAACAACCTTATCGATCTTTGTCTTTCCCCCTTCCTTTTCTTTTATAACAAAACAAAACCAAAAATGGTCAACATCAAAGACACAATTAAAGACGTTACAATCTTGTTCCTTTTTTTTAAGAGAAATTTCATGTATACCCTTCGAAACCTTGAAATTACGTATGCCCCCTCTAAAATTACATACGTTGGTTAATATCAAAACATTTGTTCCTAGGCCGTGGAACAAACACTTCGGTTTTGACATTTTCAAAGTCCAAACAGCGATTTTTAAAAATTCAAAAATAATATTAAACAATTAAAAAAATGTAAAATGGGGTCTCCAAGCATATTTTAATACGGAGATCATGTTGAACGGTTCGAATCGACTGTTTGAATTTTGAAATCTCAAAAATAACTTTTAAATATATGGTGTCAAGATGTGTCACCATAAAATGGTGTAGTTGAATCCTTATATATATAGTGGCTAATATCAAAACGTTTGCACCAAGGTCCTCGTGCAACCAAGTCGTTTTCAGATTTTCAAAGCCCAAACAATCGATCCAAACCGTTAGATGTTCAATCTATATTGAAATCTGCTTGGAGACCAAATTTTACATTTTTTGGAATTTGTTTACAATTTATTAAGCAACTTTGAAAATTGCTGATCCGGGTGAACAGTAAAAACAGTGCTACCAAATTCTGGACCATGTGATCATCAATTTTCAAAGTGGCTTAATAAATAGTAAAAAAATTCCAAAAAATGTAAAATTTGGTCTCCAAGCAGATTTTAATGTAGAGATCACATCTAACGGTTTGGATCGACTGTTTGGGCTTTGAAAATCCGAAAATGACTTGGTTAGACGAGGGCCTTGGTGCAAACATTTTGATATTAACCACTCTCTCTGTTTGGATCAAAACAAATGTAGAGGTTGGTTAATATCAAAACAAACATATTTTAATGTAGAGATCACATCTAACGGTTTGGATCGACTGTTTGGACTTTGAAAATCCGAAAACGACTTGGTTGGACGAGGGCCTTGGTGCAAACGTTTTGATATTAGCCACACTCTCTCTCTCTCTCTCTATATATATATATATATATATATGTAGAGGTTGGTTAATATCAAAACGTTTGTTCCTATGTCGTGGAACAAACGCTTTGGTTTTTACATTTTCAAAGTCCAAATAGTCAATCCAAACCGTTCAACATTCAATCTATAATAAAATGTGCTTGGAGACCAAATTTTACATTTTTTGGAATTTTTTTTACTATTTATTAAGTCAGTTTTAAAATCCCTGTTTTCAATTATCCAAAAAAAATCACTATTTATTAAAATCAGCGATTTTAAGACTGACTTAATAAATAGTAAAAAAATTCCAAGAAAATATAAAATTTGGTCTCCAAGCACATTTTAAAATAGAAATCACATCTAACGGTTTGGATCGACTGTTTAAACTTTTAAAATTGAAAAACTAATTAGTTGCACCACAGCTAAGGAACAAACGTTTTGATATTAGCCAACCTCTCTCTCTCTAGAGAGAGAGAGAGAGATAGAGAGAGATGTTGGCTAATATCAAAACATTTGTTCCAGAGCGTGGTGCAACTAATTGGTTTTCCAATTTACAAAGTCCAAACGGTCGATCCAAACCGTTAGATGTGATCTCTATATTAAAATGTGCTTGCAGACAAAATTTTATATTTTTTGAATTTCTTTACTATTTATTAAGCCATTTTTAAAAAAATGAAAAATGTAAATTAGTAAAAAAAATGAAAAATGTAGGGTAAGCCATTGTTAAAATCGCTATTTTCAATGATCCAGAAATTTTTCACTGTTTATTAAAATCAGATTTTAAAAATGGCTTAATAAATAGTAAAAAAATTTCAAAAAAATATAAAATTTGGTCTGCAAGCACATATTAATATAGAGATCACATCTAACAGTTTGGATCGACCGTTTGGATTTTGTAAATCTGAAAACTAATAGGTTGCACCACGGCTCCAGAACAAATGTTTTGATATTAACCAACATCTCTCTCTCTATATATATATAGAGAGAGAGGTTGGCTAATATCAAAACGTCTGTTCCTTAGCCATGGTGCAACTAATTAGTTTTCCGATTTTAAAAGTTCAAACGGTCGATCCAAACCGTTAGATGTGATCTCTATATTAAAATGTGCTTGGAGACCAAATTTTACATTTTTTGAAACTTTTTTACTATTTATTAAGCCAGTCTTAAAATCGATGTAATAAACAGTGAATTTTTTTCGATAATTGAAAACAGGGATTTTAAAACTGACTTAATAAATAGTAAAAAGATTCCAAAAAATGTAAAATTTGGTCTCCAAGCACATTTTATTATATATTCAATGTTGAACAGTTTGGATTGACTGTTTGGACTTTGAAAATGTAAACACCGAAGCGTTTGTTCCACGACCTAGGAGGGATTCAACTACACCATTTTATGGTGACACATCTTGACACCATATATTTATAAGTTATTTTTCCGGTGTCGTGGTGCAACCAATTGGTTTTCTGATTTACAAAGTTCTAACGGTCGATCTAAACCGTTAGATATGATATCTATATTAAAATGTGCTTGGAGACCAAATTTTATATTTTTTGGAATTTTTTTACTATTTATTAAGCTAGTTTTAAAATCTGATTTTAATAAAGAGTGAAAAATTTCTAGATCATTGAAAATAGCGATTTTAAAACTGGCTTAATAAATAGTAAAAAAATTCCAAAAAATATAAAATTTGGTCTCTAAGCACATTTAAATACAGATTGAATGTTGAAGGTTTGGATCGACTGTTTGAATTTTGAAATGTAAAAACCAAAGCGTTTATTCCACGGCTTAGGAACAAACATTTTTTATATTAGCCAATCTCTCTCTCTCTCTATATATATATATATATATAATGGTAATCACCAACTAGAGTATGTGGCTACAGTAATAGTTAAACGAATATTATGAATTTATATCTCTACTTTTAAATTTCAAATATTTGATTAAATAGTTAAACGAAAATATACTTGGATATCGAATTTACATTTTTTTTTTTAGAATCCTTTTATTTTTTAAATAGGTGGAAAATCGCGAGTTTCAAATATATGGTTTAGAATTTTTAGTTTCTATATACCTATCTAAAAAATAATATTTTGTTTATAAAATTCGATTTCCAAGTATATTTTCATATAGAGATTATATTTAACTTTAAAATTAAAGACACGTACGAATTTATAGCACGTACGGCTTGATAATTACAAATTAATTCGTTCCTTGTTTGTATCATGCATATATATCTGAACAGGTATGGGAGGTGAAGTTGTGGAAGATAGATGGTTCAACAAATGAGAAGATAGCTGAGCTGTCGTCGTCGAAGGTGACTCTCTTAACAAACTTGCCGGTGCCAGAGCACGCAAAGGACATATCCCAAGCTCTTCGCAAGTACATCAGCAAGCTATAGATCTTTATATATCTATAATTCATAATGTTCAAAAACTATATATATGTAACTAAACTATAATAATGAAAGAGATATGCATGATCTCAATCATATCAATGGCGGATTCAGTATGCATGTAAGAGGAAAATTGGTCAATTGATCTTTATTTATTTTCAAAGTTTCATATTGAAATATGATTTTTGTTATATAGTTCAGAGTTAAATGATATCAGTATTGTAAATTACTTCCGTACCCATGCCTCACATCCTTTATCTTCGTTTTCAAAGTTCAAACAGTCGATCTGAACCGTTCAACATGATCTCCATATTAAAATGTGCTTGGAAATTAAATTTTATATTTTTGTTATATTTTTGTTTTTACAATTTTTTTAAAGATATGTACAAAAATAGTTTTTGGACAATTCAAAAACAATAATTTTGTACCTATCTGAAAAAGATATTGCCAATAATAACCGATGAAAATTCTTATTTTTTTCTAGTTTTATTTGAATTAATTTTAAAATTATTGTCAACATGTGAGGTGGTTCCTTTAATTTCCTATTAAGTATTCGTGTTTAACTTTGTTGAAACACATTGAGCCCACACTAAAAATAAAAAAAATTAAGATATATGAAGGATATTAATGCAAAACTTGATTCCTTTGTTATGATTTAGCATGCATAGAAAAAAAAAATGAAAACACAACACATCTATTTCTTGGGTTTCCTCTGAGCCTTAATTTGTTCTAGCTCTCCGGTCCCTCGATCGATCTCGCTCTCGACTCAAACTCATCTCTACAATCGTCATCCAAATCATCTAATGCTTCAAATGATTTCTGTTTAAAAGCCAAATTTATTATCATTTTTGTTTGAATAAACGAGGATAAGTAAAAACAAGAAGAAAAAAAAAGTTGGAAGTTACCTCACGGATTTCCATGAAACTAATGAAGTAGAAAGTAGCGGCAGCGGCGGCGACAATGCCGAGAATGGGAAGCGCTATCACCCCTCCTTCCATTAATTCTTCTTCGTCCTTCCTTTCTTCCTTTCTTCCTTTCTTTGTTTTGTTCTTTTCTTTTTTTTATTTCTCTCCTCTTCTTTTGAGGGACCTTCAAAACTTGAAACTAGGCATGCATGCAACTTGTAGCAATTGAGTGGTGAATATGCAAATAAGTTAAGTCGTTATCCTTATCTTGTTTAATTTCCTTACCTCTAAAATATTGCATGAAAGCAACACCTCTTTTTGTATTTTATAATTTAGTCCTTGGCCCAAGTAGGTCTAATGATTTCTTGGTGGGGCCTCAGCCTCAGACCTCTGGCCCAAATAGCAATCAAACGAATAAGAAGTATATATAGAATGACTTTTGAATAAAAACAATAGTTTTTTTTTTTTTTTGCATGAATTTCAAATTACAAACGCCGACAGCTCCGACATTTTTATTAATATCCAAAGTTTAATACAAATTAATATTTATGCCCAGAATCCAGCTCAATATCGAAAAATATCCAAACCGGCCAGAAAATGGCCTGTTTACTCCCCCCCTAAACCGCCATTTTCTGGTCGGTTTACTCTTTTTCTTTTTTTTTTAACCCGCATTATTTTTTATTCAACTTTGGATATTAATAAAAATGTCGGCTTAATCTTGATGAGTTTATTTTTACTGTTTAACATATTTTTCTGTTTATTTTTTATGTTGTGCTACTATTTTAATGTTGTAATATTTTCTGTTTAGCATTATCATGATAATTTATTTTTTCTGTAAAATATAAAAATAGTATATCAAATATAAATAGTACAAAACTAGTAAAAATACAACTAAAACGGAGAGGGGGACCATCGCTGAGGCGGTACTCCGGCGTTCGCGCGGCGCTCGCGCAGCCAGGCTCTATCTATCTCGGTCTCCACACCAGCATCGACGTACCTGAGTATCCGCTCGGCGGTATCCCATCTGGCATTGCCCGTGGAGACTGTCGGTACTGGCGGAGGTGTATCGAAGATAGATGCGGCGAACTCAGTCCCAAAGACAGGCTGAGTATGAGACCCGCTACCACTAGCCTCTCCATCATGCAGCATCTCTGTGCCATATCGGGGTACCCTCGGTGCCGAGCTGAACTCATCATCCAATATCCCGTAATCCTGGAGACTGTATGAGAGGGACTCCATATCAGAAGTATCGAACCCCGCAGGTGGTGGCTGTGGCGGCATCTCTGCCGGACCCTGCAATCATACACATAAATTATTAAATTTGATCTGAATGAAGAAATTTATTAAAACCTGACAGATACTGAAGTATGACATACATGAGGCTGCACCGGACGTCCATGCTCGTCGTACCATGCCTGCCACGCAACGTTGGACAATACCCAATCATGGTAGTCCCACTCTGGATGCGAATCGGGGAAAGGTGGCATCTAAGACATCCTAACCGGGCTCTCGTCGGGCTCTGTCGGATCTATCTCACGCCAGTTGATGTTCTCTCCGGCGTCTCGCAGCATCGTGATGATCTTCCCACCGTGCCCGGCATCCTCAACCGCATTTGCATTTTTCTTGAGGATGCGGTACCCAAGATATCGCCAGTTCTTCTTGCCCATCGTGGAGATCCCATGAGCGCACTCCTTGATCCCCGACAAAAGCTGAAACAAAATTGGCATGTCAGATCAAACCTTGATGAACTATTAAGTTTGAGAAAAACTATGTAGTTTTAGGTGACTTACGTTGCGAGCGAATGAACGGCCGCTGGGATGGTAACCATCATCAGTCTGGATCATGTCGCGGAGATGGGCACCGTAATCGCCCCGCAGATAGACACTGGCCATGCAGATCTGCATGTACCAAGTATCGTACCTCAACTGGGGATCTCCCTGGGTCTGCAGAATCGTATCTGGCTCGTGATAGAAGTCCAGATACTGAGGATCCTGGGCTGTCCTGTAGTATGCATCAAAATGGGTGCTCCAGTCTTTATCCAGCTGCCCTCGGTGGATCATCCTGTAAGGAAGACGTTAGTTGCAATACAAAACTATCAAGTAATATGAGAAATTTGACAATAGACTAGGACTTACCTGTGCAGGTCTCTGTGCGTGGACCTCGGCAAAGATGGGTCTGCGGGAATGAACGCCGGTCGACCAAACTGGCGGAGCACCCGATCTGGGTAGTGGTGCCCCACTGTCCAGAAGTGTATGAGTGGACCTCGGTAGAACCACATCTCCTGCTCCTGCTGGTCACCCACCGTCAGAGGCAAGAGGTTCTCCAAGTAGAACTGCTCGTAAGGCGTCCACTCAACAAGAACGGATGACAAACTCTGGATCTCTGACCGGACTGGCCTGATCCCAACGGTAGCACTGTGGGTCCGATCCAAGTAGTTGTGGCCACCGTTCCACTTCTTGCCGTATGCCGGGCATCTCCACATACTCGGCTCTCCCCATTGCGGTGCCTTATTGGGGATAGGACGACCCACCGGTAGCCGTGACCACGACCAGTGCTGAAGCAGGAGCACCGGCCCGTACATCTGCTTCACATTCGGCTGCATTTTCAAGAACATTAGACGTCAGTGTATTTTGATGGATTGATTGATTAAATAATTTACACTAAATTAAGAATTGGTAACTTACCTCACTACTACGGCACAGGTGGAAATACATATACGCCAGGACAGCTCCACCCCAGTTGTACCGCTCCGGCTGCTCAAGGTCTCGCAACAGCGGGAGATACATCATCGGCATATGGTCACCGCTGAAATCAAGAAACATGACAGAACCAAAAAGGTTCATCACATAGCCCCGTGTATATCTGCAATACAAAACATATAAAAATTCTAATATAATCCTCGTATTATAAATTGATTAATAGAAATAAGTTATAAAATTTACCTCTGAATCTCCAGTGCGGTGGAATCTGCCGAGAGACCCGTGCTGAAGTGTTGTCGTAACCTCGTCATCCGCAAATGAAATTTGGACCTCCCATTGTCCCCAATGATATAGTCCGGATCAACTCCCAACAACTCCTCGACATCACCTACGAATCTGGTGCTGTCAGAGACGCCGCAGACGGGTGTGCCACGGATAGGCAAACCCCAAAGAGCACTCACATCCTGGAGAGTCACCGTCATCTCTCCGAATGGCATGTGAAACGTGTGCGTCTCGGGACGCCATCGCTCCACCAGTCCAGCGATGAGAGAAGCATTGATGATGCTTTTCTCTGTCCGCACGATGTCCACAACCTGGTAGAGACCCAAGCTGATGAGGTACGGGGCCATCATATCGTAATACTGCATGTGAACGCACCGCAACTTCACATCTAACAGATCCGTGTCCTGCGTTGAAAAAGGTAATCCGCATGGTGATAACATAATAAAATTTAAACCCAACAAAATTTAAAGAAAATCTAAGAAAAGGAACGTACCTCACGAGAAGCCAGTGAGACTCGGTGCTCGCTGTGGGGAATCCACAGGAGAGGACTGATGTGCTCCGTGCTGCTGGTACTGATCGGCTCGTCCACTACTAGAAGCGGGGTAGACCGTGCTTTAGGTATCCTGATGTCTAAAATAACCTAATTTCGGTAAAATTACGCTTAGTTAGGCTAATTATGGTAAAAAATGCCAAAATACCCTAAATATTGGACAACTGTGCTAATTACACTAAATTACGCTTAATTAGCCTAATTATGGTAAAAAATGCCAAAATACCCTAAATATTGGTCAACTGTGCTAATTACACTAAATTACGCTTAATTAGTCTAATTATGGTAAAAAATGCCAAAATACCCTAAATATTGGTCAACTGTGCTAATTACACTAAATTACGCTTAATTAGCCTAATTATGGTAAAAAATGCCAAAATACCCTAAATATAGGACAACTGTGCTAATTACACTAAATTACGCTTAATTAGCCTAATTATGGTAAAAAAAAAGGCCAAAATACCCTAAATATTGGACAACTGTGCTAATTACACTAAATTACGCTTAATCAGCCTAATTATGGTAAAAATGACCAAAATACACTAAATATTGGTCAACTTAGCTAAATACACTAAATTACGCTTAATCAGCCTAATTATGGTAAAAAGGACCAAAATACACTAAATATTGGTCAACTTAGCTAATTACACTAATTACAACAATATACTCTACATTCTAACACCTAAACCCTAAATCTTAAACCCTAAAATAAATAAATTAAAAATTAAATTAGATAAAAAAAAAATTACCTCAAAGAAGAGAGAATTCGATTAAGAGATGAGAGCATTGTGAGAGGAGAGAGAGAAAAAGGGGTATATATAGGGTATTTTGCGGGTTAAAAAAAAAAAAGAAGAGTAAACCGGTCAGAAAATGGCCGGTTTAGGGGGGAGTAAACCGGCTATTTTCTGACCGGTTTGGACATTTTTCGATGTTGGGCTGGATTCTGAGCATAAATATTAATTTGTATTAAACTTTGGATATAAATAAAAATGTCGGCCGACAGCTCCTAAGCTACATCCAATTTTAAATTGTGGAACATGACGAAAACTTGGATTTGTAACTATGTTATTAAAAGAATCCACCTCTTACTTAATCCATCTTTGTCTACTACTAACCGTATTCAGTTTCACCGCATTTAATTAGTTGAGGCCTAAACCATACAATAAGAAGTTTTAAGTCTTAGTTATTCTATCAGACGAGCATTACTAGTCTAACTAAGCGTAAGTCTAAAATTAGGTTTGTCTACTAAATCACCTCCTGAGGTGTCTTAATTTTGTATTGAGTCGTCGATCAACTGTCAGTGAATTTTTGCAAATTTTACTCTCTTTTTCAGACCTCAATTAAACATGAATAGTTTAGACCGACCTAAATTAGAATAACTAACTTAAGTCTCCTTAACTTTACTCCTCAACCAAACATCATCTTTAAGTATATGATCATGTGATTGTATATATAAAGATATTAAATGAGTTATTTTTAACAAAAAAAATATTATTCTTGTAATACTTATCTATTTTTGTTAATATTTCCTTCTTCTTTTTAACATGTATACCTATAGTTTTCAATGTACATCCTAATTATGTAACTATGTAAGTGATAGATAAATAAAAAAAATTTAAAGAAAGTAGTTAATTGTTTATAAGGATAATATCTTATTAAAAATAACTAATTTAATATAAAGTATTTATATGTTAAAATCTTAAAATCAATTAGCTTATCGTTACTAATTAAGTACATACATACATACATACATACATACATACATACATACATACATACATACATACATACATACGAAAAGTATTTAAAGGTAAACAATAAGATTTAATGTTTAAAAAATATGAACCCAACATCTTTAAAAAAAAAAGAAACTGGGAAATGAAACAACGAAAGCAAATAAAATAAGGAAAAAGAAGAAGAAGAAAAAAACAAAAAAAAAAATCAAAAAGTAAATAAAAAGAAAAAGAAAAAATGAAATGAAATGATTAAAAGGGAGAGAAAGGCAGAAGGCGTATGGTACATTCCTTCCCTGCAGATCAACGAAAGCAAATAAAATAAGGAAAAAATCAGAATAAAATTAAAACATCAAGCGAAAATGGCGACGCTTTCTCTCCATTTCTCCCCTCCAATCCGAACTCGCACCTTCCCAACAATCGTTGCTTGTTCCAATGGTATATACATCTCTTATTACTTGAAAATTCTCAACGATTCATTCGACCTATATACTCTTTTCTAGCTAGGGTTCTTGCTATTTACTTATTTTTTATTTGTAATTATTTTCTTGCCAGTTAGTTTATTTATGGGCTTTTGTTACAATTTTATTATATATATATCCATTCTTGATTGTAAAATCCAACAAATTAAAATATCATGGTATGAGAAGCCAATCCATGTTTGTTAATTATTCACTATAAGGTTGCATGGATGTTAATGGATCAAAATTGAACTCAAAATGAATAAACCCACCTCCTAAAAAATAATTTTGGGGCTTCTGATCTTTTGCATCTTCTCGGTTTTAATTGAACAAGTGCATGAAAAATAATACTAAAAAGGAAATATTTATTTTGGTAGGGGTGCCATTGTCAAAACCCAGGTCGAATGGAGGCCCGGTTGTAATGGAGATACCACTGGAGAAGATAAGGAGGCCGCTGATGCGAGTTCGGTCTAATAACCCAGAGAAGGTCAAGGAGTTAATGGATAGCATCCGGGTTATCGGGCTCCAAGTACCCGTTAGTGCATATGATATGACTCCATTTATATTTCAATCTTTCTATTCAGTTGTTTTACTTCTTTACTAGGTAATCTAACTGCCTGGGATGTTTCGTATACCAGTAGTCCATTACCATCCCCAATTTACCAGTATATGCTGGTAAATTGGGTTGCCAATATATTCTGGTAAATTGGGTTGCCAGTGTATGCTGGTATATTGGGTTGCCAATATGTGCTTTTAAATTGGGTTGCCAGTATATGCTGGTACTGAACTCGACCACTACCAGTAAATATCATTTCTTTTTATTTGTTTAAACTATAGTTTAATAACATTTTATCTTATTTTCTTACTATGCAGATAGATGTGCTTGAAGTTGATGGAGTGTACTATGGTGAGGGCAAGAATGTCATTTAACAAAAGAAAAATTGCAGTATTTTCTTCTTCTTTTTTAGTTTTCTTTTGTTCCAGAAGCTCTCTTTAGAGGCAAATTCTTGTGTGCTCTCACAAATGACAAAAATATCACATACACCCCCTAATAAAAAAGAAATATTTTGCATAAATACAACAATACATAGCAACTATGAGTGAGGCTATGGATCCATATCTCTGTTTTCAAAATCTAAACAGTCGATCCGAACTGCTCAACATGATTTTTCATATGAAAATGTACTTGCATACCAAATTTCACATTTTTTAGAATTTTTTTATGATTTTTTAGAAAACCATTCAAAAGTAGTTATTTTCTACCTATTTTAGAAAATACTAAAAAAATACTAAAAATGTAAAATTTGGTCTCCAAGTAATTTGTTAGGTACTTGTATTGATTGCATCAAGTAATACTATCAAAACATCTTGTGCAATGCAATAAATAATGGTTACTCTTGTTTTATTTTATTTTTACATTTGGTTCACTGATATCACCTTTTATACCGTAATTTTTTATAGGTTTTTCAGGTTGTCACCGGTATGAGGCACATCAGCAACTCGGCCTTTCAACGATCCGATGCAAGGTCCGACGCGGTACCAAAGAAACATTGAGGTACCATTTATTGTTAATTGTTACTACCAAATGAACCAGATGAACCAAGCTTGGTTAAAATAGCACTATCATACCAAGGGTAAAATTGTCCATTGTTGAATCAGTTCATACCAAGAAGTTTTATTCCTGTTTTTTCTGTGTTTTCTTTTGTTAATTGTTAATACCAGATGAACCAAGCTTGGTAAAATAACTATATCATACCGGAATTCGGTTCCCCTAAAGTAACTCAAATTTTGATTTTGGATCTGGATCGAACAGTAAACTCAAATTTTGGGTTACTTCAGGGGATCCAGACCCATCATACTGAGGGTAAAACTGTCCATTGTCAATCAGCTCATACCAAGAAGTTTTATTTCTGTTTTTTGTTTCTTTTTCTTTTGTTTTGTTTTGTTTTAGGCATCACTTGAGGTGAATGAGAACAGACTTGTCAGATACTACACCACAGCTTTGTGTAGATATGTAATCAAAGTAATTTGTTTAATGTTACTTTTATTTCCTTGTGTGTTGTTCCTATAAACAGAGATTGGTTCTGATAAAATGAGTCATTAGCAGTAGAATAAATGAAGATAAATTTGAAATTGTGTTATTGTTCTTCTCTTGCCAAACAGCAAACAGAGATAATTTACCAAAATCCAAGCCCAACTCTCCCGAGAGTCTGTCTAATTGGAGCAAAAAAAAATATGTATATATATATATAGAGAGAGAGAGAGAGAGAGATGATGTCATTTGTAATCTAAATCCTGATTTCTTCTTCTATTAATTGTTACTTGTTACAAGATCAGATGGTCACTAAATACTGTAATTAAAACTGTGATCACATTTTTTTTTTCAAGTTTGCACTTCAGGATGGTTTTGATCTATATATATAATGCATTTTTCTGACATTGTTTTGCAAAAAAAATTATAGGAAAATGTTGAATCTAAAGAATTATATGTAATCAAAGTAATTTGTTTAATGTTACTTTTAGTTCCTTCTGTGTTGTTCCTATAAACAGAGATTATTCTGATAAAATGAGTCATTAGCAGTAGAATAAATGAAGATAAATTTGAAATTGTGTTATTGCTTTGCCAAATAAAGTGGCATGTGCCAGCTTGGTCTGATTTTTAATTGCAAATTTCAGATCAGTTCCAATTTGTTATATATTCCATGGTTATATACTGTGTTCAGCTGGGATGTAAATTCGTGCCGTGCCGTGCCGTGACCAAATTTGAAGGGACGGTCACGGCAAGTTAGTCACGTCGGAACAACAGGTGTCGTGTTCAAATATGATTGATCACGTTTGTCATGTTTTATCGCATTTAACTATTTTTTTTTTAGTTAAAGTTAGTTTATTCAAGATTCACCATTCTATCAAGATCTAACGGTACTATCATGTGTGACTTGTGTGACAACGTGCCATATATGTCGTAACCATATCAGTTAGCGCGTCATGTCGTGTCGTGCCAATTTTCTGATAGATGGTCACGTCACATAAATGATCACGGTATGAAACATGTGAATCATAGCACGTGATCGGCATTTATCACGTGCCGTGCCATGACGTATCTTGTCATGGCGCGACTTTTTTACGATCCCTAGATGCTGGCAGGTACCAGATTTGACCGCACTGATCAATAATTTACCAAAATCCAAGCCCAACTCTCCCGAGAGTCTGTCTAATTGGAGAAAATATATAGAGAGATATATTTTGAAATCTAAATCCTGATTTCTTGTTCTCTTTATTGTTATTTGTTACAATATCAGATGGTCACTAAATACTGTCACTAAAACTGACAACAAGAAATTATATACAGTCGGCTATACCCAATTAATATTTCACAAGCCTCATCAATTAATTTGTAACTAATACAATTTATTAGTTAAAGTCCCTACCAGTGTTCCCTGAGACAGACCAATTGCACAATTACAAGTACCGCAAGCAAAACTGTGATCACCAATAATAATTTCAATGATGAGGAATTAAGTTGAGATATATAGGAAACAAATCAATCACCATCAAAATTGAATTGAAAGCAAAAGCATCATTTTACCAGAGCAAGTAAACAAACAAGGTTGAAAAGAAAGATGCAATTAGGATTTCTTAAAGTATTTATAACAGTAGAGATAATAACACAACAAACAAAGAGAAACAAAGATTAAAATACACATTAAAATGTGCTGGTCCATCCTGCTGTGTGTCCCAAGAAGACAACAGCATGGCCGAGGATGGAGACGAGCAGCACCCCGACATTGAACGACATGAGCGCCAGCATCACCAGGTAGTATAGGCCCATTCGCACCGTGTGCATGGCAGTGCGTGCCAGCTCGGCGGCCGTGCGCTGCCATCGGTGCCCAATGAGGCAGCAATGGCTTAGAAACTCCAACCCGGATGCCAACATGAAAACAATGATCAAGGCTAAGATGTAGTGACCGGTGTTTGATCCGGGGAAGTTATTGAAGAGGACGATCGAGTCCTTGCCCCAGTAGAGGGTCATGTGCGCGAACGACATCATCGAGTGATCCATCGAGCCATGATCCATGTGATCCATGTGATCCATGTCCACCTCTATTCAATCTATCAATCAATCAATGGTGTTGTTTCAATGGAATCAATGGATTTCTCATCAAAGGGGGCATGTACTGTGCTGTATTGTATTGTATTATATGTGTACTTGCCTATATATTGTTTTTGTTTTTGTTTTTGTACTACGCCTATGTATTATTGGTAGTACAAAAACCATGGCGTTGACTTTTTATATACTTTTTAATTAATGATATTATTTGATTGGAAATGTCTACATCGATCATTACTTAAAACAAGAGGTACATGTGTATTAGTAAGATTGGATCCTAGCCTGTTATATATATAAAATATTTTCTAAAAGAGACATGTGAATTATCTATCTTGCAAGATAATATATTGTATCCCTATCATCTTCTATTAATATGCCATAAGCAAAGAGGATTAATTAGAATATATATATAGTTGAGGCAAACATGACATGGTAAGGCATTCATTATACAATCAAGCATGATATCAGAAATAATGGTAACACAACTTTGATTGATCAATCTAATTATATCTGTAATCAAGCTAGTAATTACTAATTAGTAAGAAACATATTTTTTTTAGGAAATAAAAAGAAACAAATTTAAAGAATATAGAAAATGTATCTGGCGATTGGTAGAAAAGATTCGGTTGCCTTAAAATTATTTTTGGACGAAATTGGTTTTTAAAATTATTTGACTTGGCTAGTCAACCAATGAATAAATTTTGTATTTAGGATAAGGTTTGTAAAATACAGGCAGTGCTAGAAGAAACATTTATAAATTCCAAGTTGTATATTGATGATGTTTGATGATTTCCAGATGAATATCTATCTTGTGTTATTGAGGTTTATTCGGTGTGAGTCTAATTTTGACAAACTTGCACCTTCAATAATTATATATTAAAAATATTTAAACAATTAACAATACTTTTTTTCATGCTGTTGACATTATTAATGGTTACCTTTTGATAGAGACTGAAAAGCATTACAAAACTTAATTATAACATAATTAATAAAAAATATCACATGGACAGTTTCTGTTATTTTTTTCCCTTTTATATTATTTTGTTTGTTCTTTTGAAAAATATAACAATATTTGGATAATTTGGCATAGCGACTGAAAACAAAATCGAAGCACCACAAGAAATTTTTACTGTGCTTATAATAAGAAGCTCAACCCTGGGAATTAATTTTGGAATAATACAAAACCATGAAATACAATCAATATATGCATCAATCGGAAATAAATGTATTTACTAACACTAGCATAGAAAGCGAATAAAATCAGTGATTTTGTATCTATCTTAAAAAATAGTAAAAAAAAATCGAAAAATATAAAATTTGGTATCCAATCATATTTTAACGTGGATATCATGTTGAGCGGTTCAAATCATCTGTTTGAACTTTGAAATTGAAAATAAAGATGTTGGATACAATTGAGGCATGAAGCAATGGGGCATTTGATCGAGCCCTCCTCCATATAGTAACCATTCAAACGAATCAAACCATTCAAACAATTAAACACACATTTAGCAACCAAATGAAAACCAAACACTGCTTTCAAATTATGCTTCTGGAAGCATAAATAAACCTTAACAAAAAGGAAAATTAAAGACAATTTTAAACATAAATTATTTGAAGGATTAATTAATGGCAATCTCATACAGAGGCAGAGGCAATGAATTAAGCATTCAATTTTGATTCCATGGATGGATGCATCAGCAACTCATGGAAGGAAGGTCCCGGTACTTGGTCCCGTCGGGACAAGCCGGTTCGTCCCTCGCCTTACTCCAAATCGCACTTTTAAAGATAAAAAACCCGAACGCATGGCCGATACACGCTGCTATAAAGATGCCACCATTGAACGACATCACCGCCAACATCAGCACATACATCAGCCCGACACGCACCGTGTGCACCGCCGTCTGAACCATGCTTTTCCCGTTCGTGTACCGATCAACACGGTGGCTGCTCACCATTTCCGTCCCGGCCGCTAAAATAAACACCACGATTAGTGCTAAGGCGTACATGCCTCCCCGGTCTCCGGGCCAGCCTGAGAAGAGCACCTCCGCCTTGCTACCCCAAAAGAAGGTCATCGACGTGTACTGCTTCTTCACCGGGGCCATTGGAGGCGACATGTTCATCGAGTCCATCGGCGGAGGCGGCGACATGTGATCATGATCGTGATCCATTTTTTTTTTGGTGGAAATTGTTAGCGATGTTGAGTTTTAATTAGTTGTATCTGATTATTTAATTTGAGTGTACCTTGTGTGTATGCATGTAGTACGAGTCTTATTAGAAGTACAAACTGCTCGGGGACGAGAGTTGACTTAATTTGTCTCATCTCCAGTTCAGTAAAATGGTTCCTCCATTTCATGCTCCATATATTGATTTTCTTCTTTTCTGTTGCATTTTAACGTCTGTATCAAGGTGTAATGGACACGTCCAGTTTTTTTTTAATTCCAAGAGGCCAAGGCCCACTAATTTCAAAAACTATACAACTATCAAATTAAGGCCTTTTATAAATTTGAGCTTAAATTAAATTTTTAGAAACTTGAAGCACAACAATATTGTCACAGGCTAAAAATCTAATAAAATCATACACATATAACAGTTACAAGATAGTCCACAAATTTATGTCAAATTAATAGCCCAAAATACATTCTATCAAACTAAAGAAATCTAATTATATATAACAAATTTAACAGGGCATGGAGCTAGATAAATCCACCTTTGCCACGTCACCAACTCCGGTTTCCTGCACGATCCCTGGCCCGGCAAATAGAAAGAACCCCACCACATGGCCTAGAACCACAGCAACCAACACAGCTATGTCCAAAGACATCACGGCGAGCATGAGGAGATATGCGAGGCTGACACGTGCTGCATGGATGGTTGTTAGTCTGAGGCCATCTGTGTTACTGTTCCAGCTTGTGTGCAACCACCTGCACCGATTTAACCATTCGACCACGGCTGAGAGAAGAAAGACTATGAGGAGATATATGCAGTGTGGTAACATCAGTTAACATATATGTATGTATATATGACACATAATCAATTGTTGATGTTTTGTTTTGGTATATATGTACATATAAGCATGTGGTGAAAAGGAAGGAAGGAAGGTGTTTAATCTAGTCAGGTTAGCACACTGCTTGCCCAGGATAGGTTGCCCTGCTATAATTAATTAATAGAAAAGAAAAGAATGAAAGTGAGATTTATCAAGTGCATGTTAGTACGGGTGAGAATCTGCTGCGATCCGGGTACTGTGAACAGTACCCTGCAATCCCTGCTTTTCCAAATCCAGCTGTCGAATTGTTTCGAGATGCGTGCACTAAAAAGTTGGACGGCTGGATTTGGAAAAACAGGGATTGCAGGGTTACTGTGCTCAATATTCGGATCGCAGCAGATCTCAATCCATGTTAGTACTTGTTAGCCTAGGAACAGTAGATGCCAGTACAATTTTCTAACAGGCCTTGCTTTTTTTGGGCCGCTCTGCTTGATCCAATAAACAAATGTACCTATTTCTCTGGTATAGGTGAATAACAATTTATGTTTTTACCTCTGTATCAATAAATTCCTGAAAATTCAATGCTTTAATTGTAATTTGGTAATATAATAAAAATGAGGAGGGCTAAAATGCACCATTGTTATGTGCCTCAACCATTCTCCATATCTCTATCTCTGTTCTCAAAGTTCAAACAATCGATCCGAACCGGTCAACATAATCTAAATATTAAAATGTGCTTAGAGACCAAATTTTATATTTTTTGGAAATATTATATTTTTTGGAAATATTGTGCTATTTTTTTAGGTACAAAATCACTGCTTCTAGATCATCCAAAAACAGTGATTTAGTACATATCTAAATAAATAGAAAAAATTTCCAAAAAAATATAAAATTTGGTCTCTAAGCACATTTTAATATGAATATCATGTTGAGTGGTTCGGATCGCCTGTTTGAACTTTGAAAACAGAGATAGAGATGTGGGATGTGGTTGGGACACAAAACCAATAGTGCATTTTAACCCTACTCAGTTAAAATAATCAGTAATGTAGAGTAAACTTAACACAAATGAGCGACTAAAGTATGAAATAAACAGAAAATTGACCTTAGCAAGAACCAACAATCAGAAATGTATATAGCAAACTAATAGTACAACTATAAAGTATTAAAAAACACTAAATATACAAAATTTGTATGAATGAAAGAGTTATGCATTTTAAACGAAGGCTAATTTATCCTAATTTATTGTACATAACTTCAGCCGAGAAACAAAATTTTGCTGTATAATCGATTATTTACAGACAGACAAACTGTCTCATTCAACAAAGAAATTTGCCATTTACATGATCAATTTGATAAGCTTCAAATGAAATGAGCATGGAGAGTTCCTCTCTAATCAACTGTACCTGAAGTCACACATCAAAATTGTATGAGAAAACTATATATGACATGATCTCAATTTAGTTGGTACCAGTAAATAGCATTGAAAAGTTACCACTGAGAATCTGAGATGACCATGTTTGTAACACTCTCTTTTCTTAATCTTGTTGAAACAATATGTGAAGCATATAATTTATTATTTATCTTTTTGATAAAAGGGGGAGTGTATGCACCGATTTCTATTGAAACAATGGAATATTTACTGGTACCAACTGTTTTACTGGCACCGATTTCTATTAGAACCATGGAATATTTACCCACAAATTTACCTAATTTATTGACTTTTCTACCAAAATTCCCCCAAATTGCATAATGCTATACCAGCATTCCAATCTCAGATTCAATTACCAGAACAGTAACCTTACGCAGAGATTTTTATTGCTGATGAGCAGAGAGGCAAGTGGATAACCCGATCTGAGCTCGTTGACACTGAGATCTCTTCAGCGAGGTGCCTGCACTGGAGCAGAGACTCCGCACGGCCTCCGCCTCGTCGGCGCACAACGCCATCACAACGCACTCCCCCAGCGCGCGGTTCAGGTGCCGACACTGCAACTCGCGCCGCCGTGAGTCGGTTCCTGATCGGCGGTGGCACTCCGTCAGCGCTCGGAATAAGCGATCGCAGTTCGCCGGGAGGGGCAGAGACGCCTCCTCTTCGGATTCGCTTTCTCTCTTGTCGGATCTCATTAGTGGTGACAGCGGGTTTGACTTCGCTGAAGGATTGGGAGTGGGGCCCGATTCTCAGCGACTGCCTTCCCTTGGCCTTCGGCTTCGCCCTTCGTGAAGGGAAGCGGAGCGGGTTTTGGGTCTGATTCGGATCTCATTAGTAGTGAGAGCGGGTTTGTTTTCTTCTCTTATCAGCTACTGCCTTCCCTCGGCCTTCTGCCTTCGTTTGGGGTAAATGTTTTTACTTTTAAGAGAGTAGTTTTAATTTTATGCAGCGCACTGCGCACGAACCATATGCAGCAGCTAGGGATGGCAATGGGCTGAGCCCACAGGTATTTTGCTAAGCCCATGTCTGACCTGCCTGTTAAAAACTGATGGCCCACCTGCCTGGCCCAATCTGATGGGCCTGAAAATTTGTACCCGGCCTGCCCATAGGCTTTTTCTCCATACCCGTGCCTGCCTGTGCCTGCCTGTCTATGCCCATGGGCTGCCTTACCTGGCCCAGCCCGTCCATGCCCAACTCAACCAACAACAATTTATACAATCAAAAGAAGTATAATTTAGTACAAAAAAATCAGCAAAACAACAACAAAGAAACGTAATTATACAACATAGTTTTAGATAATACATCCAACAACAAAATATTTCAGCACAAGTATAATTTACATCATTAGCATCTTTGTAACCTTCTTCATTAATTTTCATCAGCCACTTGACTCTCCACTTCATTAATTTTCATCACCCACTTCATTAATTTTCATCACCCACTTGACTCTCCAGCATCTGAAAATAAGCCAAAAAGATAAACGCATTGATTAACAACCTCCTAATCAACCCATCAAAAATAAGCCAAAAGGTTAAAAGCACTGTTTAACCAAACCTAATTAGCACTTTCTAACAGAAATAATTGAAAGTCACTTCCACAGCTTATTTTCTAATCAGCCCCTGCCTATTTTGTAATGATCTAAAATTCATGTGTTTGCTTACTCTAACACAGTGCAGCTTTGAAACAACATTTAGAGAATATTGGTATACTTCATAATATATGTTCTCTATTTATTACCCTTTTGTAATTCTTTCAATCAATTCCCTGCAAATCTGTTACTTTCTTTTAAACAACAAACACCTAATTTAGAGATCTGTACATACCTCAACATCTTCATCTCCATCTCCATCTAAATCCATTGCTGCCTTTAAACTATTTCATCAATGCTGCCTTTAAAAAAAATCCATATACAATTAGAAGACAACACACTTAGAAGAAGACTTCTCAAAAACTCAGCCACAAAGAGATGTGAACATACAGTTTTAGGCAGTGGTATCATATCAACAGTTTTAGGCAGCCACAAAGAGATATGGGATTTGATATTTTCACCATAAAGAACACACACAACAATTAAAATTATAAGATAACAAGATATTTTCATCTCCAACTGGGTTACCATTATAACAGTACTATTTTCATCTCCATATACAATTTTTGAGTTTTATCTTTTGATAAGGTATTCAAGAAACTCACAAATATAACTGGAAAGAAGTGAATTTGTCCTTCGGGCTTGGTCTGTGTCTCCTTGGAATACACCAGAATTGGAAACTGCGGCCACCATAGCTCCCAGTTCACAAATGTAGAGTATCTATTGAAGTTACCTTAAAATTTTAACTTTGAAAACAAAATGTAAAATTATAACAAAAATTTTCAATGGATGCTAACTGGCGTGGCCTTTTCAAAAGGCCTTTAGGTGGATGTACCAAATTGCCGGAAATTCAAGGTGCTTACCATTTTAAATCTCCAATTTGAGGCATTAATTGAAAAGGCTGAGGTAGGAAGCCATAAAACAACAAGACAGAGGTATTGTATAAACCACAGTAAATAACTCCAACAAAATATTGAGTGGTATAAAGTATCTTCCAGAAATTTCGAATTTTTCAAAAGAAAAACAGAAATTTTCTGAAAAAAATGCAAAATTGCTAAATCAGAGAGAACGAGGGTGAGGGAGGAAGGGGGAGCTTACCACAAATGTAAGAGAGGAAGCGGTCGGAGAGAGGGCTCGGTGCCGTGCTGGCCGCTGTGTGTTGAGGAGAGCGAGAGAGAGAGAGAGTCGCACACTCGCACTGTACTGGGCTGCTGCCTGTTGGCCGCTGGTTGCTGAAGAGAGCGAAAGAGAGAGGAGCGACAGAGAGAGAGGAGCGAAAGAGAAGAGCAACAGAGAGTGAGGAGCGGAAGAGAGATTTGAGAGCAAGGGAGCGGCTCTCCCAACTCAAAATCCTGGAGCGGCTCTGAAACCCTAAACTCAAAATTCTGTACTTAAAAATCTGTATGTACTAAAATATTGGCCCAACGGGCTGCCTGTGGGCTTCGGCTTAAGCCCAGGCCTGGCCTGGCCCGTTCTTATGCCCGGCCTTACCTGGCCTGTTACAGTGCCGGGCCGACCGGGTAAAGGGCTGGGCCAGGCAGGCATAGCCGGGCCGACGGGCCGCTGGGCTTTTTTGCCATCCCTAGCAGCAGCAGCAGCAGCCGACATTTTTATTCATATCCAAAGTTTAATACAAATTATTATTTATGCCCAGAATCCAAGCCTATTTGGAAAAATATCCAATCCGGTCAGAAAATGGCCGACATTTTTTTTTTGTGTTTAGAGACACTATGAAGAGCAAAATAATGAAATCTAACACTGAAAATTTGAATTTTTTTGTTTAAATTATTTGATAGATTACTTCTTTTAATATATAATTAGCATATTTATACTAAAATACGCTACATTACTTGAAATTATGTTGAATTACACTATATTAAGTTAAATTACACTAAATTATATCACATTACGCTAAAATACAGTAAATTACGCTAAATTACATATGAACAGGGGCGGACCCAGGATTTCCATCAGGGTAGGGCACTAATCGGGTTCAAATAGTTCATTGGGTTGTAATCCATTAACTAATCGGGAACTAGATAAAAAATAATCACCGTGATAAAAGCCAAGCAACAAGGTAAATGGACTCGTACCAGTTGAAAGGCAAGAATAAGGATGGAGCAGCTTTGATGACACGTTTAGCCATCTCACTTTGCAGCTGGAAAACGTGTCTCTCTTCCAGGTAACTACTGCCAAATGCTGTCCTTGAAATGACATCTCCTGTTAAATTTTGCATTTCTGGCTAAACATCAAGCTCAAATGACCCAAGAGTGTGCTGCACAAAAACTGTTCCTCTTTTCAGATTGCAAGGTCCTAGTGGATTGCAGTACAAAAAAATCAGATAGAAGGCCTACCCTCATGGCAAGCAGCAGAGATGATCACACACTGTGCAAGATGGTACCAGTACCACAAAGCAATGTGTGAAATCACATCTTCTAGCCAAAGCATAATGAATATGTATTGGTTATTCAATTACCATAGCTCATTTTCACATAAAGCAGTGCTCGAATTGTCAGAATGACAAAAACATTCTTCAATTAGATTGTAAACCAAATAGTAACATAAATGACTAGCATTTCTACGATGTAAAATTATAAACTGAATCCCAATTTTTTTAGAACTCAATACTAGCAATATTGACATGAACCGAGATCGCAGGTCAAAGATATGAAATTGAGAAGGCAATGGATTTTCTACATGAATTTTGCAAGAAATTCAATTCAAAAGAGAAATTGAGACTTTACAAAAAACAAGGAGAACGAGTCAGCGACAGGCAACAGCGAAGTCCGACGCGATCCTACTCGGATGGGAACAGCGACAGCGAAATTTGGTTTTTCGCTAGGTCGTGTAACAAAGAGGAGAACGAGACGAGTCAGAGGGCGTGCTGGTTTTTTCGCTAGGTCATGTTCTCATTCTCGCTGAAACAGTGACAAAGTCTTTTTCTTTTTTCTCTTTCTTGCAGAGTGATGAAAAGAACTTGGGCTGCTGGACTGCGTTATTTAAGTTTTTATGGGCCAGGAGTAGGCACCATTTTGGATCAGGGGTAGGCACAGAAGTAAAATTACACTGGGCCTAAAAAAAATTCCAAATTCAGGAGTAGGCACTTGCCTACCCCTGGGCCTTTGTGGATCCGCCCCTGCATATGAATAGGGACGATATCTTCACTGAAAAAGCGAAATACGACGGCAAAACTTCAAACGGTCATAAAACGGTGCTCAAGTGTCCGATTTCAGCAAATGACCACTTTTTGGAAAGCTTGCGAAAATGCGCATGCGTCCGTACCTACGATGCCGGATTCCAAAATTCAGAATCGCCAAAAAACAAAGGGAAGAGCCTCAAAACTTGAGTTGAAGTTTCTGATTAAGATTTTCATTTCTATTATTCAATCCAAGTAGCTCAATAAATTAGTTACATAATTAACTTGTAGAATACCAATTTTTACTATTTTTGGAATTTTTTTACTATTTTTTATGATTCATGAAAGATGGCACAGAATCGGTCTACTTTAGCGTAATTTTGCGTAGTTTAGCGTAATTAGCGAAGTTATTGTAATTTAGCGTAATTTAACATAATTTAGTGTAATTCAACATAATTTATTGTAATATAGTGTAATTCAACATAATTTCAAGTAATGTAGCGTATTTTAGTATAAATATGCTAATTATATATCAAAAGAAGTAATATAACAAATAATTTAAACAAAAAATTCGAATTTTCAGTGTTAGATTTCATTATTTTGCTCTTCATAGTGTCCTTAAAAAAAAAAAAACGAGTAAGCCGGCCAGAAAATGGCCGGCTTGGATATTTTTCGAAATAGGCTCGGATTCTGGGCATAAATAATAATTTGTATTAAACTTTGGATATTAATAAAAATGTCGGCAGCAGCAGCAGCAGGAATGCTACGGATATTAGAGGGATACATACGGATACAGATTAGATATCAGATATTCGTATAGCATGGGAGTTAAATTGACTTTTATTTTTTTCAAACACTAGTATTGTATTATGTTTTTGTTCTATATAATATTTTATAGTAAAATATTACATGTACAAGAAATTAACCTCCATATTTTTTGAAAAATTTTATACTATTAATCTCATTCTTTTTAAAAAAATTACTTGTGTATAATCTGAGAGACTTCTAGTATTTTGGAATATTTTTTAATCAAAAAAATAATAAAAAAAACTCAAAGAGTCACGAGACAATTCTTATTTTATGTTATCTATCTCTCTCTAACTCACCACTTATTGAAATTTTTTTTTTGACCCCAAAATCATGTCTCCCCATTCAGTCAAACCTTGCCTCCGCCGCCTCTGTATATATACATAAATATTTTCATAATATATAGTAAAATATATTGTATCTATCTACTATTCAGATACGGATAAATAAAATTCAAACCATATCTGTATCTGTGTATCCACACGGATATTCGGATATCAAATATCCGTATCTCATTTTCAGATACTGAAAATGGCTCCAAACTCCCAACTGGGCGGCCGTGAACTTTACGGATGCGGATACTGTCAGATAATATTCGACCCGTTTGCACCCCTATATGCAGCACTGTTTTAATTAATTGATTCTATAATTAGTGCGCTACATGAAATCAAAACTACTATGTTAAAATCTTTATTGTACAGACCAATCGGTGCTATGCATACCATAGCCTCACTCATTGTTCAAATCTCATCAAACAAACATTTTTTTCTCTAAAACAAAAAATTAAAAAGGACAAGAAAGAAATTCAATATTGTTTTTTTCAAGCAACTACAAAAGAAAAAAAAAATTGAAAGATTTATTGTCACTAGCTGACTTGCCATTCATCTATTAAATTTACAAAAAATATCCTAATATCTTCCTCTCCACAGACTCTGCTAGCATGAATTATTTGAATTTAATTTGTGAAGAACATATCAGTCGGCGTAGCTTTCGACCTTTGGCCATCCATTATCAGCCTGTGACTTGACAAACTCTGCTAACATCCTAATCTCTTCCTCTTCTAACCGGGGCCCGAACGTGCACTGACCTCTCGGCATGCATTTCTCTCCAAAACCCTACATCAATTTCCGCATTATTATCAGTGTACCAGTACACTGCGGTTTAGAACAGGTACCATATCACTGGTACCAGTCCAGTTGGGTACTGACCATGCTTATTTAGGTTTCAGCAAGGCATGCCCAATTATAGTACTGGTAATCCTAATCCAGACTGGTACCAGTCAAACCGGTACAGTACATTTGCACTGCAAGTAACTTGTGAATAAGAAGAATGCAATGCGTGAATTACGTACCGGCATTCTTCCTTTTCCGTAGTACGTAATGTTGTATATATCCTCCTCTGTTACAATCCCATTCCTGCAAGAGATCAAATTATTGGTTCTGTCATAATTTGTTTTTTACCAGTACGTTTGAAAAATAAATTACAGCTGAAATTTCCCTTCAATTAAGATTGCTAATCTAGATTGAGTATGCATTACCTTTCTAGATCTTTTGTGAAAAGAGTGGCACCCTGAAAAAAGATACAAAAAGGGTCAAAAGTTTGATTAATTGAGAAGTATCTAAATAAACAATTGTTACATTTGAATAAATTAAAGTTTGTAAATATTGCTTATAAATTCCTAATTAGAAGTATTAAAATTTACGGGTTGTATGATGTTGCCTCCCATATCATGGCAACCAATGCAAGCTTTTTGAAACAGCGCTGCTCCTCGGGCCATCGGCTGCGCAATTGAGACTGTGTCAATCAAAATTTAAAAAAAAAATAAGAATATGTTTGAAATTCAAGGTAATATATGCTTAAAAAGGAAATTAATTGAGAAAGAGAGAGATGAATAGTTAATTAACCTTGGGGAGAAACAAAGTTTGGAGTGGATAAGGTTAGAATGGCAGCTAAGAGAGGAGAGGCCATGGAAGCACCAACTTTTAAATTCATCATGATTTATAATTGTTTAATGAAGTAGTCAAAGTTAGGAGGAAATTGAGGGGTTTAGTGGATTGCCATGGAAAGCACCACAAGTGGAGATGAAATATGAAACAGAGATAAGATTCATAAAATTCTGATTCCTCTGCAATCCTTTCCATAGAATGAGCATACAATCTTAATTATGTACAACAGTACAAAGGAAGTAAGAAGTTTGTGTTTTTGTTTGATTTTTGGTACATATTGGGCTTAATGGTGCTGAGTTTTGGTCAAAGTATATATAATATTCTGTTCTGTGGATTATGTAGTCTAAATATAATATTATATTGGCAAATGCAATAAAAATTAACAAATTATGTTGCATGCAGGAGTAATATATTTTTTTTATTTTTTTTTTTGCCTGATTTAAGAAGGGGGATTGAGTGGAAGGCTATTTGGAAAAATTGTCCAATTATAGGAGGAATAGAAGCATACATAGATATCACTTCCCTTGCTTTGTTGCTGTTATATTATATAGTATATACTGACAACTTACTGAGAAAATAAATTTTGTAGCAATTTGGGCCAACTACAACTACAATGAGATGCATTATTGTTTTGTTTTTGGAGCATAGAAAATCTGGAGATGCTTCCAAACAAAAAGAACCAATCTTTCTTTCCTTACTGCAATTACATCTATCCACTATATTAGATTCTTTTCTTTCTAGCCTGCCTTCCCGCCTGACACCTCCATCACTTGCAACCCAATTTTTTTTTATTTTTCTAGAAAATAAAAAAAAAACAATTTGTCAAGAAAACAAATACATGCATCGATTGTTTTTTTAAATCTTGTATAGTCTCACTTAGGGGTGAGTAAATCGCTCACAACTCGTAACTCGCTCATAACTCGCTCGCTAAATGCTCATTAACAACTCGCTCATTAGCAACTCGCTATAACTCGCTCATTAACAACTCGCTCATTAACTTAATGAGCCGAGCATGAGCATACCCCAACTCGCTCATAACTCGCTCATTAGCTCATTAAGAAATTAGTTATACAAATCCTGCCACATCTAATCCCTAGAATAGTATTTGGTTCTGTAGCTAAAATTTTTGAAACTATTTGGGCGGCAACAAAATTTTCACAGACTAAAAACTTTAGAGGCAAAACTGCAAAAGTGCAAAACTAAAGTCACAGAGAGTCAGAGACTCTCTCCGCCAAAACCTAAAGCCCTCTTAGAGACAGAGACCAAAACCTAAATTCTATAAATTATGTTAAATTATGCATTGTTTAATTTGCTTATGGACAATTTTTTGTTAAACTTGCTTGTGGACAATTTGTTAAATTCTATAAATGAAAATTAGTTTTTGAATAATGTATTTTAAACAACTCGGTAACTCGCTCGGCAACTCGCTCATTAACAACATGCTCATTAACAACTCGCTCATTAACAACTCGCTCTAACTCGCTCATTAACAACTCGCTCATTAAGCTAATGAGCCGAGCATGAGCATACCCCAACTCGCTCATGCTCGCTCATTAATCACCCCTACTCTCACTCTCACTCTCAGGTGTGAAGAATCAAATCCGCTGCTCTTCTCCCAAAAAAACAGGTTTTTGCTTTTCTTAATTCCAATCGTTAAAATATTTTCAAAAGTCCATATTTGATGCTCTTCTTTTCAGATCATCCGTACATCTTAAATCTGGACTGTTGAAAGTATTTAAACAGTTGAATGAAAAAAAAAAAAAAGAAACGAAAAAACTTGCTTTTTTTTTTTTTGAGAAAAAACAATCTAATCTATTCTGTTGAGTGGAAAATAAATTTTATATTTTCTAGAAATAAAAAAAAATATTCCCCTCACCCCCACGGGCCCCACCCCACAGGCCACAAATCAAAACAAACCCCCCTCCCTCAATCATTCACCAATCACCAATTACCAAAACTTGACGCCAATTTAAACAGACAAAAAACAGTACTTCCTACTATGTTTATTGTCCCCCATACACATACACATTGACTAGCCCCTGGCTGGCCTGCCAAAAAAATCAAACAAAAACACCTCTCTCTTTCCATAAAAAAAAACCAAAAAAGCAAAAAAAAAAACACATTAATTCTAAGCAAGAAAAAAAGCAAAAGGAACAGCTAAAGGATCGATATGCATGAGGAAGAAGAACTAAGCAAAGATTCATTAAACCCCTTGCTGTCCCAATTCTACCCTGCTGGGATCACTCGGCAGCGGTCGCCATGCCGATGCCGTCAACAAAGAGAGATCCTTCCAGCCTAATTTTAAGCACCCATTCTCCTCCACTAATGTATACCCTTTCCATGGAAACATCCCTAAAAGAAGCCCGGCTTGTGCTGCCGGGTTTCCCGCCAGAGAAACCGGTTCGAACCCAGCACCTCTCAACTCCTCCCCCCATCTCTCCACTTTCGCCTCTTTTGTTCGCTTCGGCCCGTTAACTGCCAATATGTTCCTTATCTCGGCACCAAACAGCTGTCTCTCTACGTCATGCCGCTCCAAACTCTCTGTACTGGCACCGTCTCCTAGAGCATCGAATAATGCCGAGTAGTAGTGCAAGGCCCCAACAAATCGACCCAAGAAGTCGCCGCCCTGGCCTTGCCCGAGGTCTTGTTCTACTATAGTGATTAGTTTTGGTCTCAGGGATTTCAACAGTTGAATCGTGCTCACGTCTGATCCCGTCACGTCATATAGGCAATGGTGCATCCAGTGCACAACTGTCACCTGAGATAGTGAGATCAATCAATTAATCAATTAATTACATTACATTAGTTATTAAACATCAAAATGATAATTCAATTTAAGCTACTTAATTGGTCAATCATAAATTCATCATTCACATGTGCAATTTATCCTACAAATCAACAACACATAAAATTAACAAACCTCATTCTCATACCAAGGAGCGAATACCGATGCATTTCTGACATCCCCGATCTTCCCCTCCACCGGGCAAAACTCGAACGGAATCCCCAATGCCGCTGCAAAATCTGATAATCTACGCCCCGTTGCATCGAGCAACTCAGCCGATGCACCAAGCCCGGTAATCCTCACCGATCTCAACTTCCCCGGCCTTGACGCCAATATATGAAACAAAGCGGGCCATTGAAGTCCTTGCATGATATCCAAATCCACGACATGCACCCGGTCCACGCCTTCCAATGCCTGGTATATCGCTTGGTTCGCCGTGAAATGCGAGAACTTGACAAGCGGAGACAACGCATTGTAAGATTGAAACGCGTGCGAGAGTTTCCACGCATGGTGCGGCATCAAAGGAAGAGGTGGGTACGTACCGAGACAAGAGCTAATGATGCGGGAATGGAGTGCGTCTGAGAAGTAAGCACCAACACGTTCTGGTGAGGAACCGAAAGGGGAAGAGAGCTCGGTTATTTCGGGAAGGAGATGGAAGGCGTCGGTGAGGCGGTCGGTGGAGACGGCTTCGGCGCATTGTAGGAGAAGGGTTAGGAGATGGAGGCCACGCGACTCGGCGAGTTCTTTGTGTGATGGCATGTAATGGTGGCGTTTAGATTGATCATGATCAGTTTGTTGCTTGGATGGAGATAAGGGGCGTTTTGGCGCCATGGAAGGAGAGCTTGTGGAGAGGAGGCCTTGAAGCATTATATTATATTATATATATTTATGTGATTAATTATATATTATGAGGTTTATTAGTTATTATATTATGGGTTTTCTACTGAGAGTAGCTAGGTACTAAGAGAAGAGAAGAGAAGAGATCAAGAGGAGAAGTAGTGAAGAAAGTGGATATATAGAGATGATATATGTAAATCATACTCATATAATTAGTTTGTGTTTTTTATGAACAAAGTATTTGTTTGGTTTTATTTGAGAAAGGAAAAGTATCATGTACATCCATTGAAAGCAAGTCATTTGTCGGTTTGTTCTTGTATTTACCTTATTTTATTTATTTATATTATTGTCTTTTTGTTTCCATACTAGCTAGTAATTACCAAAATAAAAGAATTCTATACTGTAACTAACCAGTAGCAATATCATGCAAACTATAGCTCCAAGGAAAATCTGACATATATCTTCAAAGGCAAAGACATGATCTCCAGTAGTTTTTACAACTACTGGAGAGAACAAGGTAAAAGACATCTCCATTGCCCTTGCATGAGTTTTTATAACAGAAAGATGAGATTTTAATATTTTTTGGATATGGAAATCTATAAATTAATTTATGAGAATTCATATATATACTGAATGCATGTTCAGTTGTATTGTGAGAATAATTGTGAAAAATTTCTAAGTTGAGAAAGATATTCATTATTTTCATTAATTAAAAATAAAATGGCTTGACTTTAAAAGTCAAAATTTTAAATAAAATGAAAAAAATTAAGAAAAAATTAATACTAGTGCATTTTTATTTGTGAGTGTAAAAATAATAATACATAGTTGCACATGACAAGATATAGCGAAATTTATATTCAATTTATGAACATGTTTAGTAATTGCTCAAGCAAAATAATTATACATAATTAATTATCAGTATAAAAAATAATAAGAAAGAAGATAGAAATACAAATATATGGAAAGAAAAACACACGAAATCGGATCAAATTAATTTTTTTTTCCACGATTTATTAAAGAAATACTAAATATAATAATCACCGAATGAAGTTTGAGAAGTCTTTCGCAATGAGTCCAAAATACCACGAATAATATAAGTTCACAACAAATAAATAACTTTCTTCTTAGAAGCATTAAATTTTATTGGAAAATTAAGTTGGCAATAAGTTAATGACATTTAATTGATGATTTAGACATAATAATATAAATGAATTGGAAAAGTTGGCAATAAGTTAACAAAAATGTTTAAACAAGGACAAATTTATCAAGGGTATTCTGGTCATTTTGTATTTAAATTTGAGCTTTACAAAGTAAATTAATAACATAGATGAGATCATGATGAGATTATTATCAAGAGTAAAGATGTTGTCCCCCCAACTCCAGTTCTCTAAACGTCCCTCCAATTCTAACTAACTTTGTCAATCATTAAATCACCTTGAAAAACGTGTAAAATGTGTAAAACATGAGTCCAGTTTTTTTCTTTAAATACTTGATATCATAAGTATGAATACTTGATGAATTATATATGAATATTTGATAAATTAGGTATGAATACTTTCCATTTTGTATGAATACTTTTCATATTTGAGTCCAGTTTTTTTCTTTAAATACTTGATATCTTAAGTATGAATACTTGATGAATTATATATGAATATTTGATAAATTAGGTATGAATACTTTCCATTTTGTATGAATACTTTTCATATTTGAGTCCAGTTTTTTTCTTTAAATACTTGATATCTTAAGTATGAATACTTGATGAATTATATATAGAGGAGGGATACACTTACAACAAATTTGAGTTACAACAAAGTTACAACATTCATTTTTTCATTTTCAAAGTCCAAATCGTCGATCCAAACCGTTCAACATGATTATCTAAATAAAATGTACTTGCAGATCAAATTTTATATTTTTTTGAATTTTTTTACTATTTATTAAGATGGGTACAAAATTCAATGGTCTAAGTATGGCAATTTTTTGTAAACTACTTAATAAATAGTAAAAATATTCCAAAAAATGTAAAATTTGATCTGCAAGCACATTTTATTGTGGAGATCATGTTGAACGGTTTGGATCAACGATTTGGACTTTGAAAATGAAAAAAATGAATGTTGTAACTTTGTTGTAACTCAAATTTGTTGTAAGTGTATCCCTCCTCTTATATATAAATATTTGATATCTTAGGTATGAATACTTTCCATTTTGTATGAATATTTGAATATTTGAATATTTGATACTTTGAAAAACGTGTAAAAGTATGTCATCATGGATCTCATTTGAAAGAGAAAATTGTGTAGAACACGTTCGTGGTTTTAGATTTGCAAAATTCCTCATAGATCGTCCCAAAAATTGGTTAGATTGAACGGAGAAAAAAAAATCACCTTGAAAAACGTGTAAAAGATGGGTAGGTATTGTGTCCAGTTTTTGTTTAAATACTTGATATCTTAGGTATGAATACTTGAGGTCTTAGGTATGAATACTTGATATCTTAGGTATTCATACTTTCCATTTTGTATGTGAATTAATTTAATCAATGAATGGGGGACTGGTGGTGTGATCCACGTGACTTTTTGGTTGTAGTCCCCAATGCAGTCTGACAGTTACTGCCTCCGAAAAGTAATGGTCCCCAGTTTGTATGTGAATTAATACTTCATATCTTAGATATGAATACTTGATGAATTATATATGAATACTTGATATCTTAGGTATTCATATTTCCATTTTTGGCGTGAATTACTGTTAGTTGAATGGGGGACTGACAGTTGTACTTTGACCGTTAGGAGGACGTTTAGGGAACTGAATGGGGGGGACTGTTAGTCGATCCCTATTATCAATATTGAGATTTGAGAACAACACAACACTAACATTTATTATTTATTGAGTGATTCCAATCCATTGATGGGCAGTTACAAATGAATAAATAAAATTTAAGCCTTGCAATCTTTCTTTTTGCACATACAAAACATTATAAACAACCAATCACATCTGGCATAATCATAACCTTCCGAATGACAAGCATTCCTGCATTTCTGAATTTTGCAAAAAAATGCTTTGCGGTATGTTTTACTGTGCTCCCAACATTTATAAATATTTTCAGCTTCCACGCCAAAAATATTGCCACCTATATATAATTAACAGTATAATTAGTTGAACAGAGAATATACAGATAATTAAAAAAATATTTTGAGAAATTTAAAAATCAAATTATCGAAAACAAGATGGATTATACTTTTAGATCTCATAGATTAGACCGAACCAATGATTCGGTCCCATTAGGGTATACACTGGGACCGAATTTTGAAAGTTGCAACGTGTCTTGGCCACAAAAAAATCCGAAAAATACTGAGACTGAACCATTGATTCGGGCACTGTAGAAATTGTCAATTTATTGTATAAATTAATTTATATTTGAGTTAAAAATCAATGGCACTGAATCAATAGTTCATTCTCATTGATTTTCCACACAGTATGGCTGTTGGTATGAAAATCAGTGGAGTTCAATTCCATTGGCCTGTCCTAAATGGAACCGAACAATTAGTCTGTTGCATTCATTTATGACAAAAAAAAAAAACAATCCATCTCGTTTCCAATAATTTTATTCTTTTTTTTTTTACTTTCCATCGGGCTGATCTCTCGTGCTATGAAAAAGAAAAATAATAAACCCTAAAAAGAAAATTTGAATTTTTTTTTCTATCATTTCTTTAGCATGAAATGAAAATCAAACCCATAAAATCTGCTAAGTAGATTGCACTAGGTATAATTATTTTTGTCAATCGAAAATTATTTTAAAAATAAGATAGAACTTGTCAGAGTTACCATGAGAAGAAAGAAGCAGCATGAGAAGCACACAACAAACAATTTTCTTTGAATTCTCCATGAAACCAAAACAAAAATTGGAAAGATATGAAGCAATTTTTTTTTAAGAGAAATTGGAGTATAATAAGGCTTTTATAGGCACCTTTCATTGCAAAATAAAATATTTTTTTAATGCAATTAGTTAATTTATTTCCTTTTAAATAAATTGCCAGTATATCATTTGCAAAATAAATTAGGGCCGGCGCTGCTCGTTTGTTTGTTTTAGTTATTTTGGTAATTTTATTTTTTTTTATAAGGGAGATAAAATGTATTATATTATAATATTTGTGATGGTAAGATTTAAGTTGAGTGTCAACATAAAATCAATAACTAATGCTTCATAAGAATATATTTAATTGTTATTGACTGTGTTTTTCCTTTTCTTAATTAATTTAAATATTTAGAAAGGAGCTTCACATAAAATTGTATGTACTAGAACTGTTTTTCGAACTTTGCTTTGGAGAAAAATTATTAAATTATTAAATTAAATATTAAATATTTAAAATAAGAATAATATTTATATAATAAATTTATATTAAACAACTTTTGAATACAAATATTTATATAAATTAATATTTTTTTAATAAGTGAGACCCATGTGTCAGGTCTTCAGAGGCGCTGCCTGTTTTACTTCTTTCTTTGAGTCCCACCCATTTTCTCTGAGCTCTGTCATACCTCTGTTAATAAAATTTTAATAACTCAAAATATAAAATTTATATGTTAAAATAAAACCGTTTGATATGATCTACATCAATTTTTCTATACACACGTAAAATATTATGATATTTTAACTTTGTTTGAATTGTTATCAAGAGTTTGTAAAAATATACTGGTGTGAATAATTTATAGACGTTGAGTTTTCAACTTATTGATTCACACACAAATAAAACTAAAAAAGTAATATTTTTAATGTGCATATAGAGAAAATAACATAGATCACATCTAATAGTTTTATTTTGACATATAAATTTTAAAAAAATTGTTATAAAAAAATTAAAAAACAGAGACATAAAAAACATACGGAGACACAAAAATAAAGGCATTTCCCTCCATACGGTGAATTTTATGTTTTTGGAAATATAATAAATAGAGAAAATTTTTTTTTTTTTTTTTTTGCGTTAAATATTATTCCTCGTACCTTGATGAATTGGGACAAGTATCCTCTCCAATATTGTAAAAAGATTCCCTTCAATTAACGGTTTGAGATTAACTCCCAGCCGCTTTGGGAGTCGGGCTAGCACAGGGGCAGTATTATTGGGCTTTGAGATTCGTGCTAAGTTAAAAAGAACGGTCCAGATCCAGTAACTGTAAAAGATTCCCTATTACGGTACCGGGGAGGATCTGAATTCGATGAATTGGGGAACGAACATATACATATTTCACCTGCTCGATGAATGAGTTACACATTCCATGCTGACTTGGACCGGTCCCATTTACTTTCCAATGTTATTATAATCTCATGATGTAAGCTTTGACGATCTTTTCTTTTTCCTTTTTTTAACTGATATTTATTTTAGATAACTCCAATAATAATTATTGTTGGTATCCCGATTGATGATAATTAATACCTTATTTACGGAATAGTCCTTAGAATTTTTTCTTTTTAATATTTTTCTAGACCCCTATTAATCAAAAAGTATCTTAAACTAGAAAATAGCCTCGCTTTGCTTCGGCTAAGTATCTTATTGATCATTGTAAAATATGTCAAAAAATTGCAAAGAAATGATATTCTCCGAAGTATCAAATTTTTCATTCAATAATAATAAAAGATGGCATCATACTTGCCAAGCTTGGTGACCTGAAATAAGAACTTTGGAAGGAGTATCAAAGTGCAATGATGTTATTGGACAAATGTTTGAAGCATTTGCATCTCCAGTCTGTCATACTCATTAAATAATACACCATTATAAAATCTTGACAGTTCTTTTATTGTGTTCATTTCACTTCTAATTAGGTTTATGATGAAATAGTGCAAATCTCTTTATTATTCTGCAAATACATCCCCATGAATATTATCTTGATTTGAATCAACATTAAATTCATCATAATTTCAGATTAAATTTGCATTCAATGTTAATAAATTTATGTAATGAATGTGATATTTGTGTTTGTAAGCTACCCACATTTCTTTTTTTATACGAATCAGTTTATGTTTAGGACATCAGGGTCATGCAAGAAATGTGAAATTGAGAAGGTATTTGAGTTTTTACATGAAATGATTTCTAAAGAGTGCGAGTCCAATATTGTGAGTTATAATACTTAAATAGATGGAATGTCAGCTTGATAAGGCAATGGTTTTTGAATATGACATGATTTGTAAAGGGTATTAGTCTAAGTTGTTTTTTTTATTGTAGTGTAATTGTTTTGGTACTGTACTTGTTATTTGGTTTGGTATGGCAACAAAATAGGAGATTATTATGAGGGCTTAATAGGAATATATGAGTTGGCAGCCCTCTACCAGCCTATTTTGGTTTTTGTTTGGTTTAAGATGGTTTATGTTTGGTTTATTGCAATTGCACCTTATTTCTATATAATTATTCAGATCAGTAACAGAGTAAGACTATATAATGACATCTCAACGGAGAAGGATTTTATCTGTCAATTAGGGGCATTGAACACAAATCAGTACATACAAAAAAGAAAACAAATGAAAAGGATTCTTATTATATTTTAATTACATGCTTTAATTCTAATTACACATAACTAAGCACAACTGATATCAGCTTTAATTACGTCAAAACTATAAAAATCAAACAGGTAATTCACTGCAATACATAATTAAAAGAAACTTCACTTACAAAGCACAAACAGTTAAATCATTACAGTACATAATTGCATCAGTGCTTGTAATCTTACCTACTTGGCCCATTCAATCTTGAGCGCAAGGATTTTGTTCTTTCTTATTTTCCGTGGTTGTACTCCATTAAATTGTATAAGCCGGTTCCAACCCGTGCTTTCTGATGAACATGTGAAAACCTAATTCAAAACAAAAGAATTAAAAACATTTCTCAGTCAATCAATAAATTATCCAATAAAGGAGTCATATGACCTGAAAAAATGGGGGCAAAGGAAGCCTTGAGATTCGTGTATAGATAAGAGAGATTCCACCTTCCTCCTCGATGTTGCTCGAGAGTCGAGGGGTCGCGCTGCTGGACCACTCTTGGGAGGTAAAATCAGGCTCCGGGAGCGCCTTTTGACGTACTCCGTAACGTTGTAATCGTTGAACTTTGAAGCGGTGCGGAGGAGATACCGGAGGAGGGAGACAATGTCCGCTCTAAACGGTGGCGCCGCCATAACTGTCGCTGCTACAGTTTCCATCGAGAACCGACTGGAGAAACACAACTTAGTTAAACGAAGACAGAAGAGAGAGAGGGAGAAGAGTTTTCGGAAAGGAGAGGATGGAAAGATTGAAAGACTAAAAATGAGAAAGGTGTTAGGGAAAAGTGGCGTAGAGGAAAGGAGAACATTCGAGAGAGGAGGATTCGGAGAGAGAGAGGAGGGGAGAAGAATTTTCGAGAGAGAATAGAGATTAGAGGAGGAGGAAGAAAAAGAGGAGCGACCTGGTGTTTATTTTTTATTTTTGAGCAGAGAGACTGAGAATTGAAGAAGCGGGAGGAAGGAGAGAATGAAAAAAATAGAAGAAAGATCGAGACTGAAGTTTCCAGAGAAAGCGAGAAGCGGAGAAAGAGAAGAATCAGGAATTTTCCGCTGAAAATTGGGTCCGAAGTTGGGAAGTTTCGAGAGGAAGCGCAACATGGGGAGCGAGAAAAAAATGCTGGAATAGAGAGAGAGCGGAAGAGACGAAGTTTCGAGAGAGAGAAAGAAGAGAAGAGTGCTCTGACAGTGGGACCCGGCTGGAAATAGTAATGTATCAGATCTGGCAGTGGGACCCGATTGGAGGTCTTACTGTTCATTTTACTGTAGCACTCCCATCAAGGATTAAGTATATAGTATAGATTTGAATCATATTAATTTGAGTCTATTTAAGTATTTATTATTTATTACTACTACTTTGATGGATCATATGTCCTATCTGTTTGTTAATTCGGCTATTCTCAATAATAGAAATACACAATAAGATTTCTGCATAGATTTCAACACTCTGGGCCTTACTCTCTTGACATGTGTCGCAGTATTCTTCTCATCCTTTTTTTTATTTCACAAAGCTATATTCTGAAATTTGTTGTAGATGTTCAATTTATTTTCTAAAATCTAATATAAATGTTGAACTTAAAAATCATATAATGTGAAAAATCCAATGCCTTATCAATTGCATGCACCATCCTTGCACAACCCATTTATAAGAGTGTTCCCTTTAGAAATTATGATTTGTAAAAAAACCCAATGCCTTCTCGGTTTCACCTTTCAACAATAACCCAATTACAAAGGTGTTGTAGGTCATGACATTATGCTCATTCCCTTTGGAAATAATGATTTGTAGAAAATCCAATGCTTTCTCAGTTTCATCTTTCTAACACAACCCAGTTATAAGAGTGCTGTATGCTCATGAGCTTTGTAAATCATGTCATCGAGAAAATCCAATACCTTCTCAGTTTCTTTTTTTTTAATCCATCTATAAGAGTGTTGCTGGTCATGACATTAATTAGGCTCAAGCCTTTTGGAAATTATGGTATCTAGCTACCAAGAAAATCCCGTACCTCCTCACTTGCACCTTTATTGCACACATCTAGTGTAAGTCGACATTAGACTCATGCCCTTTGGTTGCACAACCCATCTGTAATAGCTTAATTTGTAGGTCATCACATTACGGTCATGTCCTTTGAAAATCATGTCATCTAGAAAAGCTAATGCCTTCTCATGAATTTCACCTTAATTTCTTGCAAAGTCGAATTATAAGAGTGATGCAGGTCACGACATTAGGTTCATGTTCTTTGAAAATCTTGACTTCTATAATATCCAATTCCTTTCAAATTTACCTTTCTTGCATATGTAAATACAAGTAACCTTCATATTTAAGACTTTATGTGCACATTTTTCTAATATAACATTTTACCTATGATACTCATGCGAATTTAACTGATTACACTCTCTGTGTTGTATTTTCCTCGTAGTAAATTCTTGAAAATCTCAAATAATATACCAATATCTAAACTATACTAGCTACTACTGATGGGTACCAGCATTCAGATTGTAACCACAACCCTCAACTTTCTCAAAAACATGCAAAGGCACCAAACAACATAATAAAAATCAAATTAAGTTGTTCAAGCCCGATACCAAAAGACATATATAGTTAATAAGGTATATATCAACTCCAAATCAAAAATTGAAAAATCAATCAGTTATATAAGATTCCAATGGCTCAAAAATCACAATAAAAATGCAGTATGACATTTTACCAACAATATATGTTTTTTAAACATCATATTAGATGTCTAAACATCACTGCATAGTGCAAAAAAAACTAATGCAGTTTCTCATTTCTGCAGTGGTGAGGACAACAAAGCAAGATAGATGAAAGGAATAACTGCATTAGCCCCATATAAACAATTTAATATATTTTGTTAATTGTAATTTTGTTGGGCGTCTCTACATAATCATTTTGTTAAAAAACTGTATCAAAAATTGTGTTTGGCGGTATCATAACAAAGGATCACTTGCTATTCTACAGTGCTTATCCCACTTTCAAACATAGCTAATAGGCCGATGTAATGTCTAATAATATAATATTTCCAATTGTACAGTTTTTGTTATGTTCATGTGCAACTATTCTAAGTTTATGTATAGTTTTTGTACGTTCTACATTTATATTGTATCAACTATTGTTCTGTTTACTCTTCTGATCTAAACATTCTATATAATTCTCTATCTGCCTCAACAGTTGTTGCCGAAGCAACACGAGGCACACATCTAGTAACTTCTAAAACTTCACTTTAGATCATTCATTTTTTGTCAATTTTGACCGCTTGACTTTAGAATAATGAATTTGAAAATTTAAAATTTTTGCATGTACGCGCATCACTCGTGAAGTAAATCGGTTCAACAGTTTGGATTTGTCTCATTTGAAATCAATCCAATAGATTATGAAATTATGCTCACAAAAAAATTTAGTGAGCACATCACACCCTAGTTCTACTCATAAAATTATACTAAGTTATAAAAACATGACATTAATTACCTCCTTAGCTATATAAAACAAATATGACATGATTTAAAAAAAAAGTTAAATAAGATATAAACAACGTCCCAAGTTAATTAGCTTATTTGAGAAGCAAAGTATTTGTTTGGTTTTATTTGAGAAGGGAAAATTATTACATTTTCATTGAAAGCAAGTGATTTGTCGGTTTGTTGTTGTATTTACCTTATTTAATTTATTATAGTCTTTTTGTACCTATACTAGTAATTACCAAAATAAAAGAATCCTATATTGTAATTAACAAATCAGTAGCAATATAATACATAGCTGCATGACAAAATATAACGAAAATTATAATAAAAATTATGAACATATTTAGTAATTGGTCAAACTAATAATTATACATAACTAATTATCAGTATCAAACTAATAATAAGGAAGAAAAAACAAAAGAAAGACATATATATGGGAAAAAAACATGAAATCGGTTCAAATTAATTATTTCTCACAATTTATTGAAAGAATGAGAAGATAGAATAAAAATAAAATCCATTCCTACACTAAATATAAAAGTCACCGATCAAATTTTGAAAAGTCGCAAAAAATAAATAACTTTCTTCTTAGACGCATTAAATTTTAGTGGAAAAGTTGACAACAATTTATACAAGAGAGATTAAACCAAATGCATATAATATTTTAATTAGATTCGTTTTTGGCATTTTGCTGGCTGACACGTCAGGATGAGCAGTAACAAGTGTGCATGCAAATAAATGCTTGGTGCAGTGCAGTGCTGCTTCTTTCTCTTTTTCCCAGTTCCACCGTAGTTACAAATCAATAGTTCGGATTTGATTTGGCAAGGTTCAAAATTTGTAATTCTAAGTATAATTCGGAAATGATTTGGTACAACAATGAAGAAAAAAAAAAATCCAAAAAATCCAGAAATTTTTTTTTTTTTTAATTTCGCATTTTTATCACGAATAATTAGTAAACTCGCGTTTTATTCGCGAATAAACGTATTATACGTTTTTCTGCGTTTTATTCGGAGTTCGGTTCAATAACGTCGAAAAAACAAATTATATGCGAATTATACGCAAATTTTGTCACTATGGTTCCACTGCCACCGTGAATTCATATCCTCTGCATTAACTCAAAAGGAAATATTTTGAATTAATGAATTTTAACTATCTAATCTGTTTTAAAATCTGCACTAATTAAAAGACTCCTATGTTACAAGCAAGAGTTGAATTGGCTCTATAAAATCATACGAATGAGATTTATTAACTCAAAAGATTTCCTTTTAATTTAATGCACAAGTTACGCGTTCCTGCCACCGTTGCTCTTTTACTGGATAAAGATTTCAACAGAGTAGATTTGGCTTCATGCAGCGTACAGACTATAAAATCATAATAGCACTGCATATGGTCCTGCGCTGCATGAAGCTAAAATCACTCTGTTAAAATCTTTACCTCCCCATTTTGGATTCTCCCAGGTTCGTATCATATCATATCATATGCTTTCTTTAAACAGTAATAAAATCCATTTATCTGGGCCGGGTCCAAAAGCCCAAAATTCGTTAGACCTCAGATATTATATGGGCCGGGTTTCGGCCTGCTACTCAGATCCATTAAAAAATCGTTCTCTAGAATTCGCATCCCTGATATATCACAAACTTTGAGTTGATCTGTAGTAAATCTGAAACGTTCAAATTCTTTCTGCACGAATCTCAAAGCATCCCCCTTCTCTCTCGAGGTCGAATCCGTATCCTCTCCGTCAACCTCCTTCGCATCTCTCTTTCTCTCTCTCCAGCTTCCTTCCCCTCAGATCAGATCCGATCGGATTGTTAAGCGCTTGCTTTTTCTAGATTTGGTTGCTTGTAAGCTTCTCTGGAGAAATAGCGGCTGCGATTTACAAACTATTAAACCTAGTCTACCTGTAAGAACCTCTCTATACTTTTTCTTCTTTTCAATTTGTGACCTTGCAAAGTCTCATTGATAAATACCACTTTAATCTAAATTATTCCTGCATAAGTTGAATTTCTGGTTAAAATTACAAGATAAATGTTTGAATTTCTTTAATTAGCACAAGTAACTTCATCTTATATATATATATATATAAACCTTTACCAGAAAAATACTGATACTCTGATGTGTTGATCTTTACCAGTAAAACAGTGGAACATGGAACGGGAAATAAAGAAATGGAATATCATATACCCGGTTTATATGAACTCAAAAAAGACGATTGCTGAGGGCCGTCGGATCAGTGCTTCAAAGGCTTGCGAGAACCCTACATGCATGGAGATCAGTGACTGTTGCGCCCATCTTAAGATTCCCCATGCTGTCGAGGTCAATTCAGCAATTTTTTACTTTGTTTTATTTTCTAGGTTTTACTATACATCTTGACGCCTGGTAGTTGTGCTGGTCACGGGTTTAGGGTTTTACAGCGAAGTAGGTCCGATGGGCATCGGACCTACTTTAGGTTTGATGGCTCCAAGACAGTCCAATTTGCTTTAATATCCGTGCACTCTGCTTTAATATTTGTGTGCGCCAGCTTTAATTTTCGTGCACACAGGCCAAATTTTTTAGTTTATCTAAAGGCGGGCCAAATTTTTTTCGGTGCTAATTTGGAATGCAGGGTGCCAGTATTATTGTGCTTTGAGATTTGTGCAGAAATGATTTGAACGGTCCGGATTTTCCACTTATGCTTGCAAATTGATATTATGTTTTATTTTTTTATCATCCTAATATAACAGTAGAAAGATCAGATATGCTTGCAAATTATAAGTTATTGGGTCTTATTGGAAATCGTTTCATGAAAACGGCAGATTGACAAGGCGTATCCTCGGGATTTTATGCAAGTCGGCAGGGTGAGATTTCAGCTAAAGAAAGCAGATGGATCATTTTGGAATCCAGCAATTAGTTCAAGTAAGTATAGATTTAATAAGTTTTGAATTTGTTTTGGTTTGTGCTTGTTCGGGCATAAGCTAATGGTGGAAATAGGGGTGTTCAAACTAAAATTTTATATGGTTTTCAAAAATATAACCGAACGAAAAAACCAAAGTAAATTTTGGTTTGATTGGCTGAACCAAAATAAGAGATTACATTTCAAAAGGTGAAAACTCAATACATACACAAATACATTTAATAATCATAGAAATAATATCAAGATATATATCACTCGAACTGAAATAAGAGAGATTAAACCGAATTAATTTAAAAAAGAAAAATAATTCAAATATTCAGCTGAACTGAACCATTTAAGCCGAAAAACCGAACCCTTTAATCCAAAATTTGTCGGTTCGGTTGAAAACCTAATAAACCGGATCCAATGAACACCTTTTTTTTTTAATTCAACTTTTGTTGATGTCTTGCTGAGACGGTGCTTAAATTGCAGAGAAGGCATTGATGCTACAAATTGCAGAGTTGGTGCCGAAGCATCACGAGAGAACCAAGAAGCAGGAGACGACGGGCAGTTCGTCAGCTGCTGGGGCAGCAGGGGCAGGGCCTTCAAAATCTGGAAAACATGGAAAGAAGAAGAAATAGTTGTAGTTTCTTATTTTATGATATGATGTCTTATGTCAATGATTTTTAGCTTATGAATAATTAATTGTTGAGGCCCTTTTTGATATTATTACACTTTTCAGATTCTAGCAAAATTGCTTTCATTTAAGTTTATAACTTTTATTAAATATATATATAGAGAGAGAGGCTAATATCAAAACGTTTGCATCAAGCCCCTCGTGCAACCAAGTCGTTTTCGGATTTTCAAAGTCCAAACGGTCGATCCGAACCGTTAGATGTTCAATCTATATTAAAATCTGCTTGGAGACCAAATTTTACATTTTTTGGAATTTTTTTACTATTTATTAAGCCACTTTGAAAATTGCTGATCCGGATGAACAGTAAAAACAGTGCAATTAAATTCTGGACCATGTGATCAGAAATTTTCAAAGTGGCTTAATAAATAGTAAAAAAATTCCAAAAAATGTAAAATTTGGTCTCCAAGCAGATTTTAATATAAATTGAACATCTAACGGTTCGGATTGACCGTTTGGACTTTGAAAACCCGAAAATCGACTTGGTTGCACGAGGAGCTTGGTGCAAACGTTTTGATATTAGCCACTCTATATATATATATATATACTAGTATCGTGCCCGTGCGTTGCAACGGGGACGTATTATAAGAAGAAGAAAAATTCTCATACATAATGACATATTTCGATGAAATGTCCGATTGATTTTTCTTAGTGTAAAAGAATTGGAATGCCCAATAAAGAAAACATATTATTTTAAATAGATTGTCTCAACTAATGATCTACTTTTATATATGCAAATGGATGTCTCACTGCAACCAATTACTTATTATAATTGGAAGGTTTACATAGAGGCGAGAGTATGAAGTACTCTAATTCATGATATCTCTGTAAAATTCCACAGTGACATTATTGATAGGGGGAATTTCATATATCCCCTCAAAAAAATCAATATTACATATTTCCCCCTCCAAAATTACTAATTACATATTTATTCTATAAAATTGTACAGACAAGAAGAGATTTGAAATATACCGAATTTTTCAGGATATTAGGCTGTCTCATTCATGACAGTGAACACATTCAAATAAGTCTTTACTCTTAAGGCTCTTCTTAAGAACTCCAAGCTGTGCAATTACCTGAGAGTTGGAATGAAACGGCCAATTCATTCAATAATTGAATGCATCTGACAATCAGAAGACAACCAACTGGAGGAACACCAACAAGAGCAAATCTCCTGCCATCAAGTCTATGCATATCCTGGATCCATAGTGAGTAAAATCAAATTATATTATGTCAAAAATGAAAATTTATACATGTGTTTTGCAGTTTTTTCAGTTAAACTTTTTCATGTTAAATTCATATATATTTTGGAAATTTTAAATCTTTAATTCTTACTTAACCCACCAAGATATAACTATTATGAACCAAATTGATGTTATCCTTATGAGTTGTACATTTCTAGGATCACTGGTTTATCCTATTGTTAAACAGCAGTGTATAAAAACTCTACAACAATGCCTATAAGAAAACTTTATTTGATCCAAATTAAAAATAAAAAGATTATTGGAGATAACCTTGATGTATTTGACCATGGAACTAACTCTTGTAATCTGGGATGCTGACATTGGTTGATTATTTTGTGATGGCAATTTTCATGAGGTCGTTTGAACCAGCACTCACAATAAAAATTGCAGTGTTAAGCATTTCATCTGCTTCCGAGGATCCCACCATTTTTCTCAGATGGAGCTTGTAATGCCTCAGTTACTCTATTTCCTTAGATATTGGTAGAATTTTCTACAAGTTTCAAGGAGCAACAAGTTGAATTAGTTTAACCAACACCGAATAATTGTTATAATGAAATTAGTATATTTTGGGGACCGTGTTCAGCAAAAGTGCGGTTCAAATTTTCAGTTATTATGTCTTATTTTACTTAAATTAAAATTGCGCTTCGGGGAGCATATATTTTTAATTACCCAGGAATATTTATCAGTTAATTCAAGTAACTTCTAATTTGTGTTTGAGACGACCATTGAAAGCATTAGATATGTTGGACCAATGTAAGTAAAAAAAAAATCCATTTTATAATTAATAAAAAGACACACTGAATTTGTGCCTCAGTTACTTTATTTCCTTATTTCTCCTTCAATTGAGCACAAGGACATTAGGATTTGTATAGAAACAAACAAGGAGATAAAAGGAAAAAAATATCAATTTCCATTCTACTCAATTGAAGAAGGAGAATAGGAAACATATATGCGGAGTTTGCTCAATTGAAGAAGGAGAAATAACTCAATAAGGAAACATAACTCATGCAGAAAAATTTCACTAAAAGACTGAGTTGGCTCAAATTTAATTGTAATATATACTGTGGCTGTACGTGTGGCAAGTCTTATTTGAACTAAATTTAAACTTCTACGTATAAAAGAGATGCATTTAATCAAAAGAAGACAAATTATGTGATTGGAGGGCTGAAATGAAATCCGAAATTTTATCTTTCAATCATAGCCCTTGGCGGATCAGACACCCAACATGCTTAATAATGGAATGGAGATATCAAGTAAATAAAAGAAACAAAATTACTTGAGATAGTATAACTAATGAATGTTGATACGAACCAAGATTGTAAAAAATGGTAAAATGTTGATCTGCCCGTCAGTGGCCCCCGCATGATTATGATTATCTTCATCTAGTGTCGATAAAATCTCATACTCATCACTGTAGAGAGAGATATATATATATATTACTCATGGAAAATGTTTAAAGGGTAAAACTATAAATATGCCCAAATATGAAATGAAGAGAAGAAAGATTACGCATGGAAGCCTGAATAAATATCACCCGAGATGTCGATATCACTTTGGTTTTCGAAGGCTTCTTCTAGTTCTTCCAAAATACTTAAACTCTGTGTAAACAATTCAACAAGTAAATCAATAAAACAACAAAATAATAATTTTGTCAAAAATGACATTATTCTATAGCAGTAAACTTTAGACAAAAAGAAACAAGTAATTACCGTGTCCATATCCATGTTAGAACTATTGAGCCCTCTCCGCAGTTGAGTTATAAGCAACTAAATCATCACACACCAAAAGAAAAAAAATTGTCAGACTGAAAAATATATAACAATTTTTTGTGGGATTGTTACAGATAATTTAAAATTTTTAGGGATGCTTGACATATTTGGTACAAATAAACAAGGAAAAATTACCATTTCATAGTCCATATCAGGGCTGTTAAATCGCATATGAGTCCTACGATTTGGAATTTGCTATGGAGGTCCCTCAAAAGGAAAACTGTGATTGTGCGAATACAGATGCTCCATATATCGATCCCTCTGGAAAAAAATAATTTCAATTTTATTTGTTACTACCTATTTTCACATCAACACTATAAATTTAAAACAAAGGAAGTATTTACATTATTCACTTCACTATGGTTTCTTCTAGAAGTAGTGATGTGTCATAGTCAGATTCAGTGTCAGGTGCGGCTTCACGGGTAGCAGGTCTCCGACAGCGTGTGGATTTGCTAGAAAATTTGCCAACTGTTTGATGAAATGCTAAGCTGTTTACCTAAATCATTTCAATTTCCAATTGTTATCGGTCTTTACCTGTTCATGCTACCTAATCACTAATTGCATACTAATACTGAATGCAGTTAAATTAAACCCATTTGGACCTCAGTAAATGCTCCATAGGGCAATACGGTCACCATTAAGGTTCACCCATAATCTCACAAGCATATTTCCAAATCATTTCGCCACTTAAATTACTGCCACAAACAAAGTAACAAGCAGATATTAACTAATTTGAGAATTAATTTTAAGATCTCTCTTCAAACAAAGAAAAAGTTATGTAGGCCCTATTCGGTACTATAGCCTAATAGATCCCTGTTTCGGAAGAGAGATCAACATTAAACAAGTAAAAATAAACAAAAATAAAAAAAGCACTTACCTTCTTCGGAAGAGAGGGGGCGACAGAGAGGATAGGGTCTGCCACTGATAGAGCAAAGGGTGGAAGAGAGGGGTTCTTCGATTTAGGGTTTCCAAGGAGAAGAGTGATCGAGCGAGAGAGCAGATGAGAGCGACGGAAGAGGAGAAAGAGAGGCGGAAGAGGCGGGTGAGAGCGGCGAAGAGGAGAGAAGAAATCTCATGAATTTCCAACAGAGAGAGAGGCGGGATGGAAATGGAGGAACCCTAGGCTAACGGAGCGTTGATTTCAATTTCTCTGTTCCATTCTTTTGTATCAGCGACAAACGTTTTAATTCTAAACAACATTATGTGTGCAAGTACGTGTGGCAATATGTGTGGTGGGTACAATTTCAACTAAATTTAAACCTCTACACATAAAAAAAATGTATTTAATCAAAGAAAAACATATTATTTGATTGAAAGGCTGATATTCAATCCGAAAATTCATCTTTCAATCGTAGCCGTTGGCAGATTAGGACACCCAACGTGCTTAATAATAGAATGGAGATATATATATATATTTTACTACATTTCTTTCAAACCTTGATACAGATTGTTAGCAAAATTGCTTTCATTTCAGTTTATAACTTACATAACTATATAATTTATCACATTTCTTTCATAATAATGCTGATTGGTCAACATTTCAATTTGATGCAATTTCATAATAAGTCTCTCTTCAAATTTTTTGTTATCAAATATAAATCAATCCAATTAAATTTAATTAGATTTCACGGGCATCTTATCAAATGTAATAAATTTAGTTTGTAAATAACTTTTTTTATTAATATATTGTCAGCTGGCTACTTGCCAGCTGACCTTCAAAAAAAAAATGTAATAAATTTAGGTTTCTTATTCAAATTTAATTTGTTATTCGGGTGTAATACAGAGTGTTATTTAGAATGGTTTCTTTTTCATGATCATATAAAATTATCAAAGTTTTGAAGTTTTAAAAAGAAGATATGTTCTACAAATAAGCAGGATATAATAATGATTAAAATTTAATTTGCTGGAAAAAATAAAATAAAAATTGTCTTGATTTTCATGTTCATGTCTATACTAATATGAATCAATATAAAAAAAAAAATTCTTTTTATATTTGTATAGACATGAACTTAAGTTTTAGTTACACCTTTTGACTTATTGATTGCTTCCCCTATTATCAATGTTGAATAGCTTTGCTTCATGTATAATCCAGTGTACACCTTTTTGAATCATTAGGCCTTTATGGGCCTTGGCAAAACAAGCCCACAAATGAATTATATTTTTTCGTAAAGCAAAAGCCGATTGAGTAGTTGTTGGTCGCTGCCTAAATCTTGCTTTTAAGTTAACAAATTGAATTCTAGTGATTTTATAATATTTTAATCAGGTGCTTCCCCTAATCTGCCAAACAAATTCCCAAATTCTTACCCACTATTACAGGACCCTCCTTTTTTTTGCAAAAATGGAGGAAATTTAGTCACTTAAAAGAGTACCACACGACTAGCCCGAGTCAATAGTAGAGTCTGCATACTCTGCACGAACGCACCGTTTGAGTTTATATTTGGACCGTCCGATCATAATCTGGGCCAATCTGGGCCACGCCTATGATGCACGTGTACCTTTAAGATTCGTGCTAGAATGCAACGAACGGATGAGATATAAAATCAAACGGTGCGTTAATGCAGAGAATATGAATCTCAGAAAGAAAAAAGAGAGTTACATTACACGAGCAACAGCAAAGGAGAGAGAAAGTGAGAGAGAAAGAAGGAGAAGCAAAATGGTAATGGAGAGCAGCGAAGAAGACGATGAGTACGTGGCGCACGAGTGGATCACGCCCCAGTCCAGTGTCTCCGCCGCATTCCAATCCCACACTGAGAAGGTTCTCTCTCTCTCTCTCTCAGAGGTGGAGGTTTATTTACTTGATTTGAGCTCCATTTGGATGAAATAGAGTTTGATCAGAGAAATGCTCTGTAATTAGCCTTTATTTCTTTAGTTACATTGCTAGTAATTTGGGTTTGAATAAAATCAAACAGGGGATTAGGAAGTTGTGTTCTGAGCTTTTGGAGTTAAAGGATGCGGTCGAAAATCTATGTGGCAATATGCAATCCAAGTACCTCGCTTTCCTCAGGTAATCATTTCAAATTTCAAATTTTAAACTAATTGAGTCGAGGCGATCGGGCTTCAGTCTTTGCTAGTTAATCATATTTGTAAACTAACTCCAAAAGAGCAAATGTCCAAACTGGTACTGGTACAGGTACCAGTACCGGTACCTGTATTGTTAGCAACCTCATGTTGAGCGAGGCGATTTTGGGCTTCAGTCATTGCTTGTTAATCATATCTGTGAATTAAGTCCAAAAGAGGAAATACCCAAACCGGTATTGGTACAGTTACCTGTACTGGTACTGTATTGGGGAGTATGTGTCAGTGAAGTAATGTACCAGCATAAATGAATTAACCCTTAAAAGAAATGTATATGTAATGTAATTTTTACTTTGTGTATGATCATTTTGCACTTTGTTCTCTACCTTTTAGATTACATGAGGAGGTAGTAGAAGTGGAGCATGAACTAATAACTCTCCAAAAGCACGTTTCGGCACAAGGAATCCTGGTACAAGACCTCATAAGGGGTGTCTCACGTGAACTTGAGACTTGGGAAAAGCTGGATCCAGACCGTACCAAACCCGACCCGGTATGCGCTGAACTCACTGAGTTCCTTGCCAAAATCACACCCGACCCGAAACCCACCTTCCTTGAAACCCTAGATGCACTTATAGTTGAGCACAGAGTCGAAGATGCATTACTTCTTTTAGAAACGGAAGATAGAGAAAATGACGAAACAACTGAATTACTAAAAACAAAAATTTTAGACCAGCTTGTTACAGTTGCGCAACAACCGTCTTTATCTATTTTTGAATTGAAGAAGGCCTTAACGGGTCTGGTAAAACTGGAGAAACCCGTTCTGGCGCACCAGCTTCTCTTGAAGTCTTACGGGTCAAAATTACAGAAACGGGTCGAGTCTTTTATTCCCTCCTGCTCTGTGTACCAGGAAACGTACCCTGCCACTCTCTCCCAACTCGTTTTCTCAACTATTTCAAATGCAGCAAAGGACTCAGTTTCTCTCTTTGGAGATACTTCTAGTTACACAAGCCGTTTGGTGCAATGGGCCGAATATGAGATCGAGACATTTGTTCGATTGGTGAAAGAGAATTCTCCATTGCTTGAGACAGCATCAGCACTGAGGTCAGCGAGTGTGTGCATTCAGGCCAGTCTGAGTCACTGTGCAATTTTGGAGAAACAACAAAAGGTGTTGAAATTCTCAAAAGTCGTGCTGGTGCTCCTGACTCCATATATGGAGGAGATTTTAGATTTGAATTTTAGAAGGGCGAGAAGGCGGGTTGTTGAAATGGGAAGAGACGGAGATGCAGAGGTTATGCTGACAAGTAGTGCCAAGGTTTTCATGTCAGTTATAAAGGTGTGTATTTTCATATTTTCATGTCAGTTATAAATTTGCATTTTTTTTGTAGCATAGTGGGAAATTTTTGTCATATTCAGTTATTTTAATTTAACCATTTCGGGTCTACTTTGTTCTGATTTGGTATTAGTGCATTATCCTAAATTTGATCCATACACCATATTTTTGACTGATAACTGCATTTATATAATTATCTCTTTTGCCCCTTTATATTTCTAATTTTTTTTTTTAAATAGGATAATCTGGACCAGCTTACACCAATGGCAATTTCACACTTTGGTGGCATAGTCTTAAACAAAATACTCCAACTATTTGATCGATATGTAGAAATACTAATCAAAGCGCTGCCTAATACTGAAGACGACTCTCTCATAGATTCAAAAGAGCACCTATGTTTTAGGGCTGAAACAGATGCACAGCAACTAGCACTGATTGGTGCAGCATACTCAGTCTCTGACGAACTGTTACCAGTAGCAGTTTCGCAATTTTTCAATTTACAGTCGGAGAAAGAAGGGCCAGGTGGTGGGGTCAATTTGGAGTACAAGGAGTGGAGACGGCATTTGGGGCACTCTTTGGATAAATTAAGGGACCATTTTAGTAGACAGTATGTGTTGAATTTTGTGTATTCGAGAGAAGGAGAGGCGAGGTTAGATGCAAGAATGTATTTGCAAGGAAAAGGCGATGATTTGTTTTGGGACCCAGAAGCACTGCCTTCATTCCCATTTCAGGTAATTCATTTTTTATTAATAATTTTTTCTTACTATAAATAGTGAGAATCACATCATACTAAAATGTGCTTGAAGACCAAATTTTATATTTTTTTGAATTTTTATACTATTTTTTTAGATAGGTACAAAATCATTGTTTTTTCACAATATTCTAGACCATCCAAAAACAGTGATTTTATATCTAAAAAAATAGTAAAAAAAATTTCAAAAATATAAAAATTTCAAGATAATCTCATATAATTTTGATTGCCATTTTGGGGCTCATAATGCAAATTATTATGTACTTTTATTAGGCTTTATTTGGAAGGCTACAACAGTTGGCTAGCGTAGCAGGTGATGTGTTACTAGGAAAAGAGAAGGTACAAAAGATTCTTTTATCGAGACTAACTGAAACTGTGGTGATGTGGCTTTCTGACGAACAAGAATTCTGGGACGTTTTTGAAAATGACACAGCGCAGTTACAGCCGTCAGGACTGCAACAGGTACCATACAAATACCAGTTGCTGTTGTTTGCACTGAACAAGAAAACAATAAAAGAAATAAATAAAAACACATATTGTGTTGATTTTGCAACAGTTGATTCTAGACATGAGGTTTATAGTGGAGATTGCTGTTTGTGGGAGATATTCATCAAGAACTATTCATCAACTCGTGTCGGCCATTATCACACGTGCAATTAGTGCCTTTTCTGCTCGGGGAATCGACCCTCAGAGGTACACTGATTTTATAGTTGATATGATTACTTGGGGGTGTCAATGGGTACGATACGGGTTGGGTGGAAACATTTTCATATCTGTACCCGTTATGATAATGATAAGTTCTTTTTTTCGTTAGCTTATTGGGTATGGGTGAGGGTAAAGTTTTCTTCGTTAACTTAACGAGTAAGGGTATGAAAATGCTTTCACCCGACCCGTTTCGTTCTCGTTGACATCCTACTCGCCTACACAACCCGAATATTTTATTTATTCATATATTTAATCATTTATATTTTTATTCAGTGCATTGCCGGAGGATGAATGGTTTGTGGACACGGCCAAGGCTGCCATAAGCAAACTCGTACAAGGGACAAGTGGGTCCGACTTGTCAGACGAACATGACGAGCATGTCATTCTCCATGACGACGATGATGACGAAGAAGAAGAAGAATCTGATTCTGACGAGAGCACAGATTCCATTCCTTCCTTGGATGAATCTTCGTGCGATTCCTTTGCCTCGGCAACTGCTGGTGAAATCGAAAGCCCTGTTTATTTCACCGATCCTGATGAATCTTAGATCAACTCCTTTATTATTAGAAATTGCCAGCTATATATGTGACTTGTTTGTCTAAGTCTATGTATCTTTGGTCTAGTGATAAAGACACATGGTCTCTATGTGAAAGGTGATGGAGGTCATGGGTTCGAAACCTGAATAGGAAAAATTCTTTGACATGGTTATTAAATAGTTGGATGGCTTGATCTCCAACCTTTACTAAAAAAAAAAAAGTCTGTGTATCTTTGGGTTTTTATATTAGTGAATTTAATTAGACATGACTAGTTTATCTAAGTCTTATGTATCTGTATAATTTATAGTACTGGCAAATTAAAATATAGTTATTCATAGCTTTGTAGTTGTCATGTTATATTTTATGTTGATTATGAAATCGTATTTTGCAATTAATTTAAATTCATAGAGTTGTACAAGATACGGTTATAATAATATGAGATTTGTATACCATTATTTATTCCCCATAATCTTGGGATCAAAATAATAAAAATATTAAACACGCAAGTTTATTTTCTACATACCAAATAATAAAAATAATATACTTTTTGGTGTGAACTTTGAAACTATTTAGTCAATATTATTAAATTATTCCAATATATGTTGTTAGACTAAAATGAATAGTGTTTTATAAAGTTATATTAATTAGTATTTTGATTTAAGCAAACTAAAGCCCACAAGTACGGAGTCTATTTGATTAATTTATTGAATTAATTAAAAGGAAAAAAGGGCTGTTTCGGCCCTACATTTCACCCCAAATTTCACCGATTTTTTTATCTGTAGCATTTTAAAAAATAAAATTAAAAAAATAGTGTCGTTCTCGGAAAATCTCACAACATAGCAAGAACATTATGATTTACAGTGTTCTAACAGCCTAGCAAATTTTCTTTTGCACGAACTTGCTAGTTTAAAGCGTCCATCTTTGTTCATAGGGTTCGACTTTTATTTGTTCATAGGATCCGAGGAGGTGAACAAATTTGTTGGAGGGCTATTTGCGAATGAAACCGACTAATCAGCCGATTTGTCCGATTAATCATCCGTTTTTCTTTTAAACTGCTCGACTGATCATCCGTTTCCGTTTGAACAACTCGATTAATCTTCCATTTTTCGTTTATACCGCCGATTAGTTGGTCATTTTGTAATTTTTTTTGCATTTATCTGTTATATGAACTATACTTTGCCTTACCTTATTTGGATTTTTTTTAATGAAAATTTCATTAAACTTTATTAATTAACAAGGAATACTTTATTAATTAATAACGAAACTAAGTTATAATAAGTTTATTTGATAAGTTTGATGAGCTAAATTAATCATTTTTAATAAATTATGAGTATATGTACATAACTTTAATGAAACACAAAATTGTACGTAAAGTTCTGATTAATTGGCCACATAACGATTAATTATTTGGCGGTACTCCATCTGTCCCACGAAGGCATAACTGATGTAAATTGTCTAGTTCAATTGATAGAAAAGTAAAAAAAAAAAAATTCAAAAATAATTATTTTTAAAGTTTATTCAAATTAAAAGTAAGATAATTTCTCAAAATATTATTTGCAAGGCCGTTTCGACCCTCCCAAAAAAAAGGGGGGGAATTTCATGTATTATCCCTCAAAAGTTTTAATATTACGTATTTATTCCTCCAAAATCAATTATTACATATTTATTCTTGAAAATTGTACAAACTCACATATTTGTCCAATCTAACTCTATAACATATCAAATATCTCCAAAAATAATTAAATAATATTTTTTAAAACTTTAAAATTTATTTTACAATATTAATTAAGAATATGTTGACCATTATGCCCTTTGTTTCTGTCTCATTAGTCTGCCTGAGTTCTCTTATCTTTAAGACGCCAAACCCCCCTCCTATTTCTCCAAACGTGTCAAATCACAGATTTCTCACCGCCTTCCCTCGTCGCCTCCCCTCTCATAAGTTTATGTCACCCCTCACTGCTTTAATTTTTCCATCTTCGTTTGGAGAGAGAGGCGGGAGGTTTGACGTCTTAGAGAGGAAAAAGACGGAAACGAAGGAGTATAATGGTCAATACATTATTAATTAATATTATAAAATTAATTTTAAAGTTTTAAAAAATATTTTTTTAATTATTTTTGGAGGTATTTGATATGTTATAGAGTTAGATTGGACAAATAGGTGAGTTTCTACAATTTTCAAGGATAAATATGTAATTACTGATTTTGGAGGGATAAATATGTAATATTGAAATTTTTTAGGGATAGACATGAAATTTCCCAAAAAAAAAAAGTGTGAAGAATCATTGATGGATGTACGCACGGGAGATGTGAACCAAATTCCAATCATTTTACCCTTTTTTTTTTCCCGAAATTTTTATTAATACCCTAAAAAAAAATATCAAATATGTCATCCACCTGAAAATAATTTCAAAAACGTCCTAACCGCCCCATGTTTGGACGGTCAGCTTCCAATACCAAACCGCCCCTCAGTGAAGCGGTCAGCTCAAGACCAAACCGCCCCCCAGTAGAGCAGTTTGGTATTGCCTATATATTGAAGGGTACCCCTCCCGTTTTTCACCCCATTCATTTCAAATTTTCACTCTCTCTCTCTTCTCTTTTTTCTCTCTTTCTCCAACAGATCGTCTCCCCTTTTGCATGTAAGTCCCTCAACATTTTTGTATTTAATTTTTAGTCTAAAATTGTTTAGAAATTGTTAGGAATTAATATAAATTGTTAGGGTTTGTTAGAAAATGTCCAAAATTAGTTAGAAATTGTTAGAAATTGTTTAGAATTAATATAAATTGTTTAATCCATCATTATCATTTGAAACCCTAGATCTTACCATGGCACCCAAACCCGAACTTCGAAAAGGAGGAAGTGAAACCGCACGCAATGCTCGCATATCCGTCGCTAAATTTTTTTGCACGGGGAAGCCCTCTTGAAGAGACATTTATCTCGTTTTCTTCCACCCAAAGATGTTGAAGAATACATGACCACGAATGATCCGACTATTAGAAATATTCTTGACAAGAACTTCGGCGATATCGACCCTCCACCTGAATGGGAAGTGTGCCCCGTATGTCTTGTCAATGGAGATATTGCGGAGATGTTCTTTTGTCATCTCTGTGACATAAGAGTTCACTCCAAATGTATCGATAAGAATGCAGATCTGGTAAATGACTATCGTTTTCAAATATGGGAGTGTGTTGCATGTTACTGCAGGCTTTCGGAGACGACGGGAGAAAGTTCCACTACTCCTAAGCCATAGTATGAATTGTAGTATTTTATGTTTTATTCCTCGACTCAAATTGATTGTAAACACCCCTCCATAACCCCTCATCTGTTATTAGATACATGACAAAGAAATGTCTATTACTCCTTTGAATGTGTCAATCCGAGTAACTAAATCTAAGTCATACTGGTTGGGATTTACACCAGTCTTTTCGTATATCATTTGTTTAAGTTCCAGAAATGTGGTATTTTCATTAACCTCGAAGCTATAGGCTGCATCTTTCGTGTACTGTGCTCTCTCCGCACCTCGAATAATCTTCCTGTCCACATACAGTGTAATCAACATTTTTTCTTTTGAAAACTACATTAGCCAATAAACATTTATCAGTTATATATTAATTTTAAAAAATAAATTAAAAAATATTAAATTTAAAATAAAAAATATATAAAAAAATTATCTGAAATCGCTAAAAAGTTGTTTTTTTTTTCTTACTCTTTTTTTTTTCACTTAAGTTAGAATGAATTGTGAGTAGACAGTAGAGGGCAGAGAGAAAACTGACTTTTATAGAATTTTTATAGCAACTGCTCCTGCGTAGGGCAGTCTGGTATCAAGATCAAAGTGGTGGGCAGGTTCGATATTTTTTTTTGGCAAATTCTGGAATGGACTAAATTTTTTTTGAACCGTTCATTTGTTCACAATCATACGGCTCAGATAATTTGTAAGAGGAGAAATTCTCCGTTAAATTTAACAGAACATTTTTATCAGAAGGGTAAAATAGTAATATACCAGATCGCTCCTTCTCTTTGCGCTCTCTCTCGCCCTCTCTCCCAGCCGTGCGACGTCACCAGCCCGCCCCTTCTCCTCTCGCTCCCCCCCAGCCATGCGGTTCCAGCAGTCCACTCCGTTGCTCTCGTCTTCCACTCCGATGCTACCACTCCGCCTCGTAAATATTCTGATTAAATGTTGATTATTCTTTTGCATGCTTGTTGTGGGTTGCCAGGGTATTAGTTCAACTCTCACCTCTCCAGATATGCAATACAATAATAAAATTAATAAAATATACATTATCAATACAGATTTTGTCTTTGTAGAGGAACGCGAGAGACCAGAGCGAATACAAGTAGATTTTAAAGAAAAATGGAGAAAAATGTTGACATTAAAGGACCAAGTGTGCTTGATCAAGCAAAGGATGAGGTCGTAGCAATCACAAGCACGGTCCATGATGCTCTCCATTTCGTTAAGGTCGTCTCCATTATTCCATGTGAAATCCTTGTTTTTCCTACACTTTACCTGTTGACCCGGTACTGGTATGAGCTCTTACTGTGTACCCATACCTTGAGCAGTTGAGCTGCTAACTACCACCTGATACCAGCTTTCTAACTTCAATTAAGTTATGTTGTACTGAATGTAAAACAATGAATAATTATAATTAATAGTTTGAAATTTTACAATAATTAATAGAAACTGAAGAAAAGGCAGAGAAATTGAAGGGGGGAGTAAAACACCTACTGCACAATGGACCTCAGTTATATGGAAAGGCCAAAGAAGAGATCAAAGGACACCTTTTTCTGAAGAATGGTAACATCCTTTGCCAAAATTTTAATTTGATTTTTGCCTTCCGTTTTGGCAATATACTGTATCAAGTTGTTATTTCACTGAAGAAGTTCGAATGCTTAAAAATTGTTTTGGTATAACATTTCCAAAATAACTTGACTGGTAATTGAATCATTGAATGGTCGAGGTTTGATGAAATTCTTAATTTCACCATCTCACCGAACGTGACTTCCTTAGCAAGGATTAAACTTTTAATCCTCCACCTCTTAAGGAGCTGTGCCGAACAAGCTAGATATGATTTAATTATGGATGTAGCTGTTGAAGCATGTAAACTTTGTATTTTTTTCCCTGAGATGAAAGATTCCTCAAGGAGTTGCGTTTCATTGAAACAAAAATTCAATAAAACACTACAGGGTTATCACAACTAAAATACAGGCCTTCATAAAACCTTGTACAAAATAATAGGTGCATTAAAAATATGTATCTCTGACTGTTTCATGAAAGGGTATCCACCACATGAGTCATGGAAAGCAGGTACAAGCATCCGGTATTAGATCTTCAGTATGTTGATGTCAGATTTTACAGCCTTGCCATTAGTGTAAATAATGTAATAATAGCCTGTTCTCTATCAGGCAACTTATATTTACAAGATTGTATCAGATAAAACTTCTGAGAAATATAACCATTTACCAAACGGTATTTGGAGTCCCGTAAAACACCATTTTTTTTTCTTTTTGCAGCTTTGTACTATTTTTGTTGAATATATAAATTTGACTAGTTATTTGTATTTATCTGGCAGATCCAAGTTGTCAGGACTCAGGAGATCATGCAAGCATGAAATTATGTATTCCATACGTATATTTAAAAAAGGAAACAAATAATGTGGAGTGGATACTGTAAAGCCTATTATTCTCTGGAGGCACAGGGAAGGAAATTGTTGAAGTTGTGCCAAACTGCCAATCCATGATCCATAAAAATAAAGTACAAAAGATCAGATCAAAGAAAAATATTGCACAGGGATCCTGACTACTGCATTGTTTGCATGTATAATTGAATTGAGGATGTCAATGTAGGTTTGGCAAAATACAGAGTGCATTCATGTAGTCATCTAATTAACTTCTGACATCAAAATAAAGAAGACAAGTGAAGCAATAGATTTTTACTGTTTCACTGTAAAGGTTGCACAAGTGATAAGCCAATCCATGTGTAAACAAATAAAAGTCATGTTCTAACATTAATTAATCAGTAGACTTTGATTGCATGTTGTCCCAGCTAGGATTGTTGGCAAAACATATCAATGAAAATGTGTAAATTAATAGATTACAATGAAAATTAATAACTGAAAATAAGCAAGGTTTGTTTAAAAATTAATTAGAAACACTGCTGATCAAGTCAGTACCAAAAATATTCTTTAATCTTTCAAAAATCCTAGATAATTCATCCTTTTGAAATTTTTCCTTCAAATTTGTACAACTATACTTAAATACATTTTTCCTGATTTTTTTTATAATTTTTACACCAACAGATTAAGAGAAACAATCAAAATAATTCAGATCTGGAAAATAAATGGAAAAGTCAACTGATTGAGTTGACTGAGCCATAAAAATATGATTTTAATTGGAATAAGACCTCAAATGCTTGTAGCTAGATACATATAATCATTCAAAATATGTAGTCTATAATATTTACATTGCAAACATATTATGCTTGAAATTCCAAATTTTGAAAATTGTTAAAGAAATCTGATTTTGATAAAAAAAAAAAAAGCAAATAGAAATTTATTTCTTTTTATGATCCAATGCCTAAGTTAAACCAGTATAAGCATAAAAACATTAAACAAGCATAGGAATAAATAACTGAAGCGTCAATGTCATCTAAACATCACCGATTCCATAGTAAACAATAAAAGTTTCAGAATCGTTTATGAATATAAACTTGTTACGGTATAATTATATACAATCAAAATACTATAGCAGCTATTATTATAAACAAAAATTATACTTTTCATTATGGCAACTTCCGCAACCTTTAAATTCGACTTCTCGTTTCTTTGTCTTGCGCTTTGGATCTGGAATCCACTGATGTGGAAAATGTGAGAGATTGAACTCAGTTCCAGTCGAGTTATTCAATAAAATAACAACAATAATAGAATTTCAAGAAATAACTAACGAAACTGAAATCAATCAAGTAGCATGTAAATTGCTCATAAAAAATGCAATTATCTCATGATCTAAACATAAACTTAAGTTCCCAAAGTTCAACACTCTCATATTAAGAACTATGAACAAAATTCACAACATGTATTTTCTTAACATAACCATTATTTTCCCCAAAATGCAATGCTAATGTATCATATATCAAATATGCAAATATTCATGTGCACTATATAATGAGTTCATTCAATTTTACTTATAAAGCTTCATTAATTAAATCAAGCTGCATTCATAATTACTCATGTCATATGCAAAAAAAATTCCTAATCGCAACCCGAAACCAACTAACTAGCATTCAACATGTTTACTTGATGCAATGTTCGTGCTACAAGACAAGTGCAACAATATAAATAGTTCATTTTAATTAATCATGTTAAATGTTCTAATGAAAAATTATGCATTAGTCTCGATGCTTTAACATAACATTAATTCCTAAATTGAAATGCTCGATCATTGTGTAGATTTCATACTTAATTAAAACTTAAAATTGATCTCAGAAAAATAGATATATGAATTCATAGCACGGACCGATTTGCATTTTGCAAATTATTATAGCCTCACTCTTATTTACATCTAGATCCAAAAGTGATAAGACTGAATTGTTTAAATTTTCAATAGTTGGACGGATTGTAGAGTTGAATCGCTCTGAATTTCATATGCGACATCTTTGGATGATAAATGAAAAGTAATGTGTTTATATTTCTATTTTTTAAAAGAACAGGGTTCAAATGACTCATGTCTTTCATACCTTAATCGTGTCTCGAATTCTTTTCTCAATTTTTGAAGTCCAAACAGTTAATTCGAATCGATCAACATGATCTCCATATTAAAATGCGCTTGGAGACCAAATTTTATATTTTTGAAATTTTTTTTCAGAAGATTCAGGACCATTTAAAAGTAGTGATTTTGCACCTATCTAAAAATAGTAAAAGAATTCCAAAAAAATATAAAATTTTGTAATTCAAGCACATTTTAAGTTTTAATCCAAGACACGAGGCACGTTAATGTTTTTTCATCGCGGACTGATTTTGAATTCACACTAAGTTTGATACATGGCCTATTTGAGAGAGAGATCATAGATATCATGTTTATGATTCGATCAGTTTCGAAATATGACATGTTTTTACAATAGATATGATATGTCATATATATTAAGTTCAGAATTAATTCACTAGACATGTTATTAGATGTAGTGTGTATTGCTCATATAATTCTTATGTCAAATTTGGCACAATTTCATTTACATGTTGATAACGATCAAACATATCGAAAATATCATAGGGTTAATTTTGGCTTAGGTTTTACTTGAAAAACTCATTTTTATATCCAATTTCTTGTAGAAACATGTTATTGTTGCAAATTTTATGTCATACTGCAGGAATTGAAGTTTAACACGTCGTGGTGATGATCACACCTAGATGATTGATATTATTAGATCAACTGAGTTAGAATAAGGAAAATAAAGATTTTAGATTAGTGATAGAAATTTTAGCTGGAGATACCATTAGTTAGGCACATAAAAGACGACTTGGGAGTCTTGAGGTCTGCAGAAGAAAATTAAAGAAACCACCACCATTCCATTTCGGACCCAATTGGCCTGAATTCTCATTGGACTGTTCGAATCTAAACTCAAAGATTATGTTACCTTAGAGAATATGGACTCATCTGAATTCCCTCTCTCATTTCGATTTTCACTCTTTATCCCGCCAAATTTGGCAGTTATCAGATCATTCTCCTCAATCGCTCTGTTTTAACATAAACATAAGTTCCGAAGCATCAAAATATCACACATGCCCTACGAAACCGCCAAACATATCTCCACCAATGTGAAGTTTTCAAAAAAGTAAAAAAGCAAAAAAAAAAAAAAAAAAAAAAACAAAGACCATAATAGGAAAGTGACATACACTCGAGTAGTCATTGACAACAACAGAGTTTGTGATACTATCTCAAACAATTTCTCAGGCTCCTAAAAGAGATATTATTAGCATGACATGATGCTATGCAGCTATATATGGAATGTCAATGATCTAATTTTAATGCTCAACAATTAAATATTTACTAAAATTTTCCTATCCATCACTGTTTATAGTATTCAATAAGTATATCATGCACCTTTAAAATATTATGCACATCTGGGGGAAAGGAGAAATTTGGCAATTATGCTAATTTCTACAACTTTAGAATTACAGGACCACCCAATAACAGTACAAATAGGCACTGTTGTGCACCAATATCCTCAAATATGCAACAAGACCACCCCATTAGGCTCAATTAAGCCTAAAATTAACCCTCCAGCAGAGCACCTAAATACCAAACAGCCCACATTCAGTTATATAAGGCACGGATAAAGACACAACAATCGATCTGTTTATGACTAATAAGTCATAACATAATACAAGGAATGAATTTCTAACCATGCAGGCTTATGCATGGATTCACAGGCATCATATTGAGACTCTGAAGCGGTATCAGAAACAACACAGTATTTTGCCAGCTCCCTACATAAAATATTTAAATATTTAGTTATCGATAATGAAATATAAATTTTCATTTAAATGCAAATTAGTTATCTTTAGGGAGCAAAGGGATGGGGCGACCAACGAGAGAGGAAGATACCGAGCATGAAAGAGAGGAAAAGCCTGACGGTGACGGAGAGCCTAACAGAGAGATTAAATATAGAAGTTATTCCAATTTTACCCTTTTAAAGATCAACGCCTGTGATTAATTCGGACAAAAATTTTCTTGAAAATTTTGATCCACGGCAGACTCACTCTTTTTTTTTTTTAGGGTATTAATAAAAATTTCGGTTTCTTTTCTTCCCCGAGTTAATTAATTTACTCATTGTTCTCTCCGAAGGTGACACCTGACATTTCTTCTTCTTAATTAACTCCTCTCGCGACAAATTAAAATACGAAAAAGAGGTCGCTCATCTCTGTTAGCGGGTTCGATGGAGCTTATCGGATCCCAACTCTCCGGTGATGTAAGCCCATTTCTTTTCTTCCCAAAAGCCTCGATTGATTTCTCTCCCTCTTTATTTAGTCAAATTGTCGTCAAATGGGATGGGGTGGGTGTCCAATTATATCTGTTAGTTCGATTTAATTTGAGATTACCTGCTGTATCTCCTTGTATTGTGATTTCTTTAAACATATTTATGAAGTCAGATTAATTTAGATAGTTTTGGTATAAATGGTTGACAATCGATCTTGTTCGAAATGAGTCCCAATTTACTGGTACAATTACATGCATTTTTTTTTTCAGTTTTGCAATGCTCAAGTTTGTTCAGTATTAATTTTTGGGAGATATATAGATTGTTTGCTCCTTTAAATTTGATTTCATGCCTCCAAAATATTATTTTAATCGTTCTTTGATAAATTTGTATCTAGGTTCTAGAAAACCCTGTACTTTTTTTTTATCTCTTGGTGTTTACAAAATTCAAAACTTTCAAATAATTTGCAAAAGTCAAATGCCTTTAGCCAATAGATTTGTTGATTTATCAGTACCAAAGCACAATATTTCTAATTCTTCTATGTGATAGAAAACAAATTGCTGAGTTTTGATGCGAATGTATGAATTGTTTTGCTTGTAGAACGAATAAATTTCTTTGAAAAAGAGAGAAATTTAAGAATAATAATACTGTGTTATTATTTTATCTTATTTTAATAGGTTGGTCTGAAGGTCCTATTAAGCCCTCTTAGTTCTAATATTGTTGCTCGTACCGCTTGGTAAGTTTTTTTTTCATATTTTACTAATCTCTCCTGCTTTCACTATTTCTTCTTTCAATTTATTTAAGAAGTGAGGCTATGGTACGAAATTTACATTTTTTAGAATTTTCTTACAATTTTTTATATAGGTACAAAATAACTTGATCTAAAGAATCTGGACCTCTACCTATCTAAAAAAATAGTAAAAAAGTTTCTAAAAAAAGTAAATTTTGGCCTCCAAGTACATTTTCATATGGGATCATGATGAACAGTTCGGATCGACTATTTAGACTTAGTGTGCTATGCATAGAACTGTTGCCTCACTCATATTTAAGAATTGAAATTTAACCACTTCAATTTACTTAAACAAATATTGTTTAAATTTTGGTGCAGTTGTGCAGTCGGGATCGGTCTCCCTGTCTATTCTACATTCAAAGCAATAGAAAAGAAAGATTTAATTGCGCAAGAGAAATGGCTCGTTTATTGGGCTGGTTCGTGCTGTATCTATACATTTTTACTATCTTTTTTTATTCATTTTCTCTGATTTTTATTTGGAGTGGTTTTCTTACTTGCAGTGTATGGATCTTTTACTGTTGCTGAGATTTTCTCTGATAAAATTCTCTCTTGGTACATTTTTCATCTCCACTTCTCATATGTTTAAAACATGAATAATATGTGAAAATTTGCATTTATGTCCCCAAAATTTGCATTTTTGTTTTGCAGGGTTCCCTTGTATTATCATGCGAAGCTTGCTTTTCTTATTTGGCTACAGTTGCCTCCCAACTATGTATGTTATAAAACATGTAAATTAATAAGGTTATTTTTCATATATGAACTAAATTAATAAGGTTATTTTGCATATACTCACAGGGAGCAAAACAACTGTATGCAAAGTACTTGAAGAAATTTTTGCTGAAGCACCAAGCTCGGATCGATAAAATTCTCAGCATGGCCACCAATGAAATTGTACACTTCTTTTCTTCTTTACTTCTTTAATTTGTGTTTCCTTTGTGATTTTGTCTTTTCTGTCATGAAAAATTAGACAATTGGTTATAAGAAAAATGTGTGTTCAAACAAAATGGCATATGGGATATAATAGTTTCAACGAGTCCGTATCCTGTGAGATACCTCAAAGTTTCGGTTTATCTAAAGCCGGGCCAAAATTTTCTTTTGGTGCCTATTCGGAATGCAGGGGTCAGTATTACTGTGCTTCGAGATTCGTGCCGAAAAGATTTGAACGGTCCAGATTTTTCACAAATCAATTCAAAGTTTGAGATATCTCATATCTCAGAGGATGCGATCAGTTTCAACGATCTTTTGCATTTCAAAATACGTTTTCCTTTGTTTCTGACAGCAGATACATAACTCTTTTTTTTTTCGAAAACTTAGATACATAACACTCTCTCTCTCTCTCTCTCTCTCTCTAACAGAACAAGTTCATCAGCAGTCACCAAGTAGAGATTGATTTTCTCAGGGCTGTAGCATTTAAATGCGCTACGACAGGTGTCAACTAATAAACCTTTATTTATCCTGTTTCTTTTAAAAAAAACGAAGAAAATCAGCAGGTTATTTAGCTTTTATAACAAAATTTTCTTGTTGTAAATTACAGCAAAGGAGATTGTGTCAAATACCAATCCTGAAAGTTCAATCAACGGTCAAAATTCACCGGGCAGGAGGTTGACCGATGGCTCAGATCCTGAGCATGACAATTGACTTGCTTCATGTGTTGAAAACTTGAAATTTTGTAATTTTGCACTTAGGCCCCTTTTATCGTAGTCATGGGGAGCACCTTTCTTGACTTGATTTTTAATATACCAGTTAGTTTATTCCAACTAATTGATGGTGACTTAGGCAAGATATGTAAAAATCTTTTTAAAAATCAATGTGTTGAGAGGTGTTACAATGTACTGAGAAAAAAAGGAGGTTATGGGTTCTCCTTCTCTCTTTCTCTCTTTCTCTCTCTATCTCTCTATCTCTCTATCTCTCTTTTTTTTTTCCCTTAGGCCTTTTAATTAGTTGGCTAAAGTGTAACTTCATTTACTCTTGCTTATCAGAAGGTTTGAGAAGTAAGATTTTAATGTATTGGGTTGGTTTAAGTTACACTGTTACTGAGTACCTTGAACTGGTACTGAGTATTGCTTGGGATGGTTATAAGAAATATCTTGAATCTTTCATGTAAAAAGCCTGTCAATTTTTTTAGTTCTTTTTTTTAAGAATGTAGCTAACAGTAGAAATTTAGAGAACTGGTACTCTAGATATTGTATCAGTTTTCTTGGACTGAACGAGTTTAAGATTAAAATGTATTGATTATGATAAGAAAACTTGCATGTTTGCAATTCCTTGTCAGTTTATAAAATTGTAGTCTTTTTGAATTTGTGTTTGCAATTCCTTCTCAGTTCATAAAAATTGTAGTCTTTTTGAATTTGTGTTTTAGTTCCTCATTATTTCACAATTCATCAAGCCAAAGTTATAACTAATGAGATAAAAGATTACCAAATAATCATTTAAGAGGTTAGTCATTTGAGTGAGGCTATGATAACATAATAGTAAAACAATTATTAAAAATTGTAAAATTTGGTCTGCTAGTATATTTTTATACAGAGTTCATGTTTAAAAGTTCGAATTTGACAGTTCGAACTTTGAAAATAGAGATATGAATTACAAACAAGAATTAGTTCCGATTTGATAACACTTGCCACCTGATTTAGTTGTCTATTCTTATAATAACTATGATTAAAACCAGAACCAAAGAAAACACTCCACAATTCAACAAAATTACAATAATAACTGGGAGCACCTTTCTTGACTTGATTTTAATATCCTGTTTTAGACTATCTTATTAAGCTAATAGCTACCAGTCTACCAGTTAGTTAATTCCAACTAATTGCTGGTGTCTTTTAAGAAATCAAATGTGTTGAGACTTGAGAGGTGTTGTAAAGTACCAAGAAAAAGGAGGTTATGGGCTCTCTCTCTGTTTGGCCTTTTTATTAGTTGGCTAAAATGTAACTTCATTTACTGTTGTTTAAATTACACTGTTACTGAGCAGCTGGTAAAAGTGGAGGGTTTGAATTACCACTTTGAACTGGTACTGAGTGTTGCCTGAGGAGATAGGAGTACGTCCAACGAGCATTAGACCTAACTTTTGGATTCAACTAGTTCCATGATCAGTAATAAAATCTATGCACACGAAAATTAAAGCAGATACACATGGATTTTAATGCAAAGTGCACACATCTTAATGTTCATTGGATGGTGATTAAACCCATCAAACCAAAGTAGGTCCGATGGGCATCGGACCTACCCTGAATTCTTGCCTGAGATGGTTCTTCATCTTTCATGTAAAAAGCCTGTCAAATTTTGTAACTCTTTTTTTATTTTTCATTTCTTTTTTTGATGACTGTAGCTAATAGAAATTTGGAGAACTGGTACTGGATGTGTATCAGTTTTCTTGGATTGAAATGTAATGATTATGATAAGAAAACTTGCATGTTTGCAATTCTTCAGCTCATAAAAATAGTAATCTTTTTTCATTGGTTTTTTAATTCCTCAGTTTTTTCACAACTCATCAAGCTAAAGATATAATTAGTGAGATAAGAAAACACTCCATAATTCAACAAAATAAAAAAAAATAGAAAAACAATTACTATAAAAGGAAATATTGAACAGCACAAAATATAAATGAACACAAAGTGGGGTCAAATTAGATGCCAAAAATCAAACAAATCACAGCTGAAATTCAAGCAAAATCCAACATAAATATAAGGGAAGATACTAATGAAGCATCTCAATTAAACATGAAATGCTATCAGCGATTCTTCCCAAAATCAATTTTGGCCTCCCATGAATCAGAGAAACAACTTTTTTAATTTGTGTTAATCTGGGATTATGAAGGCCTTTTACCAGTAAAATTTTGTTCTTTGGTAGGGGTATATGTGAAAAAAAAACCCAACTATGAAATGTAAGGGAAGATACTAACGAAACACCTCCATTGACTTTCTACAAAAAAAAAAAAATTAAAAAGGTGCTATCAGCGAAACATCCCAAAAGTTTGTATTGGCCTTCTATGAATCAGAAAAACTATTATTAAGAAGTTGATCTGGGATTAATGAAGGCCTCATACATTTCTCAACCAACAAATCATAAAATCAAATAGTAAATGTAAAAAAATCAATTCGACCAATCAAAGGTTTACCCATCAATTTCTTATAAACACTTTTGTTTCTGAAATTAAAGGAACCAAAACAATAAGAAAGAGAGAAGATGGAGAGGAGAGTGCGGCTGGAGTGAGGCAGGGTTTCTATTTCTATTTAGAGAGAGATGAGGAAGAAATGGGCTTTTGGGCCGGATGGGTTGGGCTTGGGCCCTGACCCATTTTTTTAATTTTCATATTCTTTTTACTTTAACTTTTTTTTTTCTTTCTTTCAAAAGAAGGAAGATAAATCATTGTAGGCAGCTTTCTCTTTATAGTTCTTTTACCTGTTGTACTTGTACCCTCATAAAAAGAAATTATTATATCATGAGTAAAATGTTAAGTATATATATAAATTAAAAGCATTCATTCCTCCCTTGTCTCCAAAGCAAGGCACTATGCAATGTTTCTTTTAATTTTCCATCTCTAACATATTTATCACACTTGTCGTGGGTCTACCTCTCTTAACCATCAATGTATATATATATGCTAATGAAGTATATTGATCATATAATTAATTTGCATGCATGGCCTCTTCTCCCAAGACCAATGTTTTAAAATGCGGTTTATATGCGGTATGCAGAAGGCCACCGCATACCGCATATATGGTATGCGGCTGCATATGCGGATTTAATTTTATGCGGACTTATATATGCAGATTTTAAAATGAGAATTAATTTATATATAAACAAATATGCGGTAATATGCGAAATATGCGGTATGCGGTAATATGCGGGTATCATACAAACAAATATGCAGTAATATGTGGTAATATGCAGCCGAATATGCAATAAAAATATGCGACCGAATATGCGGAACCGCATATTGATTTTCTATGCGGTTGCCAACCGCATATGCGTATGCGGCCGCATGAACCGCATTTTGTTACACTGCTCAAGACAAGCATCAATGGATGGATGAGAGATATGTGTCGACACACTTCCACCGGATTTATCCGAGTGGGTCATTGACATGGATGCCGCTGCCAACGAGGTTCAAATTAACATCTATTACAATTTTATAATCCAATTTATTAATTCCTCGTGCTATTTTTTAAATAATTAAAGTTCTAGCTAGCTAATTATATATATACTTCATATTAGATAATATAAGTATATACTAAAAAGCAGGAAATTAGCATGATGTATTAAAGTAACTAAACTGTTTTTGCTCTTTATATATCAACAAGCCAAGGTTGACCTCTGAAAAGAAGAGGCAGCTTGGAAGAAACCATGCATCGATCTACCGTGTAACCAACTTCGCCAGGTCACACAATCCGAATGCATTTACACCTCAGGTTCACCTTGTTATACAACTTATATATATCTCAAAGTATATATATATAAGGAATGCACCTCAGGTTCACAATCCGAATGCATTTACACCTCTATATGAGGAGGGATCAAGTTACAACAAATTTGAGTTACAACAATTATTTTTTACATTTTGAAATTTCAAATCGTCGATCCAAACCGTTCAACATGACCTCCACAATAAAATGTGCTTGCAGATCAAATTTTACATTTTTTTTTTATTTTTGTACTATTTATTAAGATGGGTACAAAATTCAATGGTATGAATTTGACTAGTTTTTGTAAAATACTTAATAAATAGTAAAAAATTCAAAAAAATATAAAATTTAATCTGGAAGCACATTTTATTGTGGAGATAATGTTGAACGGTTTGGATCGACAATTTGAAATTTCAAAATGTAAAAAATGATTGTTGTAACTTTGTTGTAACTTGATCCCTCCTCTCTCTCTCTATATATATATATAGTCTAGTCTGGCTAATTTGCTGCCGGCAGTATTTTTGAAAACTGCTGCCAGATCTATTAACCGTTTGATTTGGTTTTAGATTTATGCTTGATGATTTGAAAATAACGGAGCATTTTAATCAGTGAAAATGGTTTCCGTCCTCCTTGGAGAAAACCGGAGGTGAAATCGTTGGTGCTCTGTCCTTCATGCACGCTATCACTCGGGTGGCTGATCTCTCACTACAGCAGAAATGACCATCAGCGACCGGTTTTCCGATCGTAGATAGTATTGGCGCCGGTCGCTGATAGACCGGTTGCTGTAAGCCTTGTCAAAGATACTCTTCTGATGATGTCACCGGTCGCTGAATGACGTCACCCGATCGCTGATACTCTTTTGCGACCACTTTTTTTTTGTCGCTATTGTTTTTTTTAACGTCAGCAAAAACTATCTGCGACCAAAGAAAACGGTCGCTGATACTTAAAACCGATCGCAGAAAGTCTTCTGTCAGGTTTTTGGAATTTATTTTATTATTTAAATTTGCACCATTTAATAATTAGTACGACACGATTGGTACGAAATGTACCAAACAAATATAACAAACTATCATTCATATGCAACACAAGCAACAAACTATCATATTGCAAATTTTAAATTATATATTCATCCAATGCAGGTCACTGTTACAAAACTACGCATCTGTTCAACACAATGCAGGTCACTGTTACACAAGCAACAAACTACGCATTCTTTTTGAATTCATCATTTATGCTCCAATGCAGATCATTGTTACAAAAAACCTGAATATTAATAAATTCATTAAAAGCAGAAGACTTTAAATCCAGTACCTACTACAATATATGTATTCTCACTTTCTTACCCAACAGTAAGGAGAGTAACTATTGTAAGTCTTGGCTCGAAACTGGGCTCGTTTATTTTGGAGCATATAACTTTGCCATGGAAATTTATGAATTGGCGAAAGGTATGTATAATTGGGATCAAATCATTTTAAAAACTATCAAGTTAGTGACAATTTCAGTCTATAGAATGACAAACTAAAACAAAAAAATGGAAAAGAAATAAGAGAAATGAAATGTGACATGGTACTTTGATGACTTCTGATTAGGGGTGCACAAAAAGCTCATGACTCGAAACTCAGTTCGGAATCAATTCGGATTCAACTCGCTAATAACTCGAGTTGAAACTGACTCGAGTCAAAACTGACTCGAGTTAACTGACTCGAGTTAACTGACTCGAGTTAACTGACTCGGTTGATTTATGAGTCGAATTCAGGTTACCTCCAACTCGGTTCGGAATCAACTTGGTTGGACTCACGCCAAACCCTAATCCATATATTCCTAATTTTTGAGTACCCAAATCTTATACTTATTTCTCACAATATTTGGTAATTTGATAAATTAGGCGCTATTTTTTTTGTTTTGTTAATTTGTTAGATTTTATCTATTTGATAATTTTTAATTATGTATTATTTTGATATTTCTGTAATTTTTAATTATGTATTGGTTATTGTCTCATTATGTATTGTCTTTAATTGAGTATTATTTTTGGTAACTATGTAATATTTTTTTTGTTAGAATTAAATTAGATTGTCTCACTATGTACTATATTATGAGTCACGAGTCAACTCACTTCGACTCGAGTTGCTCGCGAGTTAATTTCAAATTAGAGTTTCTGACTTCGAACTGAATTAACAATTCGGATTCAACTAGACTCATGAGTTCGTGAGTTGAATCCAAGTTGCCCTCAACTCGGACTCAACTCGGCTCATGAGCAGCCCTACTTCTGATGGAGTGATAACTTTTGTCGGTTGATTCGGTGAATTTTCTAAAAACAAGAGCTACCAGAATTCGGTGAAATGAAATAAGAGAAATGAATTTTATAAAAAAAACACAAAATTAAAGAGTCGGAACAAGAGCTACCAGATTGTCAAGCAGTATTTGGAGGAAACATCATTAGTAAGTTATGCACAATATTTGAAGTCCCCTTCTGTTTTAAGCAGAGAGTCCCCTTCTATCACTGAAAAAGGAGAATAAAGAAGCTCATGATCAACTCAAATAAACCACATTTTACACTTAGGCACATATGTTAGGAATGGTAGTCTAGAATAAAATAAGCGAGTACGTAATCATGTTATAAAACTTTTTTAGTTTACTTTTATTCTATTACCATATTTAACAAAGAAATTATACACTTTATATTTGTTGATATTTAATTTTAATCTACGAAGAAGATAACAGTATACAAATAAGGAAATTGGATCTTTAATAAAAGAATCCATAAACTTTATATTTGTCATAATTTATTTCTAATCAACAAAAATAATAGTATGCCAATAAGGAAAGCAAAGAAATTTCATAATTCTTTTGTAGTTGATTTTTACTATTAATTATGCAAATACATAAATATAACCAAACAAATTGAATGAAAGAGATATTGTAATTACTTAAATCAATATCTCGGGTTCTATTTTGAGTTGAAATATATCGGAACATGATCCATACAACACTCAACAAAGGGGCTTAGCAAACACAGCAAGCATAAGCAAACCAATGCCTTCCGGGAAAATCAACAACCCGGCAAGGACATAAGCAAATCGCAACAACCAATTCATAACAAGTTTTGATTTAGATAATAACCTGAGAAAGCTTGAACACACAACGAAGAACTCGGAACAGTGGCTGGTTTCAAGGATGCACCGAATGTTCGCAAAATCAGCAACCGTGCCTCGCCTCGCAAATCAGCACCAAATTAGTGAATGCCTCGCCTCGCAATGCACCGAATGTTCGCAAAATCACAGCAAGCTCATACTATTGATAAGAGGAGATGAATAAGGAAAACAAAATACAAAACAAAAACAAAAAAAAACCCTAAATTCAATTCAGTTCGAGTACCTATCGCATAGCAGCGGAGTCGTGGAGGTGCTAAGCGAGGAAGGTGGTGGAGGCGACGGTCTGGCACAGCCGGCGGTCGGGCACACGTGGCAGTCGGGCGTTTGTCTCTAAAAAGCAAAAAAACAGTGCACAAAGGTCGGCTGTCTCTAAAAAGCAGAAAACAGCAAGGCTGTCCCGACTTCAAAAATCTACCAAAAATCACCTATTCATAATCTGACAAAACATTCCACATGAAAGATGTAGCCCTCTCAGTCAAGTATCTGTGAGCTCTAGTTTCAACTCGATCGGACTCTTCAGTAGAGAGATTGGACCAAAACAGTACACAAAAGGTCCGCTGACTCCAGACAGTAGCCGTACCCTGACTTCTAAAATCCACCATAAATCACCAATCCAAAATCTGGACTAATGGTCCACACAAAAATTATAGCGTTCTCAGTCATGAAGACATGAGCACTAGTTTCACCTCAATCGGGCTCTCCAACAGAGAGATCTAGTCAAAAGAGTACCCGAAGGTCCGCTGATTGCAGACAGCAGGCATACCCCGACTTCTTGGATTCATCATAAATTATATATTCCGAACTGGACAAAACATGTGATACGAGAGTCATCGACCCTGCTGCCGTAAACCTTTGAAAATTAATTTCACGCCAATCGGACCTTTCATTTGAGAAATATACTCTAAACATCAACCGAAGGTCATGCACCAAACCTCGCACTAAATATATAAAAACTCCAAATCCAAGTCCATAAAGGATTCTAATCCATAGACCCAGATGTTCGGTCTCCCAATGGTCAAAATAACCACATAAACTCGAAGAGTCCCTACTCTAAATATGATTTCTGGCCATAGCAACCAAACAGTCCCGCCTCGGTGACATCACCATGCGTATACACACACAAATACAAAGTCACCTCTAAATAAGAGATGTTAAACCCGAATATGAATCTAAAAATAACATCAACTCAACAACATCTATGCTCCATGTCGAAGATTCCTAGAATTTGGAGGAAGACACACAATACCTACCCAGAAACTATACTAGAAACCCTATGCATTTTCATTCCAACCTAACTCAAGGGCTTCCATGCCACCTTAAACCAAAGGCTTCAATGCCACCCTAAATCAAAGGCTTCCATGCCAACCAAAAGCAAAGGCTTCCATGCCAACCAAAAATAAAGGCTTCCACGCCACCCAAACCAAAGGCTTCCACGCCAACCAAACCAAAGACTGCCACGCGAAGTCAAATAAAGGCTTCCACGCCGCCCAAATACAAAGGCTTCCACGCCGCCCAAATACAAAGGCTTCCACGCCAAGTCAAATAAAGGCTTCCACGCCAACCAAAACCAAAGGCTCCCACGCCAACTCAAACCAAAGGCTCCCACGCCACCTCAAACCAAAGGCTTTTACACCATCCAAATTTAAAGGCCCTCATGCCACCATAATAATACATAAGTCTAGCTAAAGTCCTTGCATGTAACAGGCACCCCAAGGGAAGGAAAACCCTACGGACACCACGGGCATATGATACGCCCTTGTCTAAACCCTCTACGCCAGTCTGACCCGTAGACTATCGAAGTGTTCCAGACTCCCACTCATGTAGTCCAGTGTCGCCCATGACATATATGTCCAGCTAAAGCCCTTGCATGTAACAGGCACCCCAAACAAAAGTCTTAGAAAACCCTAGACATCCTCAAACTAGCTAAAGCCCTTGCATGAAACAGGCACCCCAAACAAAAGCCCTAGAAAACCCTAGGCACCCTCAAACCAGCTAAAGCCCTTGCATGTAATAGGCAACCCCAAATTAAACAAAAGCCCTAGTAAATACTAGGCATAAACTCGAAGAGTTCCTACTCTAAATATGATTTCTGGCCATAGCAACCAAACAGTCCCGCCTCGGTGACATCACCATGCGTATACACACACAAATACAAAGTCACCTCTAAATAAGAGATGTTAAACCCGAATATGAATCTAAAAATAACATCAACTCAACAACATCTATGCTCCATGTCGAAGATTCCTAGAATTTGGAGGAAGACACACAATACCTACCCAGAAACTATACTAGAAACCCTATGCATTTTCATTCCAACCTAACTCAAGGGCTTCCATGCCACCTTAAACCAAAGGCTTCAATGCCACCCTAAATCAAAGGCTTCCATGCCAACCAAAAGCAAAGGCTTCCACGCCAACCTAAAATAAAGGCTTCCACGCCAACCCAAACCAAAGGCTTCCACGCCAACCCAAACCAAAGGCTTCCACGCCACCCAAATACAAAGGCTTCCACGCCAAGTCAAATAAAGGCTTCCACGCCGCCCAAATACAAAGGCTTCCACGCCAAGTCAAATAAAGGCTTCCACGCCAACCAAAACCAAAGGCTCCCACGCCAACAAAAATCAAAGGCTCCCACGCCAACTCAAATCAAAGGCTCTTACGCCACCTCAAACTAAAGGCTTCTACGCCATCAAATTCAAAGGCTCCCATGCCACCCCAACAAATACTTAAGTTCAGCTAAAGCCTTTGCATGTAATAGGCACCCCAAGGGAAGGAAAACCCTACGGACACCACGGGCATATGATACGCCCTTGTCTAAACCCTCTGCGCCAGTCCGACCCGTAGGCTGTCGAAGTGTTCCAGACGCCCACTCATGTAGTACGGTGTCGCCCATAACACATATGTCCAGCTAAAGCCCTTGCATGAAACAGGCACCCCAAACAAAAGCCCTAGAAAACCCTAGGCACCCTCAAACCAGCTAAAGCCCTTGCATGAAACAGGCACCCCAAACAAAAGCCCTAGAAAACCCTAGGCACCCTCAAACCAGCTAAAGCCCTTGCATGTAATAGGCAACCCCAAATTAAACAAAAGCCCTAGTAAATACTAGGCATACACAGTTAGTATGCCCCTCGAGGGTTGAATCAGTACCACCCCTCTGATTCAGTATCGCCCTCTCTTATTGATTGCACTTCAGGTACCCTACCCTAATCATGTCATTTCGTCTAGCCCCTTAATCGGAGGTTCCTGGGTACTATCCAGGGTAATTAACGGCAGGGGCTTGCGCCTGCCGGAAGAAAAAGAATCTCCACAATCAAACAATAAGCTTCTTCCCCTTTACCTATTCGAGGGAGGGAGTGTATCTGCAGAGACGTTCGCGCCGGTCTACACTAAAATAACTGGCCGACAAAAATGCCTCAACAATATTATTGTCACTAGCTAGCAAATTGCTTAATAATTATTGGTTTCCAACTGATACCTGTTTGTCTTCCCTAATTCTATTTGCTGTTATACTTACAATTGCAAAAATGAGAATGAAGGATGGAATTTCTTAGATTTAAATTAGTTATTCGTTTATAATGGCTGGTGTTAAGAAGAGATATAATAACTTGCAATTTGCTTATTATATCATTTTATTTTAGACTGTTTGTCTTCCCTTCTATTCTATTCGTTTATAATGTCTGGTGTTAATCTAGTTAAATACTACTTGCAATTACAAATATAAGAATTGGTTATGCTTATTATATCATTTTCTTTTTAGACAAATGGATGATATCACGTTAGATGAAATTGACAATTTGGAAGGAAATCTAATGCGAAATTAGCAAAGGGTTAAGCACAAGATTCGTATGCAAATGAAGAAGATGATCAAAGTGAAAACGTTTTTTCAATGCATATGAAATTAGCGTAAGGGTATTTTTGGCAGTGATCATAGAAAGGGTATTCTTGGTATAGTCATAGAAAGAGTGTTTTTGGTATAATGATAGAAGGAATATGTAAATTAATTTATATATGTATGAACATGATTAAAGTTGTGCCTTAACAAAGATGTAATTTTTATGAATATAGTGTTTTAGCTTCAATACTCTCCGTATGATTTTCTTAGCATATTGGTACAAGGTTGTCTTTGATAGCTTCAATTCTTATTCCCCTCCGAAACAATGCAACCCTGTGCTACACCAGTATCGTGGACATTAGACTCCATAAAGCTTCAAAAAACATAATAATGAAATGCATCTGAAAACTGGATTGCATCCTACAAGTAGCAGCTAGGATACCGAAATTCATCAGATACTCCCTACTTCAAATACTAAATACTGAAATGCATGCATCTCAAAATTGAGTTGCATTTTGGATGCTTTATGTTGGTTATGTTATGACAATATTGACCCTTGAGAATTGGAATTCTGTTTTTCTAATGTTTACTTAATGCACAAAGTAATGCATAACAATAATTACAACAACTGAATGCACAAAGTAAACAACAATTATAAAATCTTGATGTTTACAAAAACTGAATGTTTACTAGTATAACAACATAGCAACATTAATTTGAAATCACAAAACTTCATCTAAATAAAACACTCCCTAGTTCAAATACTACAAGCTGTTGGAGGCATCAACACAGTTACAACTGTAAGTAACATCCCTTTGCCCTTAAATAACATTTCTTTGCCCTAAAATGCATCTAAACTGCTTAGTTCATGCTTGAGCAACACAAAAGCTTGAGCAACGAAATTCATCTAAGAACACAAAAGTTCAGGCAACAACAGCTCAATCCAACCTTTAAGTCTTCATAGGCACTGTCATCTCCACTATCAAGTCATTTTCTAGCGCCTTCGAAGTTCGTGCTCGCCCTTTACAGAAATTCCATCCTTGATTTTCTACAAACATAAATAAGAATGATAGGATAACAAAAATATTTAAATGTTGTAGATTTTTGTATAAATGACTAACAAATAAACTTTCATAAAAAAAATAACGAATAAACTGTAACTTTGGACAGGTAGACTTGTTCCCTCTTTTCATGTTTCATGAAACAAAGAAGGTATCATCAGCGTGAATCTATACATAAATTGAACGGTTCACAATTCTTGCAGCAGTTTAACCAAGGATTTTGACACAAATGCAAATTATTCAAATGCACAAAATTGGTAGAAAAAGCAAAACTGAGCTTCCAAGTTTGCAACAATAACTAAGGTCCCTAGCTACATTTCAAATAATTAAACAAATAACCAAGAAATAAGGTAGAGACCAACATACTCTTAATCTGGTTGTTAGATGCGTACCAGTATTGGCTAGTATAGACCATACAGGTCTTAATTTTGCAAAAAATAATAAGATCCCAGTTATGCAATGGAATCTCACTAATTTAATCTAATCTGGCTTGAAATTGAACTAAAGAGGAAAACTGCATCTAGAATTTTCGCAAGCTTTGATTAATTGCTGAGAGAGATTATGAGAGAGAGAAAGACGCGCTAACCAGGAGAGGAGCGACTAAGGAGGTGTGGTCCACCAGTAGAGTCTGCGAGAGGATGATAGAGAGGGACGGAGGGGAAGAAGCGAAATTCGCCGAGAGAAGTGCGATAGCGACCAGCAGAGTAAGGGAGAGTGATCGGAGCGCTGCCTCGGGGAAGGGCTTGGTGGAGCCGTGGAGGGAGAAAGAATTGGCGGCTTCAGGAGGAAAGAGCGTAAAGGAAATAGAGATTTTAGGGAGAGATGGGAATTCATATCACCGACGGTACCGTAATAGGGAATCTTTTACAATTACTTGATCTGGACCGTTCTTTTCAACTTGGCACGACTCTCAAAGCCCAATAATACTGCCCCCTCAGTCAGTCCGAATCCCAAACCGGCTGAGAGTTAATCTCAAACCGTAAATAGCTAATTGTAAAAGGGAATCTTTTACGGTACCGTCGAGGATATGGATCCAGAGATGGAGGGAGACGAAATTTTTTTTCGCTGATCGCTCTGTTAAAATTTGATGATTAGCGCGAATCTAAACGATAAATAAACGGTTGATATTACTAGCAGCAGTTTGCTAAAATGTTGCCGACAACAAATTAGCCAGACTCTATATATATATATAGAGTAGAACTGTCTACGGTGCTGTGCATAGCATAGAGGCCTCCGTGCTACGGCTCAATTTTTGAGTTTTCAAAATCCTAACGGTTGATCCGAACCGTTCAACATGATCTCCATATGAATATGTACTTGCAAACCAAATTTTACATTTTTTAGAATTTTTTTACTGTTTATTAAGCCACTTTGAAAATCGCTGATCCAATGGTCCAGAAAAGTTTACTGTTGTGTACAAATTACTGTTTTTTCAAAGTGGCTTAATAAATAGTAAAAAAATTCTAAAAAATGTAAAATTTGGTTTGCAAGTACATATTCATATGGAGATCATGTTGAACGGTTCGGATCGACCGTTAGAATTTTGAAAACTCAAAAAGTGAGCCGTAGCACGGAGGGGCCCTTATATACGCGTAGCATATTAGCCAGATTCTATATATATATGTATATGGAGATTGGCTAATGTGCTAACGTTATAACTTCGGCCGAAGTTATAACGAGTCGTTTTTGCAATTTCAAAATCCAAACAACCGATCCGAACCGTTCAACATGTTCTCTATATTGAAATGTGCTTGGAGACCAAATTTTACATTTTTTGGAATTTTTTTACTATTTATTAAGCCACTTTGAAAATACTGATCCGGTGGTTCAGAAAATTTTGCTGTTTTTTACTATTCACAGCAGATCTGCGATTTTCAAAGTGGCTTAATAAATAGTAAAAAATTCCAAAAAATGTAAAATTTGGTCTCCAAGCACATTTCAATATTTAGAAAAATTTGAACGGTTCGGATCGGTTGTTTGGATTTTAAAAACTAATAAACGACTCGTTATAACTTCGGCCGAAGTTATAACGTTAGCACATTAGCCAATCTCTATATATATATATATATATATATATATATAGGACAGTGCTACGCGTATATAAGGTCCCTCCGTGCTACGGCTCACTTTTTGAGTTTTCAAAATCCTAACGGTCGATCCGAACCGTTCAACATGATCTCCATATGAATATGTACTTGCAAACCAAATTTTACATTTTTTAGAATTTTTTTACTATTTATTAAGCCACTTTAAAAAAACAGTAATTTGTACACAACAGTAAACTTTTCTGGACTATTGGATCAGCGATTTTCAAAGTGGCTTAATAAATAGTAAAAAAATTCTAAAAAATGTAAAATTTGGTTTGCAAGTACATATTCATATGGAGATCGTGTTGAACGGTTCGGATCGACCGTTAGAATTTTGAAAACTAAAAAAGTGAGCCGTAGCACGGAGGGGCCCTTATATACGCGTAGCATATTGGCCAGATTATATATATATATATATATATATATATATATATATATATATATATATATATATATATATAGAGAGTGGCTAATATCAAAACGTTTGTTCCTAGCCCCCGGTGCAATCAAGTTGTTTTCGGGTTTTCAAAGTTCAAACGGTCAATGTGAACCGTTAGATGTTTAATCTATATTAAAATATGCTTGGAGACCAAATTTTACATTTTTTGGAATTTTTTTGCTATTTATTAAGCCACTTTGAAATTTGCTGATCCGGGTGAACAGTAAAAACAGTGCAACTAAATTCTGGACCATGTGATCAGAAATTTTCAAAGTGGCTTAATAAATAGCAAAAAAATTCCAAAAAATATAAAATTTGGTCTCCAAGCATATTTTAATATAGATTGAACATCTAACGGTTTAGATTGACCGTTTGAACTTTGAAAATCGGAAAACAACTTGGTAGCACCGGAGGCTAGGAACAAACGTTTTGATATTAGCCACTCTCTATATATATATATATATATATATATATATACATACACACACATATACATATACACAAGTATTCATCGATCAGAAATGAATCTAGAGTTGCATATTTTGAAATATATAGGTGATATATTTCAGGCCATTCCACCACGGTTCAGAGCTCCTAAAGGCAACCGAAGAGGCCAAGCACCGAGCTCTCTCGCATTTCTTGAACCTTGCAGGGAAGCGATCAGAACCCTTTGTAAGCAGGCTCCGATCGATTTTGAAATGATTACAGGACTCATACCAGGCAAGCATATATGCTCCTTTTATAGTACCTATCTTATGCATGCTATATATATGGATTTTGATATGAGTGAGGCTATGGTGCTATGCATAGCACGGATGGCTAGTGTACTACGGCTCAATATAGTACTTTTTAAAATCCTAACGGTCGATCCGAACCGTTCAATGTGATAACCATATGAATATGTACTTGAAAACTAAATTTTATATTTTTTCGAATTTTTTTACTATTTTTTTAGATAGGTAGAATTTTGATGGTCCAGAATTTTCAGAAAACACTGATTTTTCTACTTATCTAAAAAAATAGTAAAAAAATTCAAAAAAATATAAAATTTAGTTTGCAGGTACATATTCATATGGATATCACATTGAACGGTTCGGATCGACCGTTAGAATTTTAAAAAGTACCATATTGAGCCGTAGTACACTAGCCGTTGGTACTATGCATAGCACCATAGCCTCACTCTTTTGATATTAATGTATTCTCAAGTTATATTTGTGCATGATTGTAATCAGGGGTGAATCTACCCTCAATGAACGGGGTCAATTAACTTCATTCATTTTGAATTTTTTTTATTTATACCTTATTTTAATATAGTTTAGAGTAAAATATTATGGATAGTGTCTCCTATTCGTAATAGGAAAATTTTATATGATTGACCTCTATTCATGTTTAACCCTCGTAGCTTGAAAGTCTGACTCTGTCCCTGATTATAATTGATTGTCACCCTTGCTCTGTATATTTTGTGATATATTTTGTATATTCTACAGAAAAACTATTATTAAGAAGTTGATCTGGGATTAATGAAGTCCTTATACATTTCTCAACCAACAAATCACAAAATCAAATAGTAAATGAAAAAATCAATTCGAGCAAATAAAGGTATACCCATCAATTTCTTTCAAACACTTTTGTTTCAGAAATTGGAGGAAACAAGAAAATATGAAAGAGAAGGAGAGACTGCGGCTGGAGGCAGGGTTTCTATTTCTATTTGGAGAGAGATAAAAAAAGGGCTTTGGGCCGGATGGGTTTGGGCTTGGGCCCTGACCCATCTTTTTAAATTTTCATATTCTTTCTACTTTTACTTTTTTCTTTCTCTCTCTTTTGGTTTATGTTATGAGTTTGTCTTATCCGACAGCAGTAAAGTGTTAATTATATATATAAATAAAAAGCATTCATTCCTCCCTTTGTCTCCAAAGCAAGGCAACTATATGCTTCAACATATTATCAAACTTGGCATCTATGGGTCTAGTTATATATATATATATGTTAAATTGTTAATGAAGTATATTGATCATACACCGCCTCCACCTCTTAATTAATTTGCATTCATGGCCTCTTCTCTCAAGAAACAAGCATCCATGGATGGATCAGAGATATGTGTCGACACACATCCACCTGATTTCTCCAAGTGGGTCGATGCCATGGATGCCGCTGCCAACGAGGTTCAAATTGACATCTATTCCAAATTCCAATTAAGTAATTTAAATTTCTAGCTACCAAGTTTAGATGCATGCTTAATTATATATAGTTCAAATTAAATAATATAATGTTTTGCTCTTTTATAATCAACAAAGGTTGATCTCTGTAGAGAAGAGGCAGCTTGGAAGAAACCATCGATCTACCGTGTAACCGGCTTCGCCAGGTGTCACAATCCGAATGCATTTACACCTCAGGTTCACCTCATTATATAACTTATATATCTCTAAGTATACATTGATCGGACATGAATCTAGAGTTTCATATTTTGAAATATATATAGGTGATATCTTTCGGGCCATTCCACCACGATTCAGAGCTCCTAAAGGCAACTGAAGTGCACAAGCACAGAGCTCTCGCGCATTTCTTGCACCGAGCAGGGATGCGATCTGAACCCTTCGTTAACAGGCTCCAACGGATTTTGAAACGATTACAGGACTCATATCTGGCATGCATACTCTTGCTTTAATTAGTACCTTATTTATAATTAATAATCAAAATTTTCAAGGTTAATTGTTTTTGTGTATTATTAGTTAATTGGTAATAATTGACATTTGACAGGGCCTAGAAGAAAAGTGGAAGGAGAACCCGTACGAGTTTCTTAAGATGATGTTACTTGATGGATGCTTCATGATCGAGGTGTTGCGCACGGATGAATGCCCAGATGATTACGCGCCTAACGATCCTGTTTTTAGTTCACGGATGAAGCCCTTGCGCAAGCCATACATAAAACGAGACATGCTTTTATTAGAGAACCAGCTTCCTTTGTTGGTGCTCAAGGCGCTGCTCGAGGTTGAAAACCTCGGACCAGCAGTAAGCTAAACTGAGAATTTATGTGCTTAGTTATACATGATTTTCTATATATATTTTAGAGTAAAGTGCTATGAGTATAGTAAAATTGATCTCCATATATGAAATTTTTTATATAATTGACCTCCAATGTGAGTTTGACCCAAATATTTTGAAAATCTGACTCCGTATCCAACTTTTGGGTGATCTTTTTTAAGCTTTACTGATGAGGAACAAATTAATCGTATATTAATTTTGTAGAAAATTTTAATTTTATTATTATTAATCCAAATTATCAGGCATGAAATAGCAATTAGTCCATTAATTCAAAACAGTCATCTGCAAGCTAGTTATATCAGGTTCAAGCATTGTTTTATTTGGTTTTCACTTACTTTTTTTTTATGTTCTTTAATTGGTTTTTATGCAATAAATTGAGTTTTCATGAGAGTAATTAACAGAACTACAGCAATAACATTGTCTAGTTATTTTTTTTTTTGCAGGATGATAAGTATATTAACTGTTTGGTGCTAAGTTATTGCGGTAAAACCTTTAAAGCAAATTTGCCAAGGCTAGCAAACCACCCCCTCGAGTTGTACCGCATGAGCCTGCTCCCCGAAGACGCAATAGTTCAAGTTAAATCACCTCCAATCAACGGGACTAAAGTGATCGAGACTAGAGTGATAGAGAATGCAGTCGACCTTAGAGCCAGTGGGGTCCACTTCCGGATCAGAAACGAAAGCACGAGCCTCATGGACATCAACTTTGACCCCAAGACTGGCCGGCTCTATCTTCCTGTCCTCTCGGTCCATGACGGGACCGAGCATCTCCTTCTAAATATGGTTGCGTATGAGCAAATCCATGTTGGCGTTGGCAATGAGATCACGTCATATGCCATGTTCATGGATGCATTGATCGATACCGCAGATGATGTCAAGCTGTTACAGGTATATATATAAAGAGGAGGGTTCAAATGCTTCAGTTTTTGTGCCTCCATCATGACTCCACTTTTTAATTTTAAAATTTTTAAACCGGTAGATGTGATCTATATAATTTCTTCTGCATGCACATAAAAAATTATCACTTTTCGATTCTATTTTTATATGAATCAGCAAGATAAAAAAACCAACGTCCAGAATTTATCCATATCGATATAGTTTTGCAAGCTCTTTAATTATACCGATCAAAACAAAGTCGAAATGTCATAATTTTTTATATATGCATAGAGAAAATGATATATATAGATCAAATCGAACGGTTTTTATTTTGATATTCGAGTTCTAAATTTTAATGTTTAAGAATTGAAGGCATGCAAAAGACACAAAAATATAGACATTTGAACCCTCCTCATATATAAATATTGATCATTCCAATTAAGTAATAAAAAGGAATCATTTTGTTTGTTTTATTAATTGATTGTGCTCCACAGAAGAAAAAAATCATCAGCAATTCTCTGGGAAGTCACAAGGATGTCGCCGAACTGTTCAACAGACTGCCAAAGGAGGCGGCACACGACCCGAACGACGCGCTCAACATGGTAAGGTATGATTTGAGCGAGTTCCACGAGAATAAAGGGAACAGGTGGTTGGCCAATCTACGGCATCAGTACTTGCATAATCCATGGAAGGTGCTTTCCATTGTTGCGGCGTTGCTTGTTATTTTGCTCACCTTCATCCAAACGCTATACTCCGTTTTATCCTTCCATCTCGGAAAGTCGTAAAACTCCGATTGATCGATCGATAGAGCCTCTCATGCATGATATATGGATTTTGATATTATATTGTATGAGTAATTAAGTTATATATATATGGACTTGTAATTGATTAATTGTCACCCTTGCTCTATATATTTTGTGATATTTTTGTATTCTTTTGTTATTATGTGTTTCAAATTGACTGTCTCCCTTGCTATAAATAATCAGTAATATTGTGAAAATTTAAAATCTTCAAATTGACCACCACATTTTTTTTTTTTTCAAATATGTCATAGTTCTTTAATTTGTAAAATGATGCAGTTTTATATATATATATATTTCAATTTGGAACTGGAGACCTATGACTGTTCTACAGAAATATCATCGGAGGAGAACTGTCAAGGGTGGTGGTACCTATAAGTAGAAACCATGCATCTTAATTATAAAAACACATGCAGTGCTAAAAACAATACATTCAAAATTAGTGCGATCATATATAGATACTAATACTATATCAGATATAGATACCAATAAAGAATAGCCATTTTTAGATTCTTCTAAAAATTACCCTTGGCTAATTCTGTACTATATAATTACGATATATACTTTTATATGTCACCTCTCAGCTCTCTCTCTATATATATATTCCCTCTCAGATCCTTTTTCCTTTCAGTACATTACATTATAATATTTTTTTCAAGTCAAGCGGCTCCTCTGCTCCTCAAACCTCCAAGGTATTGCTATCTTTTTTTTTTTTCCTTTTTCCTTTTTCTTTGTTTTTTTTATTTTTGTTCTTCTCTTGTATTTACAAGGTACCGAAGACAACGTACCGACCCCTTGTACGGTACGGTTGTCCTTGTGCCTCAAAAAAATTAACTGAGATGATTATGCAGTTAATATAAATTTTAATTCCATTATACCTTTGTAATTAATTAGGTTGTAAATAATATGATCTCTACATGCATCAAGGGTTTTGAACTTTTGATGTCTTTAATTTCAAGGGTGACTGGTTCTGAGACAAACCAACCTGTACAACCTCTATTATGTGAATTAATGCCAACTAAATTCTTGCTTCTTTGCTGATATATTTGTTTATTTTGATATCTTAATGGATATAGCATGTGGATTTATAGTATTTATCATGAAAAATAAAACATAACACTCAAAAGACGTAGCGAATATCAACGGTGTTTCATTTTTTTTCATTATTAGAAGTACCAAATATATCCATGCTCTTCTACTTTCTAGGAAAATTTATTTGTGAACATTTTCTCTATATATTTTTCCATATACAATATTAATTTTCTTTTATGAAATAGATAATTGGCATTCTATTTGAGAGAGAAATAAATGGACGGCTTGAGAAATCCCTACCTCTCTTCCATCTGGTCACCAAATAACAACACCTCTGACAAAATCTATAATGAGTCCGGACTGGAGTCTCCAGTTCTCATACCAAATGGTGAAGGCGCCATGCTCTCGTCATCCTTCCTGGTCAACAATGCAGGAACCAATGCTGGTCAATTGACCAATTTGCCCCTGCCTCCTCGTGCACGCCCCGAACCGTTTTCATCTAATCCAACTATTCGGGTTCATTCCTCTATTAAGGTATGTAATTCTGTGTTCATACAAAATAAATAATATAATGTTATTTGGGACTGTTTTAAGATATGTTTTAATTTGCCTTATTTTGCCATAGACTGAGACTACTGAGTTGTGCTCAGACAACCATCAGTTGAACCAATTATTGGCAAGTCAAGCTCATGCAAGTCTAGTTGCTACAAATGCAAATGCTGGTTTTGATGGAACTTTCATGCCACGTGTCAGGGCCCGCCGCGGCATGGCCACTGATCCCCACAGCATTGCTGAGAGAGTAAGTTACTGTCATACCAGTTGTACTGGTACCCATACCGAGTCTGGCAAAAATGTACCATTATAGATATTGACCAATTGTTATTTAGTGGTTTGTTGTGTTTTTAATTTATGCTTCTTTTTCTAAGCAAATGGATTTATTTAGGGTTTTTTGGATCATTTTGAAATAATAACAATTGGTGATAAAAATGAAATGCAGCATAGGAGGGAGAGAATAGCAGAAAGGATGCATAATCTTCATGATCTCGTACCGAACTCAAACAAGGTAATACTTGCACAAAATAATTTCAACAACTAATTTTATTTACTTATATATGTTTTTGTACATTATAGTTAAACTGAATTGTTATGTATTGGTGTCAGTTATCATTTTATCATAATTGAATCTTTAATTATGTCAATTAGCTTTTACCAGAATTATTAAATCTTTACTTTATTTTATGAACAGACAGATAGGGCAACCATGCTTGATGAGGTTATCGACTATGTCAAGTTCCTTAAGCTTCAAATCAAGGTATTTATGTGCCTAAAGGCAAAATAAATATTAATGAGGTGCTTTTCAAAAAAATATTGACTAAACATTGTTGTTAAATCTACCCCTATTTATAATGTTTGCAAATTATATATGCCTAGTAAAACTTTTTTATTTCAGTGGAAACTGAAAAAACTTGTTCTGTTAAATCTTAACAAAAGTATATAATGCTTTATTGCACCTTTAAAAATCTATATATAATTGGCAATCATATATCAATAAACAAATAATAATGTGTATATATATATATCCACCATTATTGCATGCAGGAGTCAAATGGCATATTGTCGTCGGTTTCTGCGGGACCCACTGCCAGTGAGCTGGAGGAGGATTTCTGTCTCATGCCTATTGAACTTGCATCTGCTATATCTACCCAAAAGGGGACCCACATGGCAGGCATACCGACTGCAAGGCCAAATTTCAACAACATTTCTTCTTCTTTCTACAATGATGTGAGAAAAAAATAGTATTAATTTGTACATTTTTGTTTCTTTTTTTTGTTAAAAGGTTAAAATATTTGTATGTTTGGAATTGAGTATTGAAAAAAGAGAAGCTATATATATGTGTGTATTATATGTGAAGTTTATTGCTTGTAGTAAGTAATTGGATTGTTTCATACCTTTTGCTTATGGATGTGTGAAGAAATCCTTTAAATTTCAGATTCAAAATTTTAAATTTGCTGTCTAATTGGATAATTGTAGTTTAATCTTGCTGTTAAGAAAAATATAACTCCACATCTTTAATTATCAAAAACAACTAATTAAAACCGTGTGTATACGGATCGTTTTAAGTTTGTTTTTATACTATTTTTTAAATCGGATTAAAAGAAATATTGACCAGCGTAAAACTGACCCATTATTGTATGAAGGAGTTGGTCTCATCAACAGAAATTAGAGAGACCGTTGAAATTTGAGAGGAAAAGATATAATTTTATTAATTTCTGATACTATTTTAATCTTTTAGTTACTACGGAATTTAAAGAGCTATAAACACATATTTTCTAATAATATATATGATTTGTTATATCTACTAATTAATATTAATTGATCTCTAATTAATCTGCTATCAATGTGATTGATCTCTAACTGAATCTTTATATAAGAATTAAATATAGAGGTTGTTTTCTCATGACCAGTACTATCAAGAAGCTAAATGGATATAAAGATAAGATCAGTGCCTCTCTCAAGCTATCCATGCCCCATGAATTAGAACAGTAATTGGTTTCTATACTGAGATAACAGTTATATTTAGCCACTACATTTCTTCTTTCTCTTCACCAAACAAGCAAACACCAATTAAACCTGCAATGGCTTGGCCATCTCTTTCTTCTCTAGAGCTCCTCTTCTCTGTCCCTTGCATCCTCCTATGCCTCTATTACTACCACTATTGCTTCATCTCCTTATCTAAAACCAAAAATCGATCCGTTCCGGTGTATTGGCCGGTAGTTGGCATGATGCCGTCACTACTCTATAATCTCCACGATTTTCACACGTGGATCACCGACATTTTACAAGTGACCGGTTTGAACTTCTTATTCCGTGGTTCGTGGTTTTCAGGCATGAATATTTTAATGACATGCGACCCCTCAAACATACAACATGTATTCACGTCGAATTTCGAAAACTACCCCAAAGGAGATGAATTTTCAGAGATCTTTGACATACTTGGTAACGGCATTTTTAATGCTGATGCCAAGATGTGGCGGTCTCAGCGTGTCAAGGCACAACAGCTTATCTCGCACCCTCGTTTCCGTGCTTTTGTGGCGCAATTAACCCGGGAGAAGGTAGAGAAGGCAGTGATCCCTTTCTTGGCCCATGGAGCCAATCAAGGTCACATCATAGATTTGCAAGATGTGTTTCTTCGGTTAACTTTCGATACTACTACTAAATTAGTCTTCGGTATAGATCCTAAATGTCTCTCTATCGAATTGCCAACTGTTCCTTTCGCACGAGCAATGGATGATGCCATGTCAACTTTGTTCTATCGGCATGCTGTACCGATTCCTGTGTGGAAGCTTTTACGGATACTAAATATAGGGACAGAAAAGAAGCTAGCGAATGCATGGAGAGATATGGATCACTTTGTCGAAGAAACAATCCACAAAAGAAGAGCCGAGAAAAAGGAAGGCAAGGAGGCCGGCAACTTGCCCGATTTGTTATCATCTTATATAGATGACGAGGATGCTGACGAGGTTAACAAGTTCTTGAGAGACACCACAGTCAGCCTAATGCTAGCGGGTCGCGACACAACCGGTTCTGGCCTTGCATGGTTCTTCTGGCTGCTCTCGCAAAACCGTCACGTCGAACAAAAAGTCCTCAATGAACTGAATTCAATTCCTCGTAATTTTTCGCATGATGGAATGGTCATATTCAATCCCGAAGATCTCGCAAAGTTAGTGTACTTACATGCTGCACTAAACGAAGCGCTTCGCCTCTTCCCACCGGTCCCATTTGAACACAAAGGGGTGGTAAAGGCCGATACGCTGCCGAGCGGTTTTGTAGCAACTCCCGGGCTACAAATTCTTGTATCGACTTACTCAATGGCAAGGATGGATGGTGTTTGGGGCAAAGATTGCTCGGAATTCAAGCCCGAGCGGTGGATTTCGGACAATGGAAAGTTGAAATATGAACCGTCTTATAAGTTCATGTCGTTTAATACCGGTCCGAGGAGTTGCTTGGGAAAGGACATAGCTTTTACGCAGATGAAGGCGGCGGCGGCGGCCGTGGTGTATAATTTTAGTTTCGAGGTGGTAAAAGGACACGTCATCGAGCCGAAACACTCTATAATCCTCCAGATAAAGAATGGACTAATGGTGAAAATGAAGAAGAGAAATTAATGTTGTGTAATCAATCAAGTGTACCTTGGAGTTGTTCTTATTTAATTCCCAAGGGAAATAATGTTAATTCTGTGTATGGATCTTGGATTGTATATTCCAATGGATATAAGATCCATCATCCATCTGTATGTAATTTATGGATAAGATCCATCTATATATATATGTATGCAAACAGCTTTCTTTTAAATACAAATTGTGCTATTAATAAAGGAAGGGAGGAGGGTTCAAATGCCTTCATTTTTTGTGCCTCCACTATGCCTCTATTTTTAAAAACTTTAATAACTCAAAATTTAAAACTTAAAAGTCAAAATAAAAACGTTGGATATGATCTACATCATTTTATCTATGTGCTCATAAAAAATTATCACATTTTGATTTTGTTTTTATGTAAATCAATAAGTTGAAAAATCAATGTCCAGAAATTATCCACATTAGTATGGTTTTTACAAGCTCTTGATGACAACCAAAACAAAATTGAAATGTTATAATTTTTTACACGTGCATAGATAAAATAATGTAGATCATATCCAACTGTTTTATTTTGATTTTAAGTTTTAAATTTTGAGTTATTAAAGTTTTTAAAAATGAAGGCATGATGGAGGCATGAAAAATGGAGGCATTTGAATCCTACTCTTTAATATATTAGCAATGCAAATAAATGGGTGATCTTGTTTTTTTTTTTTATAAAGATCACAATTAAGGAATGCAATTTTTTTTACTTGTAACCATGTGATAATTCATGATTAAAGTATAAAAGTTATAAAAATTGCATTCCTCAATTGTGGTGTCTATAGCCAGTAATTTTTATTGCGGGAAATTTCAGGTATATTCCTCAAAATTGTTTTTTCAAATTTCAAAAAGAAAAGACAATAAATTAGCTAGATAAATTTGAGAGTTTTTCAAATTTAGAAGTATAAATAGGATATTATAATTTTTAGAAGCAAAAATATTTTATTTCAAAAAATTTAAGTGGTATACTTAAAATTCCCCTTCATAGCGAATGCATTAAATATTTTTCTTCATTGATAGCACCATTAATTTTAAACAAACACATAATAGTATTACCTAGCTAGAGCTCGGTTTTGCTACGGTTAATTTTCTATTTGTCCTCCAAAATTTCTTTATTTTTTTATTTATTCTTACATTCTTTATTATATCTAACATATTTTTTAAGTCTGTTTATCTTTTTCGATATATCCATAGAGATTATTATCCACAATTAAGTACTTTTAGAATATATTTTTTATCATTTTACCCTTCTCTTTTTAATTCCATCCGGATTTTGAACCCTTATTTTATTTAAGGAGGATTCAAATGCCTCCATTTTTTATGCCTCCATAATGCCTCCATTTAAAAAAATTTTAATATTCAAAATTTGAAACTTAAAAGTCAAAATAAAATCATTGGATATGATCTACATCATTTTATCTATGTCCATGTAAAAAATTACGACATTTCAACTTTATTTTGGTTGTCATCAAAAGCTTGTAAAAAATGTACTAACGTGGATAATTTCTAGATGTTGCTTTTTCAACTTATTGATTCACATAAAAACAAAATTGAAATGTGATAATTTTTTATGAGCACATAGAGAAAATAACATAGATCACATCTAACGGTTTTATTTTGATGTTTATGATTTAAATTTTGAGTTATTAAAGATTTTAAAAATAGAAGCATGATGGAGACACAAAAAATAAAAGCATTTGAACCCTCCTCTTTTTAATATGCTTCACAGATAACTTTACAGGATATCTGAAGTTACCCTTATTTTTTTAAAAGGAAAAAAAAAATGTTTAGATCCGGATCCTCTGAAGTTACTCCAATTTGGAGTTTAGATCCGGACCAGTAGAAATTTTTGAGTTTAAAAAGAGAGATTAATTTTAAATAACAATGTGTATATTTCTCATAATAAATTAATTTTAAAGGGACCAAAGAATGAAGCTGTGTATTGTTATTTAGTTGTTGTTAATGATATTTATTTTAAAATTTCTTATTATAAATAAATTTTAAGGGACCAATTAAAGAAGGTTGCTACGATGATTGGACCATTGATAGTCTTGTTGTCTTATTTTTCTTTCATATGCTTGAAGATAATATATATTGTGACATTAATTGCTTTTAATTGTTTTTGTTTTTAAACATATTTTTGGATTATTAGACTTTAATCTTATCATTGTTCTTTTTTTCCATACTTTTGTATTGCTAATTTGTACTTGTGTAGATTCTAGAAATGAAAAGGCAACCGAGGTTTCGACACAAAATGGTCCTGAATAACAATTAAAAATAACATTAAGTTAAAATAAAATTAATATAGTCAAACTAAAATTTTATTCGGTTTTTAAAAATCTAACATGACTAACCAAGTTAAACTTGTCAGTTGAATAACTAAACAAAACAAAACAAAAACAAAATAACAGAGATTAAATTTTAAAAGGTTGAAACTCAATACATACACAAATACATTTAATAATCATATAAATAAATATCATGATATATAAGTTTATATATTAGTCGAACTGAAATAAGAGAGATTAAACCGAACCAAATATGAAAAAACCTAATTAATTCAAGTAAATGTCGATTTGTTTAGTTGAACATAAATAATAAAGATTAAACCGAATGAAATATATAAAACCGAATTAATTCAAAAATTCAACCCAACTAGACCATTTAAACCGGAAACCGAACTATTTAATTTAAAATTTGTCGATTCGATTAAAAACCAAATAAATCAGATCCAATTAACACCCTAGGTCTAGACTCATTTTTTTGTGTCTACAAGTATGGATTTTTTTTTATTGCATATCATGTCAAGTTTGTCTATGCAAATGTTCTCCCAAAATTTGCTATCATGCACGCCAATACAACCAAGGCAAGTAACAATTAGCTCTCAATTTTTCAAATGGACTTAAATTTGATCAAATTCAACTCAATTGATTATCACTTTTACAAAAAGAAATTAGAATGTCTCAATTTCACCAAAATTTGAGTGTCTCTTTTTTTTTTTGCATCTGTTGTGCTGGAAATCTCTGTAAATAAATTAGGTGTGTATAATATAGAAAAGTGCATAAGCACATATCAACATAAACCAATTTGTAAACTGAAGATAACATATTAGAAATGCACATGCACATAAAAGTGCACAAAGAATAATTAATGGCCTTCTTTCAGGGGATGAAGACACAAACAAACGACCATGTAGACAACAAGTGTTGCTTCATAAAACCAGGTGCAGTGCTTCTGTCATGGACCGACGACCCATCAGACCCGCAACATGAAAGGTCACTTGAGGCACTTTCTGTTCGCTTGTAGATATGGCCGAATTTTTTTTTAGTTACCATTTTCTAATTTGAAATTTTTTATCATACCATTGGTTTCTGAAAGATACCATTTTCAAATGATTCTGAGGAGAAAACCTTAGACGCAATGTACAGAATTTCACTAATAAATCTTCCAATAGAATAGTTCCTTTTTGCTAACCCATGCATGACACATTCAGGCGTAGGATAATAGTTCGGAATAGTCGCTAACCCAGATTATCACTATTCTTTGCTTCATCCAAACACATATGGCTAGCTTCTCAGTCTATAAATTAGGTTTTCATGTACGTGCATCACAATCATGTCACTGCACTGAACGATCGATCGTTGCCTAGCATTCGCATTTCCCCCAAAATAATTAAGAAATCCTTAATTTGAGTCACATCACACATATATACAAAATGACTCAATTAATTTGTATAGAAATAAGTTCATCAATCAAGTAAATTAAAATTTGAATAACTCGATCACCACTATCATATATATATATAAGTTGGATAAGAAGGCATGAATCATGAAAAACCGAAACATAAACAATTAATTAATATTCAAATTCGAACACAACAACTACAATAATGTGAGATTAATTTGAAATAATTAATGAAGTCTGATTAATTTGACAGCATTATATTTTCAAATTAATTAGGCTTCTTCACGTACGTTGTCGTCGTAGATCGACTTGCACAACACGGCCATTGAGAGGTTGAGGGTCACGGGCGTTACCGGTACCTGCTTCGGGAAGTCCGGGCAGCAAGGCACCACCTTAGTACTATATATATAATGACGGTATACAATTTTAAAGGAAGACATATTATATATAGAAAACTTAATTAACATAACTTAACTATATATCTGATGAAAAATATAATGAGAGCTAGGTTGGCCTTCTCCTCATTGTTCAGATCAACCGTACGTCATCGATCGAAGCTTTCGCCAACTGGTCCCAAATCTATATATATATATATATATTGAACCATCATCAGAATCAACCATAATATTGGGGTGTTCAGGATCAATAATGCAGTGTTCAGCAGGAATATATATGCCACCGCGATTGCTTCAATATATGTGTATTTCTTGCCACCGATAACAATCGAATCACTACTTATGAAATTTATCTACATACATATACATACATCATCTATAAATTCATATATATATTTATCGTAACAACTATATATATATATATATAAAAAGAGAGAGAGATGGGCTATGGAGTTGTGGAGTAAGAAGTTTGTTTTACTTCACACCCATATTTTTTATATTGGAAAGTTAAAACAGTCGATCCGAACCACTCAATATGATCTACATATTGAAATATGCTAGGAGACCAAATTTTTTACATTTTTTGAAAAACAAAATAGTATTTTTAAGAATTTTTTAAAATCACTGTTTTTTATGGTCCAGATTTAATCGAAAAACAGCGATTTTCCAAAAAAATAGTAAAAAATTCCCAAAAAATATTAAATTTGATCTCCAAGCACATTTCAATATGGAGATCATATATATATATTGCTAAAATTGATAATTACGTCACTACAGCAAAACGGAGCTTCAGCGACCGGTATCAGCGACCGGCGTCACCACCGGTCGCTGATTCTCAATTTCTCTCCAAAAATAAAGATTTCGACTCAAATTCCGGCGACCAACTGTATCAGCGACCGGTATCAGCGACCGGCGACAACACCGGTCGCTGAAAGTTTTTTTTTTTTTTTTTTTTTTTTTTTTTTTATCGCTGAAAAAAACGCGGCTGCTGAAAAATAAAACGCGCGCCACTCCTCCGCCAAAATCAAAACGCTCTCCGCCTCGATCAAAACCCTTTCCGCCCGACCCCCCTGCGCCGCCCGAAGCTGGAACCCCGACCCCCCCGCTGGAACCCCGACCCCGATCACTGACCCCGACCCCGCTCTCTGACCCCGACCCCGACGCTGTGACCCCGCCGCTGGAGATCGGAGTCAAACAAGACTGACGAGATCATGGATTTGAGTCTCGATGTGTGCCATAGCACCTCTGTGAAGGATGCTCTGGCGCGGTTTTTTCAACCTGAGATCTTGGATGGAAGTAATAAGTACAGTTGTGAGAGGTAAATTATAAGTTTCTTTTCCAAGGTTTAAGCATTCTAGAATTGAAATCAATTTCTATTGGATATGTAAGAGAGTTGGATTTTACCAAAGTCTTAAGCACGGTAGAGATGAGACCAAGTTTTGATGATAATCAGATAAGTATGAAAGTGTAAAAAGCTATCAGTTGCTAAAAAGCAGATGTTTGTGTCACAAGCCCCAAATGTTCTTGTCATACAGCTCAAAGTGCGTAAGCAGAGCCTCCCATGTGTATATGATTGTATCATTTTAAAGTTTTATGTTAAAACGGTATTACCAACTGATGGCTTTGGTCTAAATTTAGAGATTCGAAGGAATTGGTGGGAAAATTAACCGTAACATAGAATTTGAGGAGGTCCTGCTGCTTTCAAGCTTCATGTTTAATGGCAATCAGGTCTGTTGATGTTATTGGTTCTTGGTTTTCTTTGTGCAATTTTTTTATACTTGACAATTTTTTAAGTGGAGGAAATTTTGTGGTTAGCTTTGGGATTTGTACATGTTACTTTGCTTTCTTGCAAAATTTGCTGAGACTGGAAGATTTTTTTTTTTTTTCCATTTGAGTTCAATTGTTTGTTTATTCTTAGCTTTTATGCTTAGAACGAAGATGCATATCGTATTAAAAATGGTATAGTTTATGCAAGATACTGTCTCACATACAAAAATATACTTTGCAAGCATGTTGCATCATTCAACATTTCCTTATTCAGTGGTTATTATTTTGCTTATTTCATAAAAGGATAAGAAAAGGAAAAATTACAACCATGCAAATTGTACTTGAATTTTTTTGGGTCTTGTAGTGAAATTTATATGTAATTTTGAAGCACTTTGTTATTTTTAGAAGGAAATAATGGCTAAAGCAGGAAGAGAAGGGTATCCAATAAATTAACTGTTCCAAGCTTCTATGTAAAAGGTTTGCATGTACTTTTATTATGTTTTTCTGTTTTTATTCTTTCTTTTAACTGTTTTTGTGAATATGCAGTACTGGCATGCTTTTACTGGTGCGAGCTGTAACTGATGAAGCAGTGTATCGAACATGTCCTGGCTGGTACACTAGTGGTACCAGTATATGGTATGGTACATTTGGTTCATGTCCTATGGCATAATTTTTAACTCTATAGAAGTTTGTGTTGCTCCTTTAGCAGTATTATGATATTTCTGATTGTTTGTATATCTCATGTAGTATTTCGATCCAATGAATGTTCTCCCACTTGGTATACTTCTGTACAAAGTGTAACTTATCAACTAGTTAAGTATTGTCTTTGCAACTTACTACAGGTTGCTGTTGAGGGATTAAAGCTGATAATTAAGAAAGAGCTGACAGTGACTGATGTTGGTCCTCTGAAACGTATCGTTTTACCGAAGGCCAGTTATTTTCAAGAGAATTTCATAACTAAGACATTTGGTATTCTGAAATTAGAGTACAATTTTATAATTTGAAACTACATAATTTGACTTCTATTTTAAATTTACAGAATTGTGCTGAAGTCAACTTGCCAGTCCTGAAAAACAGAGAAGGGAGAAACTTGAGGATGCATGATATTGAGACATTTCAGCTCTGGGAATTTAAGTACAAGTAAGTTGATACTTTCAGTTTCAGATTAAGATGCATCACTTGAGCGATGCTTGGAGCGAAAATGGGGGTGCTTTATAAATGATACCTGTGGTGGTTTCAAGTCGCACGAGTTCAGATTTGTTTCAGGCCACCAAAGGGTAATGTGGTGATTCAGTTTAATTGAGTTTCGCCTGGTTGGTCTAGAATTGAGTACGGCTGCTGAAAAATATTTTGCTTACTCTCATTGCCTGGTACTGGTGAGTTAAAACAAAATTGAAAAAAACCGAGGGCTAGAAAGAAAAGGATTTGTATAGTAACTTGGTTTGGGTTTCAAGTGTAGAGATAGCTGTAATAGCTGCTGTAAGTTCTTCACCAAATTAGGTATAAGTTCTACTCCCTGTTGGTGTAATAGCTGCTGTAAGTTGGTGTTTATGCTAGAAAATTTGTACCTTTTATTTAGATAGAAACATGACAAAAGTATCACCAAAATATTGCTTAAAACACACGATATTCAATTTATGTATGTGGGCCTGATTCTAGGAGTATGCGGGGGGTGGCAGGGGGGCGGCAGCCCCCTGCGAGCGTTGTCTGAGGTTACGAAGCACCGCTCTGTCGAGCTCGGCGAAAATTATTTTCGAGAAGTCAATTGCATATGAATTCTTGTATCCGACGGCCCAGATTAGTCAAGTTACCCATTAATTTTCAATTGGTTGAATGATTGGTGGAATAGAATTGATTTAAAATTGTTATTGTAAATGGTTGTAATTGTGGATTCTAATTACTATTGTAAATTGTTGTAATTGTGGATTTTAATTACTATTGTATCGATGTCTTGTATTATGTGTATGCATGTATCGATGTTTATGTTGTATGTTGGTATGTGTGGTACCAACTATTAAATGGTGCAAATTTAAATAATATAATAAAATTTAGAAAATCAGTTTTAGGTATCAGCGACCGGTTTTAGATATCAGCGACCGATACATTTGGTCGCAGAAAGTTTTTGCTGACGTCAGAAAAAAACAACAGCGACCAAAAAAAGTGGTCGCAAAAACATTATCAGCGACCGGGTGACGTATTATCAGCGACCGGTGACGTCATCAGAAGAGTATCAGCGACAATGCTTACAGCGACCGGGATATCAGCGACCAAATTTGACTTTCTGCGACCGGAATGGGTATCAGCGACCGGCGCCTATATTATCAGCGACCGGAAATCCGGTCGCTGATGGTCCGTTTTGCTGTAGTGCGTACCGCCATATTGGAGCTAGCCATTGATAACGAGGGTTGGGTTTTAATTTTGATATCATTAATTAATTATAGTCTCCGTTGAGACGCTCTAGAGAGGAATTGTGTACGGCTTCATTTGTCAGAATGTTGACAGGAGATTGGTGGGTCCCCTTTCCACATATTTGGTATGATCGATGGACTCTGGTTCCCCCAGTTTTTCTGACCACCGTGCAACTCAACGTAGCCGAATTCGACACCATTAGCATGCACAAGAGAGAACCAAGAGATTATAGGATATTATTGCAAGAGCTTGTCTTTTTATAGGATATGATGGCTATGTATACATATGATCAACCATGCAACCTATATATATATATATATATATATATATATATATATATAGGGTAGAACTAGGGTGTTCTTAAGTTCACCAAGCCCCTTGGTGAACTCAAGTCTAAAACCCATCGGATCGGCTTCAAATGACGAATCCGAATCGTTGAAACCCGCCTACCTTACGAGTGATGCGTATACATGTAAAAAATTTATACTTTCGAATTAATTTAGAATAAAGTCAAGAGGTCAAAATTAGAAGGTTAATAATAAATTAATTTTAATGCATTCATTTTTTGATGCTTTTTTACCACTTAACTCTATGCAAAATTAATTTCAAAATTCAAAATTTTTGCATGTAGACGCATCACTCGTAAGGTAGACGGGTTTCAACGGTTCGGATTTGTCGTTTGAAGCCGATCCTATTGGTTTTAGACTTGAGTTCACCAAGGACTTGGTGAACTCAAGAGCACCCTATATAGTTCTACCCATATATATATAGAGAGAGAGAGAGAGAGAGAAGATTGAATGGTCCTCAGTACTTGTGCATTCATGCATGCATCAAGCCAAATATGAGACAGACTGGCCAATGGCCAGGTTACAATTAAGATCCCTTGCTTAAAATGTTATTTAATATAGGAGATCAGGTTTAGTTCTCACTTTTTACTTGTTCAGTTTCACTTAATTGCTATCATTTCTCACTTGAAAAATTAATTTCTTCATGACAAACGTAACAGCAGCAGCAGCAGCCATCATATTATCAATCACCAAAATTGTCAATTATACATAAAAAATTACATTATTAGCTTCATAACAAAAACAATAATAATTTGGATCAAATCCATATATGGATATATATCAGAAGCACAGCACTTCATTCCAGTTTTTTCTTTTTTCAATTTTTCCCATTTACCAAAGGATGGTTTATTTTCCTTGGCTTCAACATTATTTCCAAAGTATCCTTTAATTTCTTTTGTTTTGAGTACTGGTACTAACCTGTTTTGAATACTGATACGAGTATGTTTTTGTTTTGAATCCCTCAAGTTGAAAAACAGTGGAACACTAAATTAAAGTTCTATATAAAGCGACCGAGTCTGGTCTATATATATTGAGCTTGATTCTTATTTTAAAATTTGTTTAATTCGAAAGCTACCGGAAGTTATTTAAAGTTTCTAATTGAAATAGGCTTAATTAACTTTCAGTGTGTGTGTGTTTAACAAATTCAAATTCAATTGCCTCTGTATCATACTGATACTGATATTTTTCAAAGGATTTGTTCCATCTGTTACTTTTCATCTTTAATTCCTTGCTTTTGAAATTAAAGACAAGGTTAGTTAGATTGCTGTCACAACTGTACCATACTGATACTGATTTTGTTTTCATTTTTTATTTCAATTTCATTTAGCAGATGCTAATTTTGGTTTTGTTTTTTTCTTTTTCGAATCACAAAATGTTTAATTATCATCACCAATGACATACACTTGTGCTAGGTATTGTTTTCTTTTCAATTAGACAATTAATTAATTGTTCTGATTGTCAAATTAGTCAATTGTCAACGAATCATAACTCTATTATTATGAGGTTTTGCTGTATGCAAATGGAAGATGCATGCATGTTGTCAAATTGAACCTAATTAGTAGCTCACCATCAATTTGCACAGATGCAACTCCACAAAATAAAACATGCATGCTCATATAACCTGTACCTGTGCTATCAGAGATCAGAGAAGGAGAGCGCCTATATATTCAACATTCAAGAGCTATATATAGGCTATCTGCTGTTATTCCCAATGAATAACAGGAACCTGATATTCCGATTTCAATCGTTGATCTGCATTGAGATTCACAAGTGAAAAACTTACTTCGTTAAAATTCGCGTATGAAAAAATTTAAACAGTTGAGATCAGAATAACAGGTTCATGTTATTCTCTGGGAATAACAATATAGTATAGAGTGGAAGGATGGAGATCTAGGTGGACTACACATAAATAAATAAATTTGCAATAGCAAAGATTATAAACAAATGCTTTGCTCTTTTATTTTTCAACGTTAATTAATTAAAAATATAAAGCCCGTGAAAGGAGAAAGGCCCATGAAAGCCCATAATTCTTCGATAAGTATCAAGGCAGTCCCATTTTAAGTATCAAGGCAAGCCCAAGACAATATATAGGAGTGAGTATAGATAGCATCACCTTTTTTGTTGTTGATAAAAACGCAAATTCACCGTTTCATTACTAATGAAACAATCAAGTTACAATCCATCTAGGACCTGCTCAAAATATTAATATTTTGTTTGTTCACTACATCTTAGCATCACCAATATAGCAATACTACCAACAAAATAAACAGGACATCCAAAATACCTAGGGGTGCATACAGATTGCATATTATCCGAGAAGTAGAGATGGATCCGTGCAGATACAGATACGATTTCAAATTTTAATTATCTATATTAGAATAGTAGATATATACTATAATTTTAATATATATTATGAAGATATTTATGTATATATCTACAAATATTCGATCCATATCTGTTTAATATCTGATTTGTATCCGTATCAATCTATTATCTGACCCGTATTCGTATCCGAAAAATAAAAACGGATACAGATATGATTTTTACCATATCCATCAGTTTGCACCCCTTAAAAATACCACCATTGAGCTAGAATCCAAACCAATAATTGCCTCAAAGAAAATACCACCATTGAGCTAGAGTCCAAACCAATAATTGCCTCAAAGAACCCTTGGCAATGCATGCATCTAGGCAAGTCTCATTAAGGCTATGAAATCCATTTTTAGCATCTATAAGATAAATGGAACAAGTACTTTGCATGACTAAATTGGCAAATTTTTCAAACCAAAATAGAACACCTACATACTTGTTCATGATTATAATCTTTCTTCCATATGTATCTAATAACGAATTAAGCCTTACCTAATTCGCTTACCTATCTAAGCATGCACCCAAAATCATTGGAAAGAGACTTAACTTCCCAAAACTCTGATAAACCCTAAATTATTGATCTAGTTACAACCGTATTAATCTTTTGTTAAGCTTACCATTGATAGTAATAAGCACCTTTCTTTGTTAGCTTTGCTATTGATAGCACTCAGCGTGTCAAAATAAATCATTCTATCTATGTACTTAAATTAATTTGGTAATAGCTAGCTTGAGAACAAATTTAATGCAAATATTTGAGTAGAACTATGGGTGTTCATTAAGGTTCTTTGTAAACTGAATTCTAAAATCTATCGAATTTGAAACTATCAAATTGATTTCAAATGACGAATTCAAACCATAGAAATCAATGTACTTCACGAGTGATGTGTCCTTGTGCAAAAATTTAAAATTATAAAAATAATTTTAGTTTAAAGTCAAACGGTCAAAAGTAGAAGATTTATAAATTAATTTTAATATATTCATTTTCTAAACAATTTTAGACAAATTTTTTTTCATATAAACACATTACTCTAAAGATACGTTGATTTCAACAATATGAATTCATCGTTTGAAACCGTAAGATACATTGATTTCAACGATATGGATTCAATGTTTGAAACCAATGCAATAGGTTTTAAAATTAAGATCACAAAGGAGCTTATTGAGTAAATAATAGAATTTGAATATCGTTGTGCCAAAGAAATTTCTTCTTTATCTACCAAATTACCAGCAACCTAAACTATCTAAATACTCGTTTGATTTTGTTTCAAGTTATATAAATAGGTCAAAATGACGATGCAATACAACCGAGAGAAGGTAGAGAAGGTATATATCATGGCGCTTTTAGATTAGGAGGCAGATATAAAAAAATGATTAAGTTTTCCAACAAATAAAGTAATATTAGTTTAAAAGAGGTGCTTATCCACCACCACCAAGTCTCTCTCAGTCAGACATCACTAACGTACCCAAACACATAAAAATAATATTTTCACAGGTTAAGAGTTGAACAAACCCCACTAACAACGTACATTAATTAATCAAATAAATATTAACAATTCAATATAAAGCAATGCATCATACATGACTGATGACTCCACGTCTCCACCCACCTGCCACTAGAAGAAATAATTTCAAAGTACAACAACCTTGTCTCCAGTTTTAATCCACCAAAAAGGAGACATCAATGGGGTATGAACTGGAGACTAAGGGAATTGTGTACTCAACCGACCAAGACTTAGCATGCATTTATTTGACTATTGACAAAAACAAATAATAATAATAATGAACAAATTAAGAATAAATATCAATCAAAATTACATGGTTAATAGAAACATCAATAGAGGATACTGATACTGATACATTTTCAAAACAAAAGGAAAGTGATTATGATAATAATAATAAATATAACTAATAAGAGGGAAATCACAAAAAAGAATATCTAGTTAGAGATGATTCTTCAAAATAATAATGATAAAAATAGAAGAGGGATGTCTAACCATGGTTAGTCTTGTGACTACCCAAAGCAACAACATCTCCATATTTTTCATTTTTCTTTTGTTTTACGGTTTTAACCCCTTACTTGCCTCATTAAAAATTCTCCAAAAAGAATAATATGAAGAACTTGCGCCTAGATTTCAATTTCACCTTAACTTCTTGCACAAAGAACCAAAAAAATTACTATTATTTACCATCACTTGATCTGATCAAGTTGCATCTGTTCCAACCATGCCCCAATTTGCTCCATACCATCACCACCCGGCCGGCCCCCGCAATCTGATGTGCCGTTTGATGCATTCTCCCTTTCCTGCCTTTCTCTCGCTTCAGGCGGGCTTACCAGTGAATGAACCCATGACACATCCGGCTCTTCATTGCCCGACCCATCTCCTCCGCCATTCACCGACCAGTCAACTTTACCCAAGGGGGACACCATCTTGCCCCATGGAGAGTTGGCCACAGGAGATCCTACCAGTGGTGGTGCGCCGCCATTTGAACCAACTTTCTCACGGTGAGCAAGTGCCGCAAGCCGTGAACTCAGAGGTGATGCAAGTGCGTCGATGCTACGTGGCGAAACCATGCGGCCGCTAGTTGGGGATGTAACCACTTGGGGTTGCATATTAACTGATTCCTTGGACGAGTATAAGCTTCGGGTGTTGATCGGTGAGAGAAGCCTATGGTTCAGAACTGCCGTTTTGTGAGTCGGTGAGAAAAGAGTTGGTGCCGGTTCAGACATGTTATTGAACCTTGGAGAAAGGGGTGAGAGCGGCGCCGCCTCGGCCGAGAAAAGATCGTCAAGATTCGACTGTCCGAGTGGTTTCGGGCGGATATGCCGGGTTCCACCCATGGGCGATGAGAGCCCCATATGGGATTGCCCGGCTGGTAAACAGAGATCATTCATCTTTTGAGAGGCTTCAAGATCAAGAAGCAACGACAACTCATCAACAGGCATGTCACGTGCACTCAGTGAAGACCGTAACCGGCTAGCCTGTAAGCTGCTATTGTTCCCTTGTTGCCCAGACCAGGAGGGGGAGCCCGGTGGTGTGAAGTGGGTCCCATGACTGCCACTAGGAGAAGAAGGTGAACCCGGCATGAGACCAAGTGCTGCAGCCGCCATCTCCATAGCCATGGCTGATCGAGGTGAAGGAACAGCCGATCCAGTAGAAACATACAAAGGCCGTAACTCCTCGGCTGTGTGAGCAAAAAAGCAGACCCGGCGGTCGCAACCGGTGCCATCCTTGCAAAGTCGGGTGCGGTACTGCGCAGGGTGGAGCCAGCTCTCAAACACCCCATGCGCATACTCACACATGTCACCTCTCCTGCAGGCCCCACCCCGACGAAAATCAGGGCACGGAACACAGCTATAGTGGAACTTGCGCGGGTCCCGCCTTCTAGCATTCTCACCTGGGTGAACAAACGGGCACTCGGTCCAGTCATGGGAGTAAGCCCGGGAACACGGGCGCACTTTAAAGGAGAACATGCGAAACTCATCAGATGCGTATATGCTGCTCTTGATATCTGGCAAGGTGGGGTCAACCGGGTACTCTTTCTTCTGACGATCAGCCATGGGAGAAGAACAAGAGAGATCTGACGAGGGGGACCTGTCTCCTCCGTCCTCGTCAGGTGATGAGGAGAGAGGTAAAGAGTTTGAGCTGGAGTTGCAAATAGAAACCCTCAGATCAACCCCACCACGGTGGAGGTGGTTCACAGTGAGCCCGGTGCTTCCAAGAAGTTCCTCTAGGGTTATTCTAGAATCCGGGTATAAACCCAGAACAGAGATAACATCAGCCGGGCGGCGACCTTTTACATCCTTCGCATCACGATCCGCACCCGCTAATAGAAGCAACCGCACAGATTCCACTGCTGTGTGGGACCCGCCGGCAGCAGCACAGTGCAAGGCAGTAGTGTTATCGGATCCAGACCGGGAGTTCACATCCACTGAAGGAAGGGTTAGTAGGAATGAAAGTACTCTAGTGCTTCCAAAAGTAGCAGCCACCATTAACGGCGTACGGTGCTCCAGGACCATCCGGTTGGTTACCTTGTTGCGTTCATACCACAATCCAGCCCGATCTGCAACCGTCGGATCAGCCGAGATGGCAACCTTGCACGGCTCCAGTTCATCATTTGCCGCGAGTTCGAGTAGAGGAGAGAAGGTTTCTGCAAAGGTCATACTGTTGCACGTGCTTCGATCCACTGTGTAAATTGGTTCTACATATAGATCATTCATTCCATTAAATTAAACCCATCAAAAGAACCGAGAAAAAATGGAGAAAAGAGAGTTTGTGTTACCTATATTATGATTATAGACGAGGGGAACTCTGGAGATCAGAGCAGATTCCATAACTCAGATCGCGGAGAGAAGAAATCGAGATGCATCTAGAAGGAGAGGAGAAAGCAAAGAGGTCATTTTGGACTTTTTGCTTGGGTTGGGTTGGGTTGAGTTGAGTTGAGCGTAGAAAAAACGCTGGAGAAAAGGCGAGAGAGATTTTACAAGGGAGGGAGGGAGGAGGTAAAAGTGTAGGGATGGTGAGAGTGGTAAGTTTTAAATGCTTGTTTACTGAAGCACTGCACTGTCACCGCTTTTGGTTAATAATCTTTTTTAACCGACTTAAGGTGGGACCCATATTCAGTGACACAAAAACAATGCACCGTGTTTGTGCAACAACTATACATTAGATAATAACTTCCTTTTAAATACCACCTCAAATAAACGAGGCAGTAATGGATGCCCCCACCCCGCTATTGGAAACTGAGTCATAGTGGCGAGTGCGGGACCCACTGGCAGTGATATTTTGGACAGTAGACCGGTTATGAACCGGTTCTACTTGCAGTTTTAGATAGAAAAAAAGGTTCTCAGCGAGAAGTGGGCCCTGCAGTCCGCTAATTCAAAAACAGGAAGTGACCGGTGATAGGCGGTGAAAAGCACGAGAGGATAACCGGTTAGTTGGGAGCAGACGACTGGTAGACCGGAACCAACAAGTTTGCTTAGGTGATTGAAATATAATAATATTTTTTTTGTAAAATGAGGTCGGTGAATATCAGCGGGACACGTGGAAGGGGAGGGAGGAACAGATGGATGGGATTGGGTGGAGGATTGGGACAAGGGGAGAGCGAGAAACGAGGCGGACGTGAAGCCGCAGATTAAATTGGATTCCAATGAAGAGGTCAAGTCCGCGAATGTCCCGATCCTCTGAAGTAAATCATATTGTAGTTTCAGATCTTCACCGTCCGATTAGAATCCGGTTCTCTTTAATATTCGTGCTGGAGAAGATCGGACGGTCCGAATGTAAAGGAAAAATTTGAGTTACATTTGGTGATATGGGAAAAGGGAATTGGGGAAGGCAGAGGATCACGGAACCGAGACATCAGTCAAATTGGGTTAAGAGTGCGAGTCAAATCAAAAGCGCTACCAATCGGTAAACATTCCTCTCCAGTTATTAAACTGGATGCGTCCTTAATATGCATAACACAAGTCAAAATGTTAACAAGTCAGAATGTACCGATCTCTGCGGTAATTGATGGAATGGAGAGGGTAATGGAAAAGTAAGAGCACCACACTACCACAGCACGAGCGGCTCCATTTTTGTTTTACCGGAATGAAGGATAGATCTTCTGTGGACTAGAAATTATAGTACTTACATGTGTGGATAAGGACAGTTCTGAGTTCTGACAGTGAATGCTTTGTCTTTGGATTTTGGCAATCTGTCTATTTATGAAATTTGTCCCTTTCGCACTTGAGTAACTGTTTGGTTCAGAAAATTTACGGGTCCGGATCCTCTAAAGTAACCCAATCTTTGGGTTTTGGATCGAGACCGTCCGATTCGAATTCGTCGCTCGAGATTGTCTCGGAATTTGATTTCGTCATCAGGATACGTGCGCTCACTTTGGGAATGGATTTTCGCGAATTCGAATCGGACGGTCTCGATTCAAAACCCAAAGATTGAATTACTTCACTGGATCCGAATTAAAATTTACCGTACCCCTCTTGGGTTAAATTTCTTTGCGAGTAGCTAAACTTTGTTGCATGAAAATTATTTATTCTACTTGAGAAAACTACCTAAACTTTTTGGGCATGAAAATTATTTATTAATGAAGATTCAAGCTACTACTAAAAATAATATAAAATTTTGACTTTCATAAATTTAAATTACTTCATTTATATAGTTTAGGGCTGTTCAGTCAAACACTGCACGCGTGGGAAAACAAAAATTCACTCAAACTTTACGAATTTCAGCCCACGCGCACAGTATTTCGGCCATTCAAAAATTTGCATTCCCGTTCCCTTTAGACGGCCGAACAGACCCTTACTATGCGATTAATAAAATACTAATAATTTAAGCGTTTCGTCAAAGAAAAATAAATTTGTTGAAAAAATGAAAACAAACTAACAATTTTAGATCATGCAGAGAAAACAAAACCCCAACATTTTTTATCTTTCTCCAAACGTTCAGTTTCAAACTACCAGTATATATACAGAGAAACCTTTTTACAAAATGAACCAATAAAACCTAAAAATTACCATAATAGTAAAAACTATCACATTTTATAACAACAAAACAGTTCTTACAGAACACAAAACAAAGAGCAGATATCATTAGTTACAGAAAGAATTACTTCTGTATGGAAACTTATCCAAATTGAAGAACTCTTTTCAATAATACCATGTAAAAGAGGGACATATCTGCAAAAAAAAAAACATGGGTCTTTTTGCAGTGAAAGTTTAGGTTATAGCAGATTTGCACACTGGACAAGCATTCCTTCTCCTCAGCCATGTATCAATGCACTGTTCAAAACAAAAATATTTCCAACAGCTTATTTTTTCACTATTTTTGCCATATAAATACTGGTAATGGGCGAAAAATATGCATATTTTTTTACCGCTTTATGAAATTTATGTAGGCACGGTAAATGCCGCATTGCATCTCCAGTGGCAGGGTCCTCTAGGCATATTACACATGCATCCTCTACTCTACCTCCCTAAATATAGATTATAACAAATTATAGGTATAATCATATAATATCAAGTAAATAAAAGAAGCAAAATTACTTGAGATAGTATAATTAATGAATGTTGATACGAACCATGATTGTAGAAATCGGTAAAATGTTGATCTGCCCGTCAGTGGCCCCCGCATGATTATGATTATCTTCATCTAGTGTCGATAAAATCTCATACTCATCACTGTAGAGAGAGAGAGAGAGATTACTCATGGAAAATGTTTAAAGGGTAAAACTGTAAATATGCCCAAATATGAAATGAAGAGAAGAAAGATTACGCATGGAAGCCTGAATAAATATCACCCGAGATGTCGATATCACTTTGGTTTTCGAAGGCTTCTTCTAGTGCTTCCAAAATACTTAATCTCTGTGTAAACAATTCAACAAGTAAATCAATAAAACAACAAAATAATAATTTTGTCAAAAAAGACATTATTCTATAGCAGTAAACTTTAGACAAAAAGAAACAAGTAATTACCGTGTCCATATCCATGTTAGAACTACTGAGCCCTCTCCGCAGTTGAGTTATAAGCAACTAAATCATCACACCCCAAAAAAAAAAAAAAAAATTTGTCAGACTGAAAAAAATATAACAATTTTTTGTGGGATTGTTACAGATAATTTAAAATTTTTAGGGATGCTTGACATATTTGGTACAAATAAACAAGGAAAAATTACCATTTCATAGTCCATATCAGGGCTGTTAAATCGCATCTGAGTCCTCCTACGATTTGGAATTTGCAATGGAGGTCCCTCAAAAGGAAAACTGTGATTGTGCGAATACAGATGCTCCATGGATCGATCCCTCTGGTAAAAAATTAATTTCAATTTTATTTGTTACTACCTATTTTCACATCAACACTATAAATTTAAAACAAAGGAAGTATTTACATTATTCACTTCACTACGGTTTCTTCTAGAAGTAGTGATGTCATGGTCAAATTCCTCATCTGCTTCTTGTAAAGCTCTTGCTATTATTGCATCATCATCCTATGAAAGAATAATAATCAATATGATATTCTGATATACCTACAAAATATGATATTAATTCGGTCGTATCAGAGTGACTGATGCTATACCAGATACAAAAGGATTTCTAATTTTTTTTGTCCCATTTATCAATATTTTTGAGTTGAGCACACTACTGGTACAGTAAGCCAGTCCTAATCCGTACCAGAAACAAGCTCAGCTATTTAGATTTTAGAGTATCAGAAGTTTATTTTGGGCCTGTCCTGGCACTACTGGTACCGAATTAAGCAGGGTACTGATACAAAGTTGTCTATCTATACAATTTACTCTAGCAATACCTCTTCATCAGATGCATGGAAATTTTGTGCCTCTTGATTGAACTGCTCCTGGAGACGCCGTGCCAGTATTTCATCAGACTCAACCTGAGTAATCTTTGCACTTTGGTTTGCTAATTCTTCATTATTTAACTTGGGTTCCTCCACACTCCAGTATTCTTCACTACAAGAGTCTCTTTCTCTTTCTCTTTCTCTTCTCTTCTTCCCCAGAGCTATTAACTATAGTTAACTTTTGACTAGGGTTTGAAGAAGATTCCCCGAGATTAGGTTGATCGATTCTGTGTTTTCGCTTTCCTGTAAAATAATTCCTTCTTCTTTGATATAAACCACGCCGTTTTTCATTACATGCACTGCATTATAAGCCAAAAAAAAATTGGGTTATCGGATAAGTTAGTAACGAACTCAGCAATAATTTCTTGTATCAGTGTCCAAAGCATCAAATATCATGCAAAATAAGAAACATCATATGATTTCCCAAATATGGTAACACCACAAATATTCTCCTATTGTTTTATAATAATAAAGTTAGGAGAGAGAGAGAGAGAGATCAAGACCTGGTTTCTCTGTGTTCATGCAGCATTACTCCGGCCTCTGATTTGTGGGCCCCACTGCAATCACTCAGTCCAAGCTTCCCTTTTCCTTTATCATCTACTACACCCACAACCTGTTCGACGGAATGCCTAGAAGGGCCACCGGCATTGTGCCTTGACCCGTTAACCCGTAACACATTTTCTGGTGAAATACAACCATTGCGTACCAGTTTGTTCTTTCGATTTCGAAACGGTTTGCTCCACTGAAACCGTGACCCGTTAACCTGGGACCCACCTGTACCATGGTCTACAATACCCTTCCCTCTGTCTCTGACTTCATTTTCTCTCTCTAGAACAGCATGTTTGCCAGGGTCATTACCGGGCAATTCATCACCTTTGCTTAGAAGACGTGCCTGTCTAGCTAGTTCAAAATACTCATTTGTATCATGGTAAGAGAAGCCGGTTTTGGTACGATTTTGGTGGTGTTTACCGGCTTTACCGGCCCCAGTTCCTCTCCGGTGGTGGTGACCATGCTTGCTTCGGTTTGAATTCCACTGGGACTCCAAATCAAGGATTCTTTCATGGTTAGAATTAATCGGGATCTCTTCATCGAAACCCGCGTCAGAATCCGAATCAACCATTCTATCTAAAGATTCACAACAAAATCAACCTTCTTGATTCAATTTTAAAAAAAAAAAATCGATACCTTGTTAACCAGTTGAAAGAGAAATCCGATGGAGAAACGAGGAGAGAGAGAGAGAGGTTAGGTGGAGAGATCGGCGAGAACCGGAGGAGAAGATCGGCCAGGCGGGAGAGTCGAGAGGAGAAAGGGAAAAGGGGCAAACAAAACTGAGGCAAGAATTTAATTCGTACACCGGGTGCATGAAATTCGTATCACCTGTGGTAAACAGAAATTAAATGTTTGGATTAGGGCCGTCCGATCTGCTTTAGCACGAAAGTAAAGAGGCACCTTGCAGTCCACCTAGGGTCCGGATTGGTCAGGATTCTGATCGGACGGTCTAAATCTAAAGGAAAACATTATGTTACCTCAGAGAATGTGGGAGAGAGGAGAGGAGAGGAGAGAGAAGAGGGGCCAGGGAAACTGAGGCAAGAATTAATTGCGTAAACTGGGTGCATGACACGATTTCCCCCGAGACCGGTAAAGATTTTAACAGGTTAAGTTTGGCTTCATGCAGCGCACACAGTATAGAATCTAAGCAGTGATACATATGGTTCATCTGCTGCATGAAGCCATAACGGATCTGTTAAAATATTTACACCCTATTCCTAAACTGAAAAGCAGAGAAATTTAATGCGTACACGGGGTGCATGACACGACTTCCCCGAGACGGGTAAAGATTTTAACAGAGCAGTTTTGGTTTCATGAAGAAGCGTACTGACTACAAAATAAAACTGTGATGCATAATGTTCATTCGCTGCGTGAAGCCAAAACTGATCTGTTAAAATATTTACCCGCCCTAGACCAGTTAAATCCAGGATCAAGTATCCCATTATTACATTACAGAAGTATAAAATATTATATTATTTTTAATAAACATATTAGTTCTGATTCGTCGCGGACACGCGTGTCAGAATAATTATATCCATACTAGATTTTGTAAATATAATAAGAGGAGGGATATACTTACAACAAATTTTGAGTTACAACAAATTACAACATTCATTTTTTTCATTTTCAAAGTCCAAATCGTCGATCCAAACCGTTCAACATGATCTCCACAATAAAATGTACTTGCAGATCAAATTTTACATTTTTTTGAATTTTTTTACTATTTATTAAGTATTTTACAAAAAACAGCCATACTTAGACCATTGAATTTTGTACCCATCTTAATAAATAGTAAAAAAATTCAAAAAAATATAAAATTTGATCTGCAAGTACATTTTATTTAGATAATCATGTTGAACGGTTTGGATCGACGATTTGGACTTTGAAAATGAAAAAAATGAATGTTGTAATTTGTTGTAACTCAAAATTTGTTGTAAGTATATCCCTCCTCATATAATAATTGGAGGTTTTGTAATTTGTGGTTAAATATGTGTGCACCAAGTTTAAAATTCTGCAAATATATATATGCTTGAATTGTTCCAAAGTACATACATAGCACTTGACCTATACTAATTGGGATCTGTTATCTTGCCGAAATTTTTTTAGTTACCACAGTAAAAAATCGAAATTAAATGATTACCACATTCCCCATGACATTTTCAATCCTACTACCCACACGGGCCCAATTCACGCATCAAATTGGGCTGGCGCACCTCTTGGTGTGCAAACTGGGTAGGCGCACCAGCCCTTTTGTTGTATTTGAGAGAAAATTTTAACTTTTTTTCATTCACAATTCACCAAGGAGACAGAGCTGCAAAGAGTAACTTGTGAGTTTTTTTCACCTTAGTCCTTTATTTTTTTATAATTATTTAATTGTATTTTTAATTTACTGTAAATTTATTAATTGTTAGGTTTATTCCATAATTCAACCAACTATGATTGGAATTGCTTGTTATTTTGGTGGTGAAGTATTACAAGGGCCAAATGGTGCTTATTACAGTACCCAACTCCAGAAAATGTTCAATATCAGCTTAGATTTAAATTTCAGCGGTATAACTAGGGAAGTGTACCAGGAACTTGGTATTGACCCGAATTATTACGAACTGGTAATGTCCGCAAGGATCAATATTGGTCAAGGCAACCAAACATGGTTCCAACAGCTCCATGTACTAGACGATAACAGTTGGGGGTTGTATACTCAAATGACCATGAATGTGACAACACCTTTCAAGTTCCTAGAGTTATATGTGGTTGCCAACCCCAGACAGAACACCAGACCATTGATGCAGTTGACCTAGGGTCGGGTCATTGAGCATTCAGTAATGAGTCCTACTCGGGCCCTGACTTTAGCGGGTACTTAGTCGGGACCGATCTCGAGTTCCATCCTCCAGCTCTAGCCATGCCCAATCTGACCGGGACCGATCTGAAACCCCGGAACCACTTTATTATACTGACAATACAAACGAGGATCCCGAAGAACGGGAGGCAGAGAAAAATTGGGATGCTAGTGACGACGGTGGGGGGCAGTAGATCATAGTGATGAGGAGACTGGTCGTATTGTGTTTGGTATGCGAAAGTGGTCGATATCGAGTCATGGAGAAAGACACCCGTTCGGAAAATTTCATGACACGTCGGGGTTTTAAGAGGCTGACATCTTGTTTGCGGGTTCAGAGGTTCGTTCAAAGACATCAAGCGGCCGTGCAATGCCAACAAGAGGGTCAACTTTTCTCCACTCGTGTGCTCGCAAAGCTGAACAAGCACGTTGAGAAAACTAAGAAAATGAGCGCGATTGTATTCAACAAAGCTGGAGAATTTACGGTGACCTCACATGGTGAGAAAATCTCATTTGATATAGAGAGAGAGGCAAATGGGTGTACACGTCTCAAGACTGCAGATACAAGGTTATTGTGAAGAACGACATGAGGTGGAATGCTCGTGCCAAAAGCCTCAGCTCACCGGAATACCATGTGTTCATGTGATGGCGGTGTGTCGTCTAAGGTACAAATATCTACTAATAATTTCGTAATCATTACTATAATTGAGGATGATGTAACTTACAAATGTGTGAAAAATATAGGAAGTACGATCCAAATGTCTTCGTAAATTACTACTACAACATTCAAACACTCATCGACACATGGAGTGGTGAATTCCACGTGTATGACAATCAAGTGATTGGCCAGCGTACGAAGGAGCGATCTTAGTTCCAGAGCATCGGTTAGTGAAGTTGGGTAGGAGAAGACACAACCGGATCCCAATGTGGATGGACATACTGGAAGGAAGAAAAAAGGATCACCAGACCAACAAAGCAACCCTCAAAAAGAATGCGAGGAGGAGAATGGATGTTAGGAACCGTACTCAATAAGGTGTATTTTTTTAAAGGGATGCTAGTAGACTTTATTTGTGTTGTAATAGACTGTATGTTGTATTGTAGTAGGATTTATTAATTATGTTGTAGTAGACTTTATATTGTGTTGTAGTAGACTTGTTTGTAATATAAGTATGATATTTTGATATTAAACATTTTATTTTATATTCTACGTATTTTCGTATGTCCGGCGTATTTTGTTGGAATGATACGATAGATAATAACAGAAGAAGATACGCTAAAAGTAGAATAAAAATAGAATATCAAAATATAAGTCCATAATATTCAAATAATATCATAAAAGTCGAACATACATAATAAAAGTATGTCACAACATAAGAACTAAATAACAATCCGGAAGAACATAATGAAATAACAACTAAAAAATGGGTGCGCCTACCCAGTTCGCGCACCAAGAGGTGCGCCAGCCAAGTCCGCGCACCAGCCCAATTTAGTGCGCGAACTGGATCCGCGTGAGTGGTAGGATTGAAAATGTCTTGGAGAGGGTGGTAATCATTTAATTTCGATTTTTTACTGTGGTAACTAAAAAATTCGGATTATCTTGAGACCATTTTATCTTTGTATATAACTAGTGATCATAATCTTCTAGTAGTTAATTTATTATTAGTTGCTTAATTTTTTAATATAAAGTAACTATAAAATTCAAATATTTATAGTGTATATCTTAAATGAGGAGGTTTTAAATGCCTCTATTTTTAAAAACTTTAATAACTCAAAATTTAAAATTTAAAAGTCAAATAAAACCGTTAGATATGATCTGCATCATTTTATCTATGCACGTGTAAAAAATTATGACATTTTAACTTTGTTTTGGTTGTGATCAAGAGCTTGTAAAAAATGTACTAATGTGGATAATTTCTAGACGTTGATTTTTCAACTTATTGATTCACATAAAAAGAAAATCGAAATGTGATAATTTTTTTATGAGCACATAGAGAAAATAGCATAGATCACATCTAACGATATTATTTTGACATTTATCATTTAATATTTGAGTTATTAACGTTTTAAAAATGAAAACATGATGGAGACACAAAAAATGAAGACATTTGAACCCTCTCATCTTAAATATATGTATTTTATCATATTTTCACTTTTAGAAAGTAAGTAGATGTTTTTTTTTCAAAAGTATAGCCATTTATATTACATATTACATATTTACAATGCATATAATAATTATTTTAGTTTATCATTTTATATGGGTTACTCTTTTACAGGAAATATATAGTTTTGTAAACAATTAAAATCAAATAACTATTTTTATTTATACACAAATATAGCAAACTAAATAAACTAAAAAAATAATATTGCAAATGTGAAAGAGTGAGGCTATGGTAGTTTGCAAAGCACACTACTTGATGTGCTCTGATACAGAAAATGCCGAATCAGTATCAAAATTCGCACAAGATGATGGTTGTAACAGAGGAATTCAGATCCTCGGCCCATTGCCGTAATAGGGAATCTTTTACAATTACTTGATCTGGACCGTTCTTTTAAGTTGGCACGAATCTTTTGCAAAGCGGCTGAGAGTTAAATCTCAAACCGTAAAGTGAAGGGAATCTTTTACAGTAATGGAGAGGATACTTGTTCGTAACAGAGTGCTCCGTTAATATTTTAAATTTGTCGTCTCTCTATTTTTCTTTTTCTCTGCTCTCTCTCATTCGACACTCTTCTCTATTTTTTCCTCTACGCTCTCTCCTAATATTTATTCGATTTTCTCTTTCAAGAGTTTATTAGATTATTAGGAGAGAGCGTAGAGGAAACTAGCGAGTGAGGTGGGTTTGGGGAGGGAGTGGGCGAAACTCTTGAAAGAGAAAATCGAAGGAATTAATATTTGGAGAGAGCGTATATAGAGGAAAAAGAAAAATAGAGAAGAGATCGATGGCAGATTTGAAATATTAAAGGAGCACTCCGTTACAAATGTATCAAAGCACAGCAACCAGTGTGCTTTGCAAAGTAACATAGCCTCACTCTAGCTCTCCGTTTTTTATTAATACCCCCACCAAAAAAGAAAATATCAAATGTGCCCTCGCTCCCAAAATTTTACTAAAAATACCCTAACCGCCCCCCTGTGGGGCAGTCCACTATTCATAGCAGACCGCCCCCCCGTGGGGCGGTCCACTATTTTTTTTTTTTTAGAGAATATGATTAGCAAGATGCTGAATTCGAACGCTAAAAATTTAGATTTTTTTTTTAACAATTTGTTAGATTACTTCTTTAAGCATATTTATACTAAAATACGCAAAAATACTTGAAATTATGTTAAATTATGTTGAATTGCACTAAATTACTTTAAATTACGCTAAACTCTAAACCCTAAACTCTTATTTTGAACAATTTCTAAAATCCTAAACCCTAAAAATTACCGTACATTAAATGATTTACAATTTTCACATAACATATTTATAAAAATTAGTGATATTTAAAAGAAACCCTAAACTCTAGTTTTCGACATTTTTATTAATAAATATACCCACGTTAGCTGGGTTTTTTGTTAGATTACTTTCTTTGATGTATAATTAGCATATTTATACTAAAATATGCTAAATTACTGAAAATTATGTTAAATTACGCTAAATAACACTAAATTATGTTAAATTACGCTAAATTACATTATATTACGCTAAAATACGGTAAATTACGCTAAATTACATATGAATAGGGACGATATCTTCACTAAAAAGGCGAAAAACGACGACGAAATTTCAAACGGCCATAAAAGGGCACTCGAGTGTCTGATTTCAACAAATGACCACTTTTCGGAAAGCTTGCGAAAAAATGCATGCGTCCGTGCCCTTTATGTTAGATTTCAAAATTCAGAATTGCCAAAAAACTAAGGGAAGAGCCTCAAAACTTGAGTTGAAGTTTCCGATTAAGATTTTCATTTCTATTATTCAATCTAAGTAGCTCAGTAAATTAGTTATATAATGAACTTGTAGAATACCAATGTTTACTATTTTTGGAATTTTTTTACTATTTTTTATGATTTATGAAAGATGGCACAAAATGGGCCTAATTTAGTGTAATTTTGCGTATTTTAGCGTAATTTACCGTATTTCATTATAATTAGCGAAATTAGTGTAATTTACCTTATTTTAGGGTAATTTAACATAATTTCAAGTAATTTAGCGTATTTGAGTATAAATATGCTAATTATACATCAAAAGAAGTAATCTAACAAATATTTAAAAAAAAATCTGAATTTTTAGCATTCGAATTCAGCATCTTGCTATTCATATTCTCTAAAAAAACAAAAAAAAATAGTGGACCGCCCCACTGGGGGGCGGTTAGGGTATTTTTAGTAAAATTTTGGAATCGAGGGCACATTTGATATTTTCTTTTTTGGTGGGGGTATTAATAAAAAAACCAGACCTCACTCAATGTGAAATATTAATGAGGGTTCAAATGCCTTCATTTTTCATGCCTCCACCATGCCTCCATTTTTAAAAGTTTTAATAACTCAAAATTTAAAACTTAAAAGTCAAAATAAAACCTTTGGATATGATCTACATCATTTTATCTATGCACGTGTAAAAAATTATGACATTTCAATTTTGTTTTGGTTGTCATCAAGAGTTTGTAAAAAACGTACTAATGTGGATAATTTCTAGATGTTGATTTTTCAACTTATTGATTCACATAAAAACAAAATTAAAATGTGATAATTTTTTATGAGTACATAGATAAAATGATATAGATCATATCTAATGGTTTTATTTTGACTTTTGAGTTTTAAATTTTGAGTTGTTAAAGTTTTTGAAAATGGAGGCACGATGGAGACACAAAAAATAGAGGCATTTGAACCCTCCTCAATATTAATTTCAATAAAATATACTTGGATGATATATTTTTATCAAGGATAATGTGGTGATTTTATGTGAACAAATTAATTTTATCAAGTGACTAATTCATAAAAGCATACAGTTATACTCTAAATATAACCCAAGCACTACATATACAATATTCATTAAATTAGTTTGAAAAGTATAAATATACTTTTACGCAACATAATTTCTACTAATATCTAATTCTGAACTCATTAAGTGCAGAAAACATTAATGATCATGTTCTTGAATTTATTTATAGTGTATATGTTAGTTTTGACGATTATATCACCTAACAAGAAACCCTAATTGATGTTTTATAATACTAATTTACTATAAATAAATTTATACAAGTAGTTAATAATATATAGACGATAAATTTCAATTTTGATGATAGTATGAGTTGAAATATACTACCAATTAATTATACAAAAAGATAAGGCGCTCATTTACAATAACCAGCAAAAGCTTCAAATAATACTGACTCTATTCTAATAAATTATAGCTACAACTTCTCCAAATGCGTGATCTTTAAAAGAAACAAAAAAAAAAAAAAAAACAATCTTCAAGAAATAAACCCCATTAAATATACAATTTGACATGAGCAATAGAACACAACTCAAGGAGAGAACAAAGAAAAAAAGAACAAGAAATGTCAACCCAATAAACTTGGGCGTAATATATCTACATATATCTTTTTCTTTTTTATCATCTCGAATCCATTACTACTTGCAACGATCCGTCTTTTTGGAGCTTCAAACTGAGCGTGCTAAATCGCTCCCGGGAGTATTGTCTTGACGCCTTTCTCCAATCGGTTCCGGCCTTCATCATAGCCGCAAATTCTTCATAACTTATCTTCCCATCCTGTTATAATTAAATCAAAAGAGATATCTAAGCCAATATGTAAAATTACCTAACAATCAATCCCTTCAATAGTTTTTGTATAGTTATTGAACTGGTAGAATAATAGGAAATATCCATTATCAATTTACCAGAATACTTACTAAACCAGATTAGTTATTAAACCAGATTAACTAACCACCAATCACATGGTAAACCCGTTATTAATTTACCAATCATTGTCTTTTAATGAGTGCAAATCAGCAATGCAAATAAAAATAAGAATAGATATTTATTCCAAAATGTTATTTATTTTTTTAAAAGAATATCAACTGACCTTATCAGTGTCGACGTCATGGATGATGGCGTTGACGACCTCATCGTTATTGGGGCCCGCTTCGTCAGCCAGAGAAGTTCTCAGTTCATCGATCTCAATGTACCCACTTTTGTTCTGATCGAAGAATGAGAAGGCTCTTTGGAGATAATCGTCATTTCCTATCCTTCTCAAATGAATTGATACCGCCACAAATTCTCCGTAGTCTAATACCCCGTTTCCATCTGTATCAGCCTGAAAAAATTGAACAAGTTATGATAAAAACAAACATTAGTTCTTGGTTGCTCTTGTTTATAATGTATCTAAAATGAGTGAGGCTATGGTACTATGCACAGTGCAGATTGGTTTGTACTACAGATTAATATTTTCATTTTCAGAATCAATATTTTCATTTTCAGAATCCAAATAGTTGATATGAAATGTTCAATGTAATTTCTATAAGAAAATGTACTTGCAGACTAAATTTTATATTTTTTAGAATTTTTTAGATAGGTAGAAAATCACTACTTTTGAAAATAGAATCTTTATATCAAGTGATTTTCACCTATCTAAAAAACAGTAAACAAATTCTAAAAAATGTAATATTATAACTACAAATCCTGAAAAAATTTAAAATAATGATTTCAGTAACAAAGAAAGAGTAAATACTTACAGCATCCATCAAAATTTGAACATCAGAATCAGGAATTTGATGACCGAGCTTATGAAAACCGCGTTTCAATTCATCGAATGAGATCATGTTATCATGATTCAAATCCATTTTGTTAAATAATTCCTTTATATCAGCGGCCTCTTCCACCGACAAATGTTCAGCTATCACCTACATTTTTTACAAACGAATAACAGATCAGGCCTCTTAATAGATAAGATCAGGCCTCTTACTAGATAAATTCAAAGAAAATAACTACTGCCCTTAAAACAAGCCAATTAAAAAACTGAATATTTCTCTTAAACGAGCGAGCTACAAAGTTTTTATTTTTTTAATAAAGGATAAAATAGATATTTTGTAAATTTAAAATGAGTTTTACTTAGGAAAAGGCAATAAATTGGATAAACTAGTAAGTTTCTGAAATTTAGAGGGGTAAATATAATATTATGAATTTAGAGGGGGGAATACATTTTTTCGAAGTTTTTGAGGGGTACACGTGAAATTCCCCCTAAATTCAATAACCCAACACAAACAAACAAAAATCACAATGAAATTTGTAGGGGTGAAATGAAAAGACAAAAATAGCCTTACTCTGAGAGCCCTCTTTTTGAATTTGTTCATGACAGAGAATTGCTGAAGCCTTGCTCTGACAGTCTCCCCTAAGTTAACATTCGGCGCCTTCTTGATGTTTTGCAACCAAGGATGATCTACAAGGGCATTTCTGTCAGAATAAATTTACTGTATAAGAAACTATAGTTTTACTGATAAAAAACTTTCGTACCAAGAACTTGCTGAGCTGTCAGCCGATTTTTCGGGTCAGGATTTAGCATCCCTCGTACCAAATCCTTGGCATTGTCAGAAACCCTAGGCCAGGGTTCTCTTTTAAAATCAATTACTGATCTGATAATAGCTTGCGCCACTCCTTGTTCCGTTTCTACATGACAAAAAAATTAACATAAATTCACGAAAAAAATTTAAATTTTAGAAAAGAAAAAAATATATATATATTTTTTTTACCTGCCCAAAAAGGAGGTACACCACAGAGAAGTATATACAAAATTACACCGGCACTCCAGACATCTACTTCGGGTCCATAATTTCTCTTTAATACCTCTGGTGCCATGTAATATGGGCTCCCAACTATTTCATTAAATCTCTCACCTAAATTTCAAACAAAATGTCAGAAAAAAAAATACAAAAAAAAATTGAAAAGAAAAAAAAAATTTGAAAAGAAAAAAAAAATTTAGAGTAAGAAACCGACCTGGTGTGAAAAATACAGAGAGGCCGAAATCAATAGCCTTAAGAGGTGCTGTTTCCTTTTTGTTGCCAAATAAGAAATTCTCTGGTTTTAAGTCTCTATGCATCACTCCGTGCTTATGACACATCTGTTTCACATAAAAAATAAATAAATGCATCTATAGTTGAATAATTTAATGAGCAGTAGCAAGTGTAATGTAATAATATTTCTAGGATTAAACCGGCAAATAAAATGATGTCAGATTATCTTTTCAGATAAAACACTTGTAATATCAGATAGAACATACTGACTGAATTTCATGTATAGCCCTCAAAATTCTCCAAATTATGTATTTCCCCCTCTAAAAAGCGCTTAATTATGTATATCCCTCAAAAATCAGTAAAGGTACTTTATAAATTTAAAATGAGTTTTAACATAAAAGTCAATAAATTGGGTAAATTCGTAAGTTTTTTAAATTTAGAAGGGTAAATATGATAACTATGAATTTTAGAGGGGGGGGGATACGTAATTTTGAAGTTTTTGAGGGGTAAATGTCAATAGTACTTGCATAAAAAGAAGCCTACTTCTCAAAATTTGCAGAAAAACTCCCTCAATAACTCTTCACTAACCTTAACAAGTCTACTATTTTTTTTATTTTCTATTTTTTACACACAAAAACTAAAAAAATTTCTTACCTGAACCACCTCAACAATAGTTTTTGTAACAACAGCCGCTGCTCTCTCTGTGTAGTGGCCCCGCGCCACAATTCGATCAAACAACTCACCGCCTTCACATAATTCCATCACTAAATGCACTGCCATGTCATCTTCATAGGTGTCCTTCAAGGTGACGATATTTGGGTGAGTTGGCAAATGCCGCATTATTTCGACTTCACGCCTTACATCCTCTATGTCCACTTGCGTGCGAAGCTTCTTCTTGGAAATTGACTTGCATGCGTATTGATCGTTTGTTTCTCTCTCTGTGCATAGATATGTTACACCTGGCAAATCATATATGTAGTTGCAAAAAATAATTAGAATTGCCCAATTTTACAGAGATTAAAACATATTTTATTCATTCAAGACATTTTTCAAGTTGTGATCTTTTAAGTAGAGAGAAACTCTAAACACAAAAATTTAGTAATTTCCCAACCAATTCCTATAACTATTCAAAATCTACTGGAAAAGAACGAATTGAAGACCTCAGACCTATCTTTTTTTCCTTTTTTTTAGAAAAGTGACAAAAGATAATTAGAATTTGGAACTGAGGGGGAATTAGAATTGCCCAATTTTACAGAGATTAAAAAAAAATTATTTATTCAAGACCAGAGATTTTTCAAGTTGTGATCCTTTCAAGTAGAGAGAAACACCTCAGACCCATTCAAAAAATCTTTTTTTTTTTGAGAAATGTGACAAAAGGTAATTAAAATTGCCCAATTTTACACAGATTAAAAATATTTAATTTATTAAAGTTGGGATCTTGAAGTAGAGAAAAACTCTGAACATAAAAATTGAGTAATTTCCCAACCAATTCCTAAAACTATTGAAAACAAAAATCTACTAAAAAAGAAGAGATAATTACCAAATTCACCACGGCCAAGCTCTCGGCCGAGTTGATACCGGCTTGATATATCTCTACCAGTTGGATCTCTTAGCACTGTGACCTGAGGATACCCTGAATTAGGTGCTTTGTTGTATTCAATGGAAAAAGGATTTGGTTTCTTTCCTTTCTTCTCCTTTTGCTTCTTCTCCTTTTGATCTTTCTTCTTCTCCTTGGGTCTCTTCACAGCACCGTTTGGCGTTGCACAACAATTCCCCATGCTTTAAAATTTGGTGAGAGATTTGATTTGAAAAAATTGGGGGATAATGAAAATCAAAATCAAATCTAAACGAATTGGTGATAAGAAAGATTTGATTTTGATTTTGATTTTGATTTGATTGGAGAATTGAGAGCGGAGAATTGGTGTAGAGAGAATGGAGGAGGGAAATAGCAAATTCAGAGAGAAGTTATCGGAAGGTAGTTAGAATCCAGAGAGAGAGAGAACCAAAAAATAAAATCTGTGTTTGAAATCGTCAAAAAAGGCGACGCGGTTAGACAAATTGGGGAAGGAGAGAGAAAGATGATAGAACTCATATTACCTAAAGTAGCTCAAATTTTAAGTTTAGATCTGGACCGTTAGATCTGTTATACACGAACTTTAAAGAGGCCGTATGCATTCCACCTTGGCCCGGATTCTGATCGGACGGTTGACATAAAAACACAAACCTTAAGTTACTGCAGAGTATGGTACTATGTACACACTGAGTGAGACGAGGTGTACGTGGTTTGTGGAATTAATTCCCCTAAAGTAACACTAATATTGTGTTATGACCGTTCGATTGGAATTTGCACAAATATTGAAGGATCAAACGGTCCAGATTTAAAGACAAAATGTCAGTTAAGTGTTCTGTACACACTGAAATACTGAATGCGAGAGAGTGAGAAAGGAATTTTAAACACCCAGGTACCTTATTTTTTTCGGGTAGAGATGTTAACAAAGGTGTTTTGACTTCATGCAGCGCATGAAGGATATGCAGTGTTGTTTTGTACACACTGAATGCGCTGTATGAAGCTAAAACTGATCGGTTATAATATTTACCCTAAGGTTGACTCCGATTCGTTCGTTATATAACTGGCACACATCTAAAGAGGATCGGATTGGATGGGATTCTGATCGGACGGTTTGGATCGAAAATGAAACGGTGTGGTAATGGAGAGGATCTGGACTCCGAGAGAGAGAGAGAGAGAGGTGTGAAAGAGAAAGACGGAGTGCTGAGTCACAAGTGTTTAATTTGGCATTGATTAATTAATAATTAATTATAATATAAACTAATAAATGAGGATTAGGGTTTGTAAGTCAATGTGTCATTTATACTTTTGCATCCGTGTCTTCTAAGACAAGTATACAACTGAAAGGTAAGTAAAAAAAAATTGTATATTATTAGTTTGAATTTGTTATTTTTTAAAATATTAAACATGACCAAGTTTTATCCAAAGTGTGACCAAGTTTTTTTTAATAGTCAAAATTTTTGTTTCAAGTGTGACCTTTTCTCTCTCAAAACCACTTAAATGGTTGCATTTTTTATTTTTCATACCATCTTGTAATTTATTTTCATATCACTTTGTTTATTTATTTTTAATCACTATTTATCCAATATTATATTTAAAATTTTATAAATGTTTATGTTTAATATGGACCGTCCGATCAAATCTTCGGCTAACTCCAAAAATTTGGCAACAGCCAACAGACCCCGTTAATTTTTGGCTTTTAGTCAATGAAATTACACAAATACCCCCTTCTAGAAGGACCCTTTTTCTTATCTTTCAAGCACAAAAGAGGTATTTTGGTGGGTGAGACCAAGTCAAGTTTGGAAGGTTGATGTTTTGTCAAATTTGGCGGGTTTTATAACTTAGTCCATGCATTTATGACTTTCTAACTACCTTCTTAATTTAATCTCCTTCTAGGTATTTAAGAGAGAGATGAAATATAATATAACTTATGATAAGGGTTTCAATACCTCGTGGTTTTCATACCTCATATTTTATATTTTCATTTTTAAAGTCTAAATTGTCGATCTGAACCGTTCAACATGATATTCATACTAAAATATGATTGGAGATGAAATTTTATAATTTTTGAAATTTTTTACTATTTTTTAAAATGGGTAGAAAATCACTGTTTTATAACTTAGTCCATGCATTTATGACTTTCTAACTACCTTCTTAATTTAATCTCCTTCTAGGTATTTAAGAGAGAGATGAAATATAACTTATATAATCTAAAATAAACATAGCAAACAAATAAATATATTACTTTTAAAGACATAATGTATTGTATTGTGTAAAATTAATTCTAAAAAATATAAATTATTAATTAAGAAAAAAGTTATATAAAAATTGTGTAAAATTAATCTCTTCACAAATGCATGAATAAAAAGAAAATATTGTATATGATTTTAGAAAATAATAATAAATTAAACAAAATATTTAAAATATTTTTAACGTTGGTATGTCGGTAGAATGAACCTTAGGTACCAACATTTAATGCTATGCACAAGTACAATCAGTGTTGAAATTTCATATACTAAGATTGATATTTAAAAGTGTCACATCGTCACTTATAAAATCATAAAATTTACTTTTTTTCAACGTTACTGAACCGAACTCCGAATAAAACGCAGAAAAACGTATAATACGTTTTATTCGCGAATAAAACGCGTAAAACGCGAGTTGACAAATTATACGCGATAAAAACGCAAAATTATACCCGAATCATGAATATAATTTTTTTTTCATAATTTTTTTTTACGGTTTTGTGGGTTTTTTTTTTGCTTCTTTGTTGTACCGAATCATTCCCGAATTATACCCGAATCACGAATTTTTTACTTTGCCGAACCGAACCCGAACTATTGATTTGTCACTATGATTAGAACTATGGTTGTTCCCAAGGCTCATCAAATTTTAGTAAGCTTAATTTCAAAATCATATTTACTTGACTTTAAACGATAAATTCAAACTGTTGAAACCAATCTACTTCACATATGATACATTTACGAGTCAAAATTTATAAATTTTAAATTAATTTATATAAAGTCAAACTATAAAAAAGTTTATAAATTAATCTTAGCACATTCATTTTTCATTGTTTATTAGTCATTTGATTTCATAATAACATTCAAATACTTATAAATTTCATAAAACTAGATTAGATTTAACGGTTTGAATCAGTTGTTTAAATACAATTTGTTAAATTTTGAAGTTAAATTTTGGAGTTGTTTAAATACAATCCGTTAAATTTTGTTAAAAATTAGGGAAATAAAAGATCAAGAGATATGGAATTTTGAAGCTTTTTTTCTTTTTTCTTTTTGCGGAATAAATTCCAAATTATCTTCTCTAAAAGTGAAAAGTCACAATTCCAAATAATAAAAAATTAGTCCACAATTCCAAATTATCATCTCAAGAAGTCAAAGTCACATTACTAATTTTGTTGATTAAATATAAAAGACAGAGAGAATCTAAAATTGTGGAATCTTCATAACTAAGTCAATTTTGGCTTTGGTTGGAGAGGGAAAAAAGAAAAAAAAAAATAGACATGCACCTATTTTTTTCAAAATAAAAATAAATATAAAAGTACGAATTAATATTAAATCCAACACGTGGTTTTAAAAATATTTTGCCCTTCAATCTAGAAAAAATTTCGCCTCTAAAAAGTTGGTCTAAAGATTCAACGGATGATGCCATTTCAAGGATTCTAAAAAGAAAACACAAAAAAAAGAACAAAGAAAAAAAAACTTTCCCTTTTGCAAGTCAATAGATAAATTATTTCTGTTTTCCATGGGAAGGGACCTAATATGTTGTGTTTATATTAAAAATTCTTAATAATAATTAATATATATTCAAATATAATACGGTTATTATTATTATTATTGCTACTTTTACTCTTGCAGTCTTTTGGTGAGCTTAATTCCAAAACCTATCAGATTGACTCAAATTACGGATCTAAACCGTTGAAACCAGTGTTGTAAAAAAATATCTATTTGAGTCGATTAATCAGCCGATTAGTTGTTGGCGGTGACCAAACTGTCACGGATTTTCCAGGCTAATCTCCCGATTATTCCCGATTATTCCCAATTATTCCCAATTAATCACTTGGCGGTACCCTGTCTGTCCGACGAGAGCATACCGTTGTTTACAACACTGGTTGAAACCATTTGACTTTATGAGCGATGCGTTTAATTGATAAACTTATAAATTTTTGAATTAATTTAATATAAAATCGAGTAGTTAGAATAAGAATGTTTATAAATTAATTTTAATATACATTCATTTTTCATCAACTTTGATAGCTTGATTTTATGCTAGATTAATTCAAAAAATAATTAATTTTGTATGTAAATGCATAATTTGTGAAGTAGATCGGTTTCAACGGTTTTGATTAATTGTTTGAAGCATCTAATAAATTTTGAAGTTAAGTTACGGAGCTTGGAGAGCTTAAGAACACCCTAGTTCTACTCCACCAATATTGATGTTTTTATCATTATTATTTGTTGACAATAAAATAATTTCTGCTGAAAATGGTTTACCTTCTAAATTAATATAAATTAAAATAAATTAAATTACACTAAAATACATTAAGATACACTATAGAGACGGACTTAATGATTTGGTTTTTATAGTTTCCGAATTATTTTGTGGCCAACTTTCCAACCACATTACGGAAATTATACTTAGCAAATCATTGATTCGGTACCTTTAAATATCCAAAGAAATTGAATTAATGGTTTAGTTCTATATATGAGATAAAAAAAAAATACATCCCTTTCCTGAAAAAAATATTGCAATATTACTAAAAATAAAATATTCGGCTGTATTAAAATATATAATAACTAAAAATAAAATATTCGGTTGTATTGCTAAAAATAATACATCCATATCCATATGTTACAATTTTCTCTTTAAAATATAAATATCAGGACCTCCTTCTCAAGTCATGGATGGATTCTTCCAAGTTAGGTTGACTTATACCAAACATTATATAGGAGCTGTAATCCATATCTTTATGGATATCATAATTTAATTTCATTTAATTTATTTGATCGGTCCAAATTTTCCTTTGATTAGTTACTATTTTACTAATAAATATATTGACTATTTAATTATTTTAATAAAGCAAACAAGGTAAATAATAATAACACTCAACATTACTAATAAATATATTGACTATTTAATTAAAATATTGACCCAATCAATAAATTGTGTTATGACAATTTTCGATTTATATTGAGAGCATTAATATTGAAAGCATGTTTTTAACGTATAACATAAATAAATCATGTACATTTTGAAACGAAATTTAAGTTTTTAACGCATAAATATATATCCTCAACACATCTTCAACTTTTTTATTTACTCGTCAATATTTAGATTTATCTTATTTATCCTTTAACTTTTACAACTATTTTTTATTTACCTATCACTTGATCAATTCTCAACTATCTCTAGTTAAATTACCACAAACAAAAAAAAAAAAACACTGCGTTTACATTTTATTAAGAAAAAAGATAAAAGTGATCGAGGATTATTATCTAATCATTTAGGAAATAATTAGTAGGGAATTTATCAGAGAGGAAATCAATATTAAAAGAATGAACAAAAGAGTACCATGGGAAATAAAATATAAATGATATGAGATTAATTCAAATTAAAAAAAATAAAAGAAATGATAAGAGTTGAGGGATACGTAAAAAAATAACTTTAAAATAGAAAAATGATGAATCCTAAACAATGTTTTAAATAGCGTTTATAGCGTCATAGCGGGAAGGTTACAAAAAAAGCTATAGCGAATAGCGTAACTATAGCGGAAGCTATTCCAAATAGCGTTTTTTTTTTACAAAAATTATATTATATATTTGTACTATATATTAACATTATCTAAAGTTTCATAGAACAATAAATAACACCAAATTAATTAAGAAATTATAATATTCATATTGAACTAGTACAAAAGTCCATGGTTCAAAATATCCATAATAATATCATAAACTATCGATTTTTTTCTATACAAAATATCTTAAGCATCATGATTCATTCTATTTTTTTTTTCTATACAAAATAAATTTTATGGATCTTTATTTAAGCCCATATAAATTGTCTAAAAAAACCCAATATGCATAGCGCGCAAATAGCGCGCTACACGCTATGCGCTATAGCGGACCGCTATTACCGCTATAGCGGCCGTAGCGCAATTAGCGTATTTTCATGCCATAGCTTAGCGTTTAGAGTCTAAAAACGCTATAGCGCGCTATTTAGAACACTGATCCTAAATAACGAAAAGTAATTGAAAATTTCAATTGCATTATGTGGCCAAATTTACGTGTGATTGAAGCAACATTATGAAAAAGATCCATTGCTGAACTAATCACATTAATTTATGATTATTTCAGGTAAACTTTTGTTATTTAATTTATATTTTTTATCCAGGTGTTTCGAACTTGGTACACAAAAGTAAAAAATAATTAATAACTGTAGCAATCATAGACCGAGAAATTCAAAATCCTATAAGAGATATCAGAATCTGAACCAAAATTAATATTGAATTTATTGCCCATCTTTTTGACTTTTTCATCTAGGAGAGATTTTTTTTCTTCAGGTTGAAGAAATTGGTTAGATATATTTATTGATATTGTCATATTTAGGGGTGTTTATCGGATCAGGTAATCGGTTTTAAATCAAATCAAGAGAGTTCGGATTAATCGGTTATGTTCTTTTTAGTTAAATGGATTGGATTGGTTTGGTTTATTTTTTAAAACCAGTTAGATTGAACCGACCAAAACTTTTAAACCCGTCTACCGTCCGAATCAAATATTTAAAAAAATTCAAAAAGTATGACATAATGTATATTGCTTAATTCGGTTTAAAATCGATTAGAATGAACCAAACAAATTTTTTAAATCATCTTAAAATATTAATAAAAATATTTATTTTATGATTAATCTTTTTATTTCAGTTCAACCGAACAATGAAATTTAGTTTGATTTGGGGAGGGTTTGAGCTGTGGCAACATGACATGTATACTTATTGTTTAAATTTTATCGCTATTTTGAGACAAGATCCTCTTCAAAAAGAATTAAAAAACTATTATCCTCAAATTTCTTAACGAACAAAAATAAAAAAATGATAAATGAAAATTATAGTGAATACGACTCTTAATGTTTTTGTAATATTGTTATTGATATCTCTAAATGTTGCAATACATACATTGTATTGAGAGGTATATTTAATAGATAAATAAATACACTAAAAGTTCCAAAAAAGAAAAAATGCTCATCAACTTAATGAGGGTACAATTTCTAACGATTTTCTTTTTCTTTTGCTCTCTAGCTATACCTGGTTATAGAACTCCAGCGAGCAGTGTATGAATATCAAAATTTCAATAAAAGAAAAGAAATGATAAATAAAAGGACATTTTATTTATTAGCTACTCCTCTTGTTCTTTGTTGTCATTTTCGGGTTTTTGCACATTCTCACACTTTGCGGGGTTACCTCGACAAGTTCATCCTCTTGGATATATTCTATACAATCATCCAAGCTGAAGTCCAAGGGCTCATCAAGCACAACTACACCAAAATTAAAAAACAATTAACCATCAAATTAAATTATTTTTTAGAAGTTTTAACATTACTTAAGTCAACACTCAACACCGAGAAAAAACTGAACTAATTTCCTTCTTTCAGGTTTTTTCTTCATATATGGTACAAAGGGTATGAAATGAATCAGGTGGAAGCATTTTCATATCCTTATCCGTTAAGTTAACAAAAAAACTTTACCCTACCCGTACCCGATAAGCTAATGAAAAAAGAAAACTTTACCAATACCCATCTTATCGAATATGGTACAGGTCGGGTAAACGGATAAAAGGATGCAATTGAATAGATATATATATGGGCCATTCAAAAGTTATAGACCATTCAAAAGTAGTGAGTTTCTACCTATCCAAAAAAAAAAAATAGTAAAAGAATTATAAAAAATGTAAATTTTATTAAGGGATTATTTGTTGTTACCCGTGGCTTCTTTGTTAGAGCGCACATTTGTTTGGGCCTTCTTCTTGCAAACATTAAGTGCCAAGTCACCGGGTCTTTGGTAAATACCGACTATTTGTCCTTTGTATACCTCCTGGCCGGGTTTAACAAACAGTTGACCCCTCTCTTGCGCATTAAACATTGCATATGAAGTAGTTGTTCCATCCTCAAATGCGACCTACATTATTTTTTATTATTTTCATTAGTCAAATTTCTATTTACTTAAATTCAAATCCAGAGCATTCGCTCTTTGTTAATGGTTACATATCTAATTTTGTAGCTGATTGTCCTTGAAATTTTATAAATCACGTATTTTTCCTAAAAGGGTAAAATGGGTACTTTATAAAATTAAATGAGTTTTAATAAGATAAGGCAATAAAATGGGTAAATTTGTGAGTTTTTGAAATTTAGAGGGGTAAATATGATATTATGAATTTTAGAAGGGGGAATATGTAATTTTGAGGTTTTTGAGGGGTATACATGAAATTCTCTCTAAATCATAACTTAATGTTCACAGCCTAACAACTTCTAGTCAAAATTAAGCAATAATAGCAACATAGAACAATTAACCAAGAAAGAAGAATTACACATTCAGAGATTAAAGAGAGAGAGTTTTACGAGTGAGCCGAGGTCGCGGGTGTTAAAATCTCCATTCCATGTCCCATAGCTATCAAAAATAGTATTAAAAATAGCGGTACCCCTTGAAGCTGTCAGAATTGAGTTTCTCAACCCGAGAAGCCCTCTTGTCGGAATCTTGTATTTTAGTATTGTTGTTCCCTCCGGCCTGTAGTTTAAACAAAACATATAACATATTAACATTTGCAAGATTTACCAAAAGGAATCCTACTTTAGTTAAATAATAACTTCTATATCCAGTTCATGAAAAATCTGAAAATTAATGTTCCCGCATAATTGGCTTATTTATCAGGGTTTAATAACACAAAAAAAAAAACTGACCTCATTATTGCAAATATGTCCATTTAACAATTACCTTTAAATAACCCAATACACTCGGTTCGCAATATGAGAATTTTGGGAATTATTGAAAATAGAAAAGATAAAGAGTGCTTCAATTGCAAAAATACAAGAAACAAGAGTGCTTGTGCCTTACCCGGTTTGCATATCAAACATCTCACCACGTCTTTTTCCTAAAAGCTCAACAACTGATCCCACGTACTCTTCTGGCACCTCAACAGTTGCAATCTTTATTTCATTCAAAACAAAATATTATTGTCAAATTAGATATATAATCAAAACAGGTGTTACACTAGACTATTAAAAATTAAAATACCTCATAAGGCTCGAGTTTTTTGCCATCTACGACTTTCATTATGACCTTTGGTGGGCCCACCATAAACTCATATCCTTCCCTTCTCCTGATTATACAATAATACAAGATAAACAAGAATCCAACAACTGTATAATTAATTATACAAAGGTTAAATTCTTACATGTTTTCTATTAAGATAGTGATGTGCAGTGTGCCTCGGCCACTCACAATAAATGTATCAGCTGTCTCGCCGTCTTCTACTTTCATGGCCAAGTTCCTCTCCAGTTCTCGGTACAACCGATCTCTAAGGTTTCTGCTAGTCACATATTTCCCCTAAAATATAATGACCACTTGCGTCAGATTATAGAGAGAGAGAGAGAGAGAGGAGTCTGTATCCTGAGATATCCCAAATTTTCAGTTTATCTAAAGCCGGGCCAAATTTTTTCGGTGCCTTTTCGGAATGCAGGGGTTCAGTATTACTCTGCTTTGAGATTCGTGCAAAAATGATCTGAACGGTCCAGATTTTCCACATATCAACTCAAGTTTGAGATATCTTAGGGGAGAGAGAGAGTTGACGAATGTTAGGTAACTCTTTATTTTATCACAGAATAATGCAATATACAACGGCAATAAAAAAAAAATATAGATCAGTGAAAATCAACCAAAAAGTGTACCTCTCGGCCAACAAAAGGAGAAGTGTTAATAGAGAAAGACATTTTGACAGTCGGCTCCTCAACCCTAATCGCAGGCAAAGGTGTTCCAGTCATTTTATCTGCTATTGTTTCACCAATCTGCATAAAATAATATTTTTTTGAAATATTATTCTATTGAAAACCTACACGATTTCTTCCCTTTCCAGCACTATTTTATTTCTAAATAAAAAGAAAAAATTTGAAGACATGTTGCAGGTGAAACAATGAGATGAAAGATACTAACCATAATATCAGTAATGCCACACACAGCACAAATGTCACCGGCTTGTACAGTGTCGGTTGGGACCCGCAAGAAGCTCTCATAAACAAAAAGCTCACTAACTTTTGCAAATCGGCACGCATCATCACTTATGCATACCTTACAAAATTACAGTAACTTCCCAGTCAAAGAAGTAATTTAAGAAATTAGCCTCTAATCTTTTCACTAAGTGTATTTTAATGCAGTGTGTTAATTTGTGAGAGGAACTGGTTGAGGAGACTGTTTTGATATTATATACTCTATGAGGGATTCTTACATTAATACTTGGTGCAAATTAAACCTAAACTTGAATTGTTTACAAATTAAACATAAAGTTACCTTGACCTCCATGCCTCGTCGGAGTTCACCGGCATGCAACCGACCAACAGCTATCCTTCCTTTGTGCTCATCATATTCAGTGCTCGACACCTACATAATTTAAACAAAAGATTAAAGTACTGATCAAAAGCAACCTGAAAGAAACAAAGAAACAAAGAAACTGAGCTTACAAGCAGTTGGAGAGCGCCATCTTTCTCAATTCGGGGCTCGGGAATGCATCTAAGAATGGCCTCAAAAAGTGGACCCAGGTCGTCAGCCAAATTGTCATGGGATAGCCCTGCCTTCCCTTTAATTCCACTAGCATAAATGACTTGAAAATCACACTACAAAGTACATAGAACTAGTGACATATTGCGCCTAATTTAAAAGTAAAAACCAAGAAAACATGATAAAAATATGATAAGATATGATAAGATACCCGACCATCCTCTAACTAAGATATATCATGCATGCACATGACTGATATAAAAGAAAACACAGTAGGTGTTCCTTCCCCGGTTAAGCTCTCAAAAGAGAGAGAGAGAGAGAATAAACATATAAACAAGCCTCCCATTGTTCCGGACTTTAATAGAGAGAACTAATTCAATATTTCTCTTTTTGAAGGGTTCATGCAATACCAGAAATTTTGAAGCAAAAAACCAAGAAATTGCTATTTTATACCTGCTCATCAGTAGCATTTAATTCAATGAAAAGCTCAAAGGTAGCATTGACGACATCATCTGGCCGAGCAAATGGCCGGTCAATTTTATTCACAACCACCACTACAGCATGGCCAAACTCTAGTGCTTTCTTCAAAACAAACCTTGTTTGAGGCATGGGTCCCTCCACCGAATCCACCTATTACATAAAGATAACACCAGATTTGCCATTAACTCATAAAGTCAAGTGTTTAACTTGAAAACATTGTACTTTCATAGGTATGGAATAACTTGGTACATGTTTATAATTCTACTTTTTATAACTGGAGACTCAATTTTTTACTGTGAGGAGCATACACATAAATGATATACTGCTAAAAACATGTGTATAATAATATGAAAAAATATCTGTGAAAAATTTGAAAAAGGAAAACAAATTCATTGAGTATTTTGCACAACTGAAGTTACAAACTTATCAAAGGACTCGAAAACATTGTACTTTCATAGATACAAAATAATTTGGTACATGTTTAAAATTCTACTTTTTATAACTAGTGATTCATTTGGGACTATGAGGAACATACACATGCTTATATACATAAATGATATGCAAAAATATTGGTTAAAATTTTGAAAAATAAATAAATAAATAATTGAGTATTTTGCAATTTAATACCACGAGGAGTACTCCTTCGACCATGTTAAGCACACGCTCAACCTCTCCACCGAAATCAGAGTGTCCCGGTGTGTCTATAATGTTAATTTTGGTCCCTTTGTAATTAATGGAGGTGTTCTTGCTAAGGATAGTAATCCCTCTCTCTCTTTCCAAATCGTTCGAGTCCATTATCCTCTCTTGTACTGTTTGGTTGTCACGAAAAACCTGAAAAATGGATGAACATAGATATTAATAGTAGATCAAAACAGGTATTAAAATGGTATAATAATGTACAAAACAGAAATTTGAGAAGTTTGAGAAGTTTCTAAGGCTGATTTGCTTTTTTTGTTACTGTAACTGGAACCTTGCTTTTTGGATAGCTGTTTGTAGTTGGTTTAGTTTAAGGTCGATGTAATTCTGGTATATTGATGTAATAGGGTTTGTAAATAATGGTTCTGGTGCCAGACCTGAAACAGTAGTTGATTTCAATAAAAATCAGTGTGTTTTATCCCACTTTAATCTATAAATATATATATAAAAGAAAGAAAAGGAAATACCTTAGCTTGCTTTAACATAGAATCGACCAATGTGGTCTTTCCATGATCAACATGAGCAACAATGGCAATATTCCTCACATCCCTTCTGGTCGCCTGCTTCTTCTTCCCCACTACAAACAAACAGATTAATGAATGAATGAATCAATCAAATCAATGAAATAATCAATGGATGATTAAATTGGCAAAAGAGGAGAATTGAATTACCAGAAGGAGGAGGAGGAGGAGACTCGACCTGTGGCTCTCCTGTCTCAACCGAGGCTTTAACAGTGAAACCCCGCCTCCTACTGGCGCTCCTTAGCTTGGGAAAGCGAACGGCGGTTGTGGTGGTGGTAGTAGAGGCAGAGGCAGAGGCAGAGGCGCGGCGGCGGAGTGGAGGAGCAGCCGGAGATGGAGTAGTATAGTAGGAGACTGAGCGAAGCATGATGAAATTTGCGTATAGTCTATAGAGGAGAAATGTAAGGCAAGGAGCAGAGAGAGAGCGAGAGATAGAGAGGAGAAATGTAAGGCAAGGAGGAGCAGAGAGAGAGAGAGATAGGAGTTTCTGCTCAAAGAGGTATGGATGAAGGAAGAAGGATAGTTATAGAAACTTACAATGGATTAGAGGCCAGGATCGATTGTGAGTGACTTGGGACTGTCTTGGAGGAGTTCAGTCCCCTAAACTAAAGTAACTCAAAATTTGATTTTATATATCAACCGTCAGATCTGATTAGACAAGAATTGAAGGGGCCCGGATTCTGATCGGACGGTCTGAATATAAACTCAAAATTTGAGTTATAATTCACAATTTTGGGCTTTCTTTCTTTTTATTTTTATTTTTATAATTCTTTGGTAATTTTTGAGGATGGTAATATTTTGGAAAGGGAAGGGAGCTAGTTGGCCCAATTTGGTCCCTTTATATCTCAAAGCCCACAACAACATATCTTCTTCTTCTATCTTGTAAGATCTGATCTTTTCGTTCGCTCAGTAAGTCAGAATTGAGAAATTTTGAGATGAGAAAAAATATCATCATCTAATCTATAATCTATAATCTATTCTATCTCCTTCTCCTGTCCTGTCCGCTTGAAATGCTGCTTCTTCGCTCACTGACACTAACACTGACGCTGTGCCGTGTCCATCTCCAATCCTCTTCTTTGGATACTCTTAGCGATACAACTACAAGAAGGAGGAGGAGGAGGACAAACTGCAAATGGAAATGGAAATGGAGGATACCGAGTTCGTCAGAGGAGGATGCAGAACTTGAGATAGACCGAGAGAAGGCAAGAGAAGCTCTGAAGCGACTCGACCAGCAGCTTCAAACCCTCTCTCAACCTCAACCTCTGTCTCCAACTCCCCCTCCACCTCCTAAACCATCTCCTTCACTTGGTACTGTTACCTTCCTTACCTTTTTATTCTTTTTTTATCAACAAATTAACAAAATATGAAATAGGGTGAGACTAAGGTAACGGTACTATATATGCATAACACATATTATTGGTCCCTACTATGGATAATGGATCAGTGTTGTAAATAACGGTATGCATTTGTCTCGTCAAACGATTAATCAGAAATAATTGGAAATAATTGCCCATAATCGAGAATAATCGGCCGATTAGTCGGGAAAATCCGTAACGGTTTGATCACCGCCAACGACTAATCGGCCGATTAATCGGGCTTAACAGAAGTACTTTACAACACTGCTATGGATCATTATCTTTCACCTTTTTAGGTCCAAATAGTCGATCTTGAATCGTTCAACATAATCTCCATATGTAAATGTACTTGTATATTACATTTTACATTTTTTTTAGAATTTATTTTTGTACTATTTTTTTTGGATAAATTAGTAAAAAAAAAACTAAAAAAATTATAAAATTTAGTCTGCAAGTATATTTTATATGAAAATCATGTTGAACGGTTCAGGTTGACTATTCGAACTTTGAAAACAAAAATATTAGTTCATAGTACGGACCAATCGGTACACTATGCATAGTACCATAACTTCACTCATAAAATGAAATGTGTTCTTCTCATCACCTCAAATCTCATGAATTAATTACATTTACAATTAATTAAAAACAAAAGCAGATTCAGAGAGGGATTTTTTCATGAGAAGAGCAGCAAGAGAAGAAATGCCTGAAATCTCTGATTCATACCTGCTATATGCTGCTGGTGCTCTAGTCATGCTCACCATTTTCTACAATGTCATTTTTAGTTTCTACATTAAACCATCCATTGATGGCTATGAAAAACCCATCATTTTAGAAAGGGTGCCTTTGTCTGAACCTCAGTAGGATGGATATCATAACTTTACAGGGGTGGAATCAGAAAATTGAAATTAAGAAGCTGGATGAACAAGTATCATGTAATTTTATTTTATGTAGGCCAGATAAAATTGCAAAATTTTCAATTTATAGGAGGTGGTTAGCATCATTTCTCCTATATCTATATGCTCCGATAGCAGAGGCTATCTAATAAGTATCAAATCAAATTCAGTATGATATTTGGTCTGAGCTGTTCGATCTGCGTTGAGATCCGTGTGAAAATTCAAAATATAAACCGCCTCGTGATTTTAGTCTAAACCGGACGAATGAATCTCGATGCGAATCGAATGGATCAGACCGGACATCGAACCCCATCGCTCCCACATGATCAACTCTTTAGTTTGTCAAACTATACAATTTTAAGTAATCTATATAATTACTTATATAAATAAATTAAATTTGATTTCTGAGATCTGTCATTGAAGATATTTGGACCATAATATAATATGAGGAGGGTTCAAATGCCTCCATTTTTCATGCCTCCACCATGCCTTCATTTTTTTAAACTTTAATAACTCAAAATTTAAAACTTAAAAGTCAAAATAAAACCTGATACGTTCTATCTCGGGAGATGAGGCCGTATGGAGGTTTGGGCTGAACTGGATTCGTCCTGCCAAGGAATGGCAGGCCGAGGTGTGGGTCGAGTTGGAACTCGGGGTGGATTGTGAGAGATTCGGACTCTGACCTGTATGATCTCTCTCTTAGTCAAAATTGCGTCCCCTGTTTCATGGGGATCACTGCCTTATATAGTCTAGCCATAACTGCCATCTCGGGCGTTTATGGGAGAACGTGTGCAGTTATGTCGTCCATTATCGGGACGTGGGCATTAAACCAGCCGTTTCTGGGACGTGGGCATTAAGCTAGCCGTTTCCCGGCTATCCCGTATGTCGGTTGGCATGGGCCTATATTAAGGCTCTGGTTTGGGGCCGGCATATTGGGCCCCGGCTTAGCGAGCTTTTGGGCTTTTTCATACGACGTCGGGTTGGCCTTGTTAAGGTCCGAATCCCAGTCTTTCATGGCCCAGTTCGGAACAAGTAAAAGGGCCTGTGGAACATGGCCCTATCATTAGCCCCCGAAGTCGGAATGCATCAGCGAGATGCTTTCGACTTGAGGGTGGATAACTCGTAAAACATACTTTATTAAATGTTATCTGTGTTAGTGATGTACTATCTAGGTCCAAACATGTCGGTCAATTAACCCGAACACGTAACCCGAAGTAAATGTGTTATCATAATGAGTAACCTGAGACAACTAAGCGTACTTAGTGTCGAGGATTTTTAACACCGACGTTAGTGTATTAGTCATGCTGTAATAACTCGGATGTAGCATATGTCGGGTACATGTCTTGCTTTATACCTAACAATTAATGTGTTAATGTCGGTACGTATCCGACAGTTAATGTGTTAACATACTTCTTGTCATTTTTTTTTTTTTTTTTTTTTTTTTAAGCGACATGGTTTCCGAGTTAGTCAAAGATTAGTAAAAGAAGTGAATCTTAGAAATGATAAGGAATCATTGATATTGTAATAGCAGAACAAGCATAAATATATAAGAAAACATCGAAATCATACAACGCCTCGATCGAGTAAAATATCGAAATCATACAACGCCTATCTAAATTTAAACATAAGACATGATTTAACGCCGTGCCTGGAAGTATGTTTCCACTTCTGTCATGTCACGCCTTCCAAGCACCACATTGTCCATGCTCAGCAAAAAGACGGGTGTGATGTCGCTTCTCTAAGTTGAAAATCACACTTACACCATCTCATTGTCGGTATCCTCAAAGAGGTTATCCGATATGAGCTCGGGTTCGGTGGTGGTGTATAACGTTGGACCTCCGGTATTGCGTGATAGACACCCAGGACATTTCCAAAATCGACGACGGGGGTCCGACCAACCTTGGATGTCGTAATGGGTGAAGCAACTCCACTCATTACATCCCCGACATTTCACCATCTCGTGCTTGGCTTCTTTGTTACGGCAGATGATGCACCTACGCAACTTGGGCGTGAGATTGAATTTGTAAATGTTTTTCTCGTCTTCCTTGGTGAATGAGGGAGCGTTAGCAAGGGTGAGGTCAATGAGGTCACCGATTTGGAAATCCTCATTCGCGAGCATCCAATCCAAATCTTTCTCGGGAAAATGTTGGAGGAGGGTCCATCTTTCAGGCCGAGATAGGGCCCGTATTGTGTCCCGAGAATGTCGAGGATGAGGGGAAGGTATGTTGTGGTCGTGCCTTGATGGTGGGATATCATGGCTAGGGCCGTGATCAAGGGGTGTTTTGTTTTTGGAAACAACTCCCTTGAAAGGCATCTCGGAAGTTTTAAGGAATGGTAAAAGGTGTAGAGTAAAAAATGTGCCTTCTACTGTACGGTGAGTCTGGTATTTATAGTCGTTAGAGGAAATATTGCCATAAATACTGTGGGCCATATTGCCTAAATAGGTAGCCGCCAGCTACTAGCCATAAATGTCATTGGGCGTTGTGTAAGTTATACGACATGACAAGCTTTTTGGCGTTTTCGAGGTAGTCAAAAGGGACTTACGTTAGACGGAATTTAAGCAGTGAAGTAATGCTTATGCGGAATATATATATTAATCAAAATAACGCGAGACAAAGATCTCGACTGACTGTCACAACATAAACATATGAGTAAATATGAAAAGTTAACATCTAACAAAAGGCGGGCTATTCCCGTGATATTCTATATATAGCTAAGGCTATTCGTGGCGGGAGCGCTTGGCCCGGCGTTCTTGATCCAGGCATCTCCTGCAGGTAAATGATGTGAAGCGAGGATCACCATGGTTCCGAGGTGATCTGCGGGCCAGACACCCGGGATGAAAAGCTTCTTCGCATCCCTCACAATGGAACATGTGTCGATAGTTCCCTCGGGTTCTGCAAATAGCACATTTATCCCAAGCTAACGGATTGTCTTCTTCTTCCCCTAAGTTAATTGGGGGTTGCTCGATGTTGATCTCGGTGTTCCGATGTTGGGGAGATGGGTGTGGTGACGGAATGTCTTCCTTCTCCTCCTTAACCTCGTCCTTCATATTTTTGTTAGTTGCCATCTTATTATAGTCCGAGTTGGAAGGTATAGTTGGGATCGTTGGATGGTCCGTTAAAGGGAGACGGAGGTAGTATATATAGTACGTCGGCATTAATTACTTCGACGCCTCGTCTTCCGTTAACCGTCATCAGCCATCAAATCAGCCATCAAATCAGTCAGAGGTACGTGGTTATGGCGTAATCCCCGTACGACACCTGGCATCTGTCAGCTCGGTTCGAGCTCGATGCACGGAAATCGAGGCGTCGCCATGATGAAGGGTGGCAACGCGTCGTTTCGCGGCTTCTTTTCAAAATTCGCGTAAGTATTGAGCGGGAAAAATAGGGACCCCTATATATATACCTTATCCCGTCTCATTCACTCATTATCGTTTATTGTGAGGAAATTGATCTCGGAGCCACAGAGCGAAAGTATTTTTGGTGATAGCGGAGCGAGTTTAGAGCATACAGGAGACCCCGGAGAAGACATCCGAAGACTACGTTGCAAGGAAGTCTCAACATAAGGTAATTCTTAACCATCTCGGTAGTCGGCCTTACATTGAGTAGTCATGCATGTAGTTACTGTATTGCCGGGGTCGAGGATAACTTAGTTAATGACTTAGGTTTGGTAATGTTTGCTAAGGGCCTAATATAAACTTCGTAACCTCGGCAATCGATGTACACCTGTTGAGTCAATAGTTGTAATTCTTTAGAAAAAGTGAGACCGGTTGCCTAAGCCAATCCTGTTTCTTCATTAATTTAGAAATGGCCGAAGAACAAGGCGGATCTCGGGACCAATCGTCCGATGCTTCTGGGGAGGTCCCTCCGCTATCTCCTCAATCTTTCCGCCCGGGTGGGGGGAAAGGTTTTTATGGTGTTCCTCCTCCCAATCCCGACATCTCACTGGAAGACGTTGAGGAAGATCCACATAGTGAGGGAGATGGAGGGAATGAAGATGATGAAGAAAGCCAAACTAGGGGAGAGCTAGTCTTAGCCTCAGCAGGAACGTCTCAAGGATCTGCGAAGCCGAGAAAGAAAAAGGCTCGTAAAGATATCGTTCTTCGTGATGGTCATCCACTTGATTTGAAGTTCCCCACATCGGCCAATATCCCTTCTAAATTGGTTGTTCAATGTGAGTCTTACGCCAATGCCTTTTACGAAGAACTTGTGGATGAAGTTGATAAGAAGAATACCCGCGACATGCGTTAAAGTTGATAGCTCCAGACCCGGATGACCGAGCTCATGACTCGAGTCGTGGGATGTGCCTATATTGGAAGATGCCTAAATGTGGATTTAAAATAAGGGTGTCTAAGTTTGTTCGCGAGATATTACGACAACTCGACGTGGCCCCTGCACAGTTAACAGCACCCGCATGGTGCTACATTATGAGCTTCAAGTACCTGTTTGATTATATGCCCGAGTTAGAGCTATATTTCCCGAATGTTGGGTTGTTCTTTCATTATTTCTGTGTCTTGTATAAAAATGAAAGTCATCTCGCAATTCGGAAGAAACCCAAGGGTACTGCGCTTTTTGAAAAGCTGGCAAAGGTAGATGAGTGGAATCACGGATGGGTATACCTTGAGAATCCCAAAGAGTTGCCTTGCTTCCGCGAGATACGGAGGAAGTGGCGTCCTCTAGAAAGGAAAAAGTTGATCCCGAGGTCACCACCACCCCTGACTTCCAATGATTTAAAAGTTGTCAAAATTATTGACAGTTATTTCACAAGTTAGTTCCTTTTTTTTTGTACCGATATCTCTTTACATCGCATTTGTTCATTTATCCTGTATTATCATCAATATCGCTAATTCTTGCATATTTTTATGTTATAGGACGAGGTTTTATGGCACTACCCTGGAAGGCCTCTCGTCCAATTCCTACCTTTGCTAACCCGGAGGGCGGTTTCACCAAGGTTGCGAAAACCACAAAGTCAGGTCCTTCTAAGGTTCAGAAGGCGTCGAAGTCGGCTCCTGCCCAGCCTGCGGCAATTCTCCCGAAGTCGTCTTCCAAATCTGTTGCTGCTGCCAAGAGCACAAAAGACGGTGCTTCTGGTTCCTCCAAACTTGGGGCTTCTCAGAAGAGGAAAGAAACCTCTCCGAGGTTAACGAGGGCAGAAAAGGAGAAAGACATCGTGATAGCGGAACCTGAGCCCAAGAAACAAAAGACTCGTTCTGGGATAGTTTTGGGGAAACCCGAGGTGGAGGAATCCTACCAAGCTAAAATTAAGGCTGCGCAAGAGGAGCTAGAGAAAATCATCGAAGACGCAGCGAGCGACGTGTGGGATCCTGCAGAGGACCACAAGGAATTCCTTGAGTCGAAAATTTCTGATCAGGGGCGACATACTGGGTTTGTGTGGGGGACCGGAATTTCTCAGGGGTTCCCAGATAGTATTTTAGCTTATCTTCCTGGGCATTCCCGTATGCAGAGTGAGGAAGATCATCCCGAGGTCCGTGCCGCTTATTCTAGGGAAACTTTCAGGTTAACCACGACCCAACACCAAAAGAAATGGGCTGAGGAGCACCCGGACCAGGTCGTGGGTCAGGTGTTAAGGTCGTTGCATGATGCCGGGGTTTACTTCAGGTTCCTCAAAGATTCGCTTGAGCATAATAAGCTCAGTGCTCTTGCTGTTACCACTGATCAAGAGACGCTTAATAGGGCGATTCTGGAGAGGAGCCACTTTTTTGAATTGGCAAAAAGGAAAGATCAGGAAAGGAGGGTAGCCACTGACCAAGCTGCCGTAAATGAGGCGAAATACGAGCTCGCATGGTACATAGGCATGACGTCGGATGCCGAACGCAAAGAAGCCGTGGCAAAGGCGAAGCGTTATAAGGCAAAAGTTGAAAAGCACAAGAGCAAAATTGCTCGTCTTAAGTCCGAGCTCGAGGGTCGGACCAAAGAGTTGGAGGAGGCGAGATCCGAAATTGCTCGTATACGAGATGAAGCGCAAAACTTGCCAAAGGAACACCTCAGCAAGTTTTTAGGCAGCAAAGCCTTTGCTCAAGCCGTCCCTTATGCGTGTAAGGATATAATGACGCATACCGTATACGACTATCTCAATGTGATGGGGGGTTTTTATCCGTTCAAACCTGAGCATGTCGGGTTTACGGCAGTTGAGTTTGAGAAACTCGTGACCCGGGATCTCTCGGACTATGGTTGGGATGAAAAGAAGGATGTATTTTTGAACCCGGATGGCACTGTATTCAAGGAAGAACTTCAACTTGAAAATCATCCTCCTTTAGGTATCGTTCATCCGTGGCCTAAAGATAAATGGCCTAGTCATCTTGATCTGCCTGAAAACGTGGCTGAAGGGGGAAATGAAGGCATCCCTTCTGATTCTTCCTCCGAGGAAGGAACCGAGGCTGAGAACACCGAGGATGAAACCGAGGTTGAGAACAACGAGGAGAACATCGAGATTGAGGATGCTGACGAGGACATCGAGGTAGATGATGTCGAGAAAGGTAATACCATTCATCAAGGCGATGAGCAAAGGGATGAATTGGAAGTGGTTCGTTTCGGTTCTCCTCTTAACGAAGGTGACACTGTTCCCATTGGGGCGAAGCCACCTACTCCTTGTAAGTAACAAGTCTGTTATCGATTCCTCCGAGATTTTTACTTCGTATTTATCCTAATTATTTGTCTTATTTTTTTTTGTAGGAGGGATCATGTCGAGCGATGAGTGCCATATCGGCTTCAGTGAGGTATACTCCCGACATATGAGAGTTTGAAGATTATCCTCGTTTTTGTTATTTGTACCCCCGAGATATGGGGGTCAAACAAAATTAAGTTGTAATACGTTACTGTTTCATTTATACCCCCGAGATGTAGGGGTTTAACAGATTTACAATGTAACATGGTATTTAATATCCCCGGGATGTGGGGATTGAACATGTGATGTAACTCGTTTTCTTTATTTGCATTTTGCTTATTCCGATTTCAAAATTTTATCTCGGTTTCTGCTTTGAATGCCTTTGTAAACGAGTCAAATGTTCTTGATATTCCTATATTCCTATCCCCCCTTTTTTTTTCTTTATTTTTTGACAAAAATGGTCAATGTCGGGGGAAAGGTACATCGCGAGAAACGTATGCGTTACCCCAAGGGGTTTTCGATAAATATTTCCGATATTACTGGTTTAACAGCCTTCGTCTCTGAGGACTACATTAATTTGTTGTGTACCTCGGGAGTATTACCCGAGATTAATTTCGTTGCCATAAAAGGCTTTCGTTCATGCATTTCGGACCCAATAAATGAAACACAATCATAAGTAACATCATATATATTGATAAAAGCTTAGAACCATACAAAAAATTTGCATCTTGGTCTAAGTGAATACATGGAATAGAAAACGAAAAACAAAGGCTTATCTCGCCCTGAGCACATCGAATCTATTAAAAACATGTACGAAAATGATATTCACTAAGTGTAAAACTTCCTTAAGTGGCAAGTGTTCCACGGGCGAGTGAGTGTGAAACCACTCGGGTCTTCCAACTCGTAAGCGCCTTTACCTCGCGGGCGAATGATCTTAAAGGGACCTTCCCATTGAGGAGCAAGTTTGCTGACATGCTTGCCGGTTGCTTCCACGGTTTTAAGTACTAGGTCGCCTGGCTGGAATTCCCGAGGTACCACGTGCTTGTCAAATGCACGTTTAACCCTGCGTTGATACTCCATGGTGCGGATGCGGGCTTTCTCCCGACCTTTTGTGATGAGGTCGAGTTCTGCGGCGCGTGCATCGCGGTTGTTGTCGGAAGAATATGTCAAAGTTCGGAGGGATGGTTCCATCATTTCCATAGGCGTGACTGCTTCCATTCCGAACACCAGAGAGTACGGGGTTTGCTGTGTGGCTTCTCTAGGTGTAGTACGGTAGGCCCACAGAATTCCATCAAGTATGTCGGGCCAATTTTTCCTGTTCTCGACAACTTTCTTCTTGAGGCCATCCAGGATGGTACGGTTTGTGACTTCTGCTAAACCATTGCTAGCAGGGTGGCTGACCGAGGTAAAGTTGTTTTGAATGCCTAGGTTGGAGAGGAATGTTATAGTGCGTGCTGCGTTGAACTGTGTTCCATTGTCCGAGATGAGAGCATGTGGTATGCCAAAACGGCAAACGATGTTCCGCCAGATGAACTTCTCTGCCACGGCGGCAGTGATAGTTGATAACGCTTCGGCTTCGACCCATTTAGTAAAATATTCGACGGCTACGATAATCCAACGGCGCTGTCCAACAGCTTTGGGAAATGGCCCGACTATATCTATTCTCCATAAGTCAAAAGGCCAGGCTCCTGAGATGGATATCTGATCATATGCCGGGATGTTGCTCAGCTTGCTGTGATATTGGCATCGCTCACATTTTCGGACTAAGTTTGCTGCATCATGTTGCATGGTTGGCCAGTAAAAACCGGCTCTGAGGATTCTTTTGGCAAGAGTTTTCGCACCTTGATGGCTGCCGCATACGCCTTCATGTACCTCAGATAGCATTTTTGAGGCTGTCTCCTCATTGATACACTTGAGCCAAGGTCGCACATACCCCCGTTTGTAGAGGTGGTTGTTGAATATGGAGTACATCGGTGCGATCCTTTTCAATCGTCTGGCTTCCAACTGATCAGTGGGGAGAACCCCGGTGTTAAGGAAATTCCACATCGGGGTGAACCAGGACTCACCGGGTTCACCGATGGCGAGTACGGCTACGGTCTCAAGGTTGATGCTGGATTCCGGAATATCCATAACAATCACGGGCCGGTCTTTGTCAAGGTTGCCTGCGGTGCCAAGTTTTGACAAAGCATCAGCTTGGCAGTTTTTGTTGCGCGAAACATGTTGGATATCAATCTCGTCGAAATGGCTCTTGAGCAGGTGGAACTGCTGTAGGTATTTGCGCAACTTCTCGTCCACAACTCGGCATTCATCATTTATCTGCTTGACCGCTAACTCGGAGTCACTGCGAAGATGAACCTCGCGGGCGCCCAATTCTTTAGCTAGCTTAAGGCCTGCTATCATGGCTTCATATTCCGCGGTGTTGTTTGTTACCGGGAATTGAAAATGGAGAGCATAATTCAAGGTTTCCCCGTGTGGTCCAGTGAGGGAGACCCCGGCTCCAGCCCCTTGTAATGAAGATGCTTAGTCAACATGGATTGTCCAACGTCCCTCAGACTCGGGAGGAACTCCGGAATACTCAGCGATGAAGTCAGCGAATATCTGGGATTTCAGAGTATTTTGGGGGTGGAAAGAAATATCGAACTCGGACAATTCGAGCGCCCAAGCTAACAATCGCCCGGATGAGTCGAAATTTGCGAACGCCTTTTTGAGGGGGATCCCGGTATAAACCTTGATGGAATGGGACTGAAAATAAGGCCTCAACTTTCTAGCAGCTATGACGAGAGCATACGCGGCCTTTTCAATCTGTGAATATCTGGTTTCGGCATCCCGAAGTACGTGCGAGACGAAATAGATAGGCTTTTGATCTCGTCCCTCTTCTCGAACGAGAGCGGCGCTCACTGCATGACCCGTTGTTGCCAAGTACAACACGAGGACATCGCCCGCAGTAGGCCTGCTGAGACATGGTGGATTGACGAGATAGGCTTTGATCTTTTCGAAGGCCATTGCGCATTCCTCTGTCCACTCGAACTTGGCCGACTTGCGCATGGCTTTGAAGAAGGGGAAACAGACGTCCCCGGATCTCGCGATAAACCTGTTCAGGGCGGCCAACTTGCCTGTGAGGGATTGTAATTCTTTGAGGTTTCGAGGTGGTTTCATTTCGAGAATGGCTTGTGATTTCGAAGGATGGATCTCGATGCCGCGCATAAAAACCATGAAGCCAAGGAATTTTCCACCAGTTAAACCGAAGAAACTCTTCTTCGGGTTAAGTTTCATGCTGGCTGAATTCAGTGTCGCGAAGGTTTCTCGAAGATCCCGGACATGGTCAAGGTCAGACATGCTCTTGACGAGCAGGTCATCTACGTAGGCCTCTACATTTCGTCCGATCTGGTCGTGAAATACAGTGTTAACCATGCGCTGGAAAGTGGCTCCGGCGTTGCGCAACCCGAAGGGCATGACCCGGTAGCAGTATAGCCCCGAGTTGGTGGTGAAAGCGGTCTTTTCTTCGTCGTCTTGATTCATCCGGATTTGATTGTACCCGGAGAATGCGTCCATAAAACTGAGATAGGCATGTCCCGAGGTAGAGTCGACCAGTTGGTCGATTTTGGGCAAGGGGAACGGATCCATGGGGCATGCCTTATTAAGATCAGTGTAATCGATACACATATGCCAGTCACCGTTGGACTTCTTGACAAGCACGGGGTTGGCTGTCCATTCTGGACACTCGACATTTCTGATGAAACCAGCGTCAAGTAGCTTCTGGACTTCACGCTTTACGGCCTGCTGCCGTTCTTCCCCCATGTTACGCTTTCGTTACCGAACCAGTTTTGAACCCGGTTTGATATGCAGTCGGTGTTCTGCTATTGACCTCGGAATCCCTGGCATGTCGGCGGCTGTCCAGGCAAAAACGGACTGATTTTCTCGGAGAAACTTGATGAGTTCGTCCTTCGCTTGTCCCTGGACTGCCTTTCCGATGTTGAGCGTTCTGCCTCCGCCCAAATCGAGTTGTTCGACTTCATCTGCCGGCTCGAGGGAAGCTTTAATCTCAGCTTTATCAACTGGATCCAGCGCTAGGTTGGTGTGGGGCGGTAGATACTCGGTACTCGAGCGCAACCGCTGTTGGTTGGTTTTTGCTTTCGACTGTTCGACTTGGTGGACATAGCCTCCTTGACCCTGAATGGAAGTCATGTAGCATTCACGCGCCACCTGCTGTTGGCCACTTTCTTCCCCTATCCCGTTATCTGTGTGAAATTTGATTTTCAGGTGGGAAGGGGAGATGATTGCGCCGATTTTATTCAGAGTTCCTCTTCCCAGGATTGCGTTGTATGCTGAGGGAGCATCAACAATCAGGAAGTCCACCACGACTTCCACCGTACGAGGGGACGTACCAAATGTCACTTTGAGTGGCATCATACCTCGAGGTCGAAGGGCATCTCCCGTAAAGCCTATCAAAGGTGAGATATGCTGTTGGAGGGCGCGAGTGTCGAGGCCCATTTGCGTGAAAGCCGACAAGTACAAGATGTCTGCCGAGCTTCCTGTGTCGACTAACACCCTCCTAACCCGGTGGGTGTTAATTTTGAGGTTCAACACCACGGGATCATCATGTGGACTAGAGATCTCACCTAGGTCCTTCTCGGAGAAAGATATTGCTTCCTCTGGGCGAGGTCGTTTTTTGTTGGTCTCAACCTGTAAAACAGTGGGATATGGCTTTCGATTGTCGCGAGGCAAGATTTTTCGGACGGTACCGCGATGGCCTCCACTGATCACGTTAATGACAGGGCTGTTCTGCCTTTCCTGGCGCCTTGTCTCGGGACCATCTCGAGTTTGAGGACTGACCTCTCCAACCCGAGGTCCCGTATAATCCTGTTTGTAAGGAATAGGTTTCTTAAAAACCTTACCTTTGCCGTTGTATTTCCTGGAGAACTTTCTGAAGAAATCGGGGTTGATGAACTCGATCAGCTTACCCTCGCGGGCTAGTCTCTCCAGGATGTCTTTGAGTTGAAGGCAATCCGCAGTGGAATGCCCATTGAATCCATGGTACTCACACTTCTTGGAGTTATCTTGTACCGTGAAGATGCCTTCAGGCAATGGCGGGGGGAGGTCGAACATCTCCTCTACGATGTTATACATCTCGTGTCGCTTCTTCGTGAGAGGCGCGTATCTCACGAAATGTTGTCGGTACCCCTCAGTGCCAGATTTGTGTTCTTGCTCGGTTGATCGATTTGGTTGGTTTCTTCGAGGTTTCTTTTGGTTGCGAAACCTGTCCGGAGCCGGCTGTCTGTTAGTTTGGTGGCGGGGAGATCGAGATCTCGTTCTCGTGGGACTCCCGTTGTCATCTTCGGCACGGATGTAACCCTCCGCAAAGGTTACAAACTCCCTCAGAGTATTCATCTTCTTCATGTGGGCTTCGTAACGCAAGGTTCCTGGACCCCCTTTGCGGAGTCCTTTCTTGATTGCGGCTAGGGCGAATTCCTCATTGAGGTTCTGAATTCGCCGAGATGCTTGTATGAAACGGTTGACAAACGCACCTGTTCTTTCGCGCTGTCCCTGGACTATGTCCAAAAGCATCTCGCACGTGGCTTGCGGTGGTTTGATTATTGTATATCTTTCCAAGAACAGTTTCGCGAAGTCCTCGAATTTGTTGATGGACCTCCGGGGTAGTGTCATGTACCAGTCCCATGCTTCTCCAGTCAAGCAAGTGGTGAAGACTCGGCACATGATGGCATCGGTGGCTCCAAGAAGGCGGAGTCGCTCAAGGAACCCGTACACGAAGTTGTGTGGATCCTGTGTATCCCCACTACCCCGGAAGCTGGGAAGGGTTGTTGGGTATTTGAAGTCCGTCATTGATTGGCGGTAGATGTCTCTGGACAGGGGGCCATCCTCGATTCCCATAGGCCGAGAGTAAGTGCCTGCCTTCTGGGATTCGAGTTCGGCTAGTTTGTTGTTGTTGTTGTTGTGTTGATCGAGTTTGGTTATTATGTAAGATGTTAATAATATGTCAGTTTTTGTCATTTTAAAGTCCAAACAGCCAATCCGAACCGCTCAACATGATCTTCATATTATAATGGAATTCGAGATCAAATTTTATATTTTTTGATTTTTTTTACTATTTTTTTTAAATAGGTACAAAATCACTGTTAAATAGTAAAAAAATCCAAAAAAAATTAAATGGAAGTCAGGTCAAGCATACCATCCTCTATATATATAGAGAGAGAAAGAGATAGACTATGGCGAGTTGTGAAGTAAAACGTCGTTTACACTTCATGCCATATTTTCATTTTGAAAATCCAAACAACCGATCCGAACCACTCAACATGTTCTCTATATTGAAATGTGCTTGGAGACTAAATTTACATTTTTTGGAATTTTTTTACTATTTATTAAGCCACATTGAAATCGCTGATCCACTGTGAACAGTAAAAACAGTAAAAATTTCTGGACCACCGGATCAGTGGTTTTCAAAGTGGTTTAATAAATAGTAAAAAAATTCCAAAAAATGTAAAATTTAGTCTCCAAGCACATTTCAATATAGAGAACATGTTGAGCTGTTCGGATCGGTTGTTTGGATTTGCAAAATAAAAATATGAGCGTGAAGTAAAAATAACCTCTTACTTCACAACTCACCGTAGTCCAGCTCTATATATATATTTATGATGTCGGCGCAATAATCACCACAATCGTTGGTTGAACACAAATTAATAAAATAGAAAAAGAGAAACGTTCTATAGGTCTTTATCCCCCAATTTTTCAGTCGGCTTCTCAATTTAAAAAGTTAAAGATTTTTTTTTACACACTATTTTTTATATGTCAAATATAAAAACTTAATTTTCAGATTAAGTGATTTTCTATCTATTTTTAAAAATTCTAAAACAATACTAAAAAATATAAAATTTGATCTGCAAGTACATATTCATATGGAAATCATGTTGAACGGTTCGGATCGACCGTTAGAAATTTTGAAAACGAAAATATTGATCTGTATTACGTACCAATCCGTGCTATGCATAGTACCATAAACTCACTCATATTTTCATAAAAAAAATTAGTGTAAATGACAAATGACATTTCTAACTGACATATTAAATGACATCAACACGTAAATAAACATTCCTTAAATGACATATTTTATTAAATGACAAACATATTTTTTTTATCTTATTGACATATTTTTATAAAAAATATAATACAAAATGACATATTAAATTACAAATAACATTCCTTAAATAATATAGAAAATAGAAAAGAAATTAAGACATGGCCAATCAATCTACAAATTCCTTAAATGATATTTAAAAAATAGAAAAAAATCAGAACCAATAAAAAAGATGACACAATTTGTACGTGGAAAGTATGTGTCTAAATAAATTTAGGTAGAAAAACATATAAAAGAATACATAGAATCAAAAGAAAACAAACTATTTAATTAGAGAGTCTTGTTGGTTTTTTTTCTCAAGATGGGCCTACATGGGCCATCTTCTGGCCGATCGTGCACTGCCGATGGCTAAGTGATTAACGCCATCTGTTTTGAGCCGATGACATATGTGTATATCTTTCCTTCCTATTAGAGTAATAGCCATCGGTTCAGAATTCAATTGCAGATTGCGATTTCAACCAACGGTGAAGTGTTTTTCTGCGGTAGTGACATTCACAAATTAAAATATGCAATACAAAGAAACATACCATTATCTTCTAAAGATGTTGGATGGTATATATTTACCAGCACCACGCTATATTTAGTGAAAGTGGTACAAGTGCACTGGAATGGAATTCAGAATATTTCAGCTATATAAGGAATGAATTATGTAGTACAAGTGCAGGCTATATTTCATTAAGTCATACCACCGACATTTTTATTAATATCCAAAGTTAATTACAAATTAATAAGTATACTCAGAATCTCTGGGTTTTTCGAAAAATGTCCAAACTGGCCAGAATCTATCCGGTTTTCTCCTCTTCAGAATTAGGCCGGTTTCTTTATTTTCTTTATTTTATTTTTTAGAGACACTATGAAGAGTAAGATAATGAAATCTAACACTGAAAATTCGAATTATTTGCTTAAATTATTTGTTAGATTACTTCTTTTGATTTATAATTAGCATATTTATACTAAAATACACTATATTACTTGAAATTATGTTGAATTACACTATATTACATTAAATTGCGCTAAATTATGTTAAATTATGTTGAATTACGCTAAATTACACTAATTTTGCTAATTATAATTAAATACGATTATGCTAAATTAAGCCGATTTTATGCCATCTTTCATAAATCATAAAAAATAGTAAAAATTCCAAAATAGTAAAAATTAGTATTCTACAAGTTCATTATATAACTAATTTACTGAGCTACTTAGATTAAATAATAGAAATGAAAATCTTAATCGGAAACTTCAATTCAAGTTTTGAGGCTCTTCCCTTAGTTTTTTGGCAATTCTGAATTTTGAAATCTGGCATAGCCAGCACTGACGCATGCGTATTTTCACCAGTTTTCCGAAAAGTGGTCATTTGCTGAAATCAGACACTCGAGCGTAGCGCCGTTTTATGGCCGTTTGAAGTTTCGTCGTCGTTTTTCGCCTTCTCAGTAAAGATATCATCCATATTCATATGTAATTTACCGTATTTTAGCGTAATTTAACATAATTTAGCATAATTTAATGTAATATAGTGTAATTCAACATAATTTCAAGTAATTTAGCATATTTTAGTATAAATATGCTAATTATACATCAAAAGAAGTAATCTAGCAAATAATTTAAACAAAAAATTCAAATTTTCAGTATTAGATTTCATTATCTTGCTTTTATAGTGTCTCTAAAAAAATAAAAAAAAAGTGAGGAAGAAATCGGCCAGATTCTGGCCGGTTTGGGCATTTTTCGAAAAACCCAGAAATACGCTAAATTTGTAATTAACTTTGGATAGTAATAAAAATGTCGGGTCATACCATGACTGCTGGTGCCAAGTATGCATTTTCTAAAATATGTAGTTAGTGTACAAATAAAGAAACTCATAGAAATATCTGCACTAAAATATGTAGAATATTTAATGAATTGAATATTAAATTTGAGCTTTACAATGAATTATTTTTTCCCCAGAAAATTGGTAATATTTTCTTTTCATATTTACCATTTGTTTTCACCAACATAACATAATATTACTGTATTTTTTGTTTCTTATTTGCATCTTTATAAGCATAAAAAACATTGTTTTCAAGTTGTAATTTCATTGGAATTGGTTTGAAATACGCGATTTTGCTTGCTAGCCCATGTTATATTGTCTAATTTTTTTTGAGATACAAGATAATATTACGGAAGATGCTCTAATTTTAAATTTGGGACAAGTTAGTTTTAGAATTTTTAGTTTTAACAACTATTTTTCTGACTATACAATCAATGATAATGATCCTTGAAGAATTAAATTACTATCTAATAATAGTTGGTTTTAATGCAGTTGTTTTCTATTACCTAAATTTAGAATTCATTAAATAATGTGCATATAATTTCCCTTATTTTTTTTTTATTCTCTTGCTCCTCATTTCTCTTAACTTTCTTAATCGTTAAACTATGTATATATATCTCTCTTTGAAATATGATTTATATCATTATACATGTCATATACCAATAAGAAAAGTATTTAATTAGAGACCGTATATGCTGTTCAAACTAATGAAAAAAAAAATAGAGATAAATTAATGAATAAAAACGGGCACAACAAATTAAATTCCTTTGAATTGAATTTGAACAGAATCACGCACCTTTTCGCGTCTGGAAATTTATTAACGGGCCCATATTTAAAAAGAGCCCTCTAATTGTTCCGGGCTGGGCCGGGCCGAGCATGAATTAAACCTTTATCGCTAACGGAAATTTTGTTTGAATAAAAATTGAATCACTCATATAGTCCTATTTCAGTATCAAATTTAATTGGAGAGTTTAGATGTTAACAGATCAGTATTAACGTCATGCAGCGCACGAACTATAGAATTAAAACAGTCTTGCATATGAATCGTGCGCTGCGTGAAGTGAAAACTAATTTGTTAATCTTTACCCTGAAATAGAAGTCGGGAGTGACGTCAGTTGGGATCGTGCGAGCTAAAAACGGGGAGGATAGCGGAGGAAAAGAGAGAAGCGGGTAAAGATTTTTAACAGAGCAGTTTTGGCTTCATACAGCGTGTAAACCATATGCAGCGCTGTTTTTGTTCTGTTGTCCTGCGCTGCACGAAGCCAAAAGAGCTTTGTAAAATCTGCACCCTCTGAAATAGAAGTGGGAGTGTGGTCATTTTTGGAGAGTGCGAGCTAAAATAGCGAAGAGAGAAGAGAGAAGAGAGAGAAGAGAGAGAGAGTTTCTAGAAGAGATGGTGTCTGTGTGTGAGAAATATATAGAGAGAGAGACGTTAATGCTCTTGTCACCGCCTCTTTCTTATCTTCTTCTCTTTGCCTTTGCCTCCGACTCGTTGAAACTCTTCTCTCCGATTGGCGATTGATTGAGAGGAAGAGATAGCGAATCAGATCGCACGCGTGATCGGAAGCGAAGGAGAAGACTTATCTACCCTCTCCGTTCGTTTTTCTCTCTTCTCCACACCCTCACCGATTGTTACCGATTCTTCTCAAAAGGTTACTGCCGATTGTCCTCCATTCATTCAACTTTAGGGTTTAGGTTCTCCATTGAACTTTATATATTTTTTTTAATTTCACTATATTTGCAAATTACCATGGACGTTTCTCAATATTCTCAATCTTTCAAGATTAAAGTTTACTTGAGCGGTTCATGACATGATCACTTAGAAATTAGATATTAAATCCTCTCAAAGTTGTTAAATTTTAATTTTGTCGATTAGGGTTTAGAAAAGAAAAAGCAAGAATTGCATTTCATTTCTGGCATGCTTGAGAACTGGTACAAGGGAACCAAGAGTTTCATGGTTATTTTTATATGTGGAAATAATAGTTTCTCAAACTTATTAATTTTTTTATTTTTTGCACCACCTGTTATAAGCCAGCCTATACAAAAAATAAATAAAACCTGATCAGCAAAATAGTTGAATTGATGATGCAAAATAGTTGGGGTTGAAAACAGAGTAGGAACCATCTTTCTGTTCTACCTTTTCTTTTTCCTTTTCATTGTGTTATCTTGAATTTGAGAACACTTATTAGGTTCTAATGAGTGTATCTTAGTCAGCAATTTACCAGACAGTTTAATAGCAACAGAAAAGGACTGTAGTGTAGTCTAATTACATAATTGGTACAATTCGGTACCAGTTCCATTGTTTCTTTTTCTAAATAAATGAACACACTTAATAGGTGGTATTAAGTGTATCTTAGTCAGCAATTTACCTGACAGAGTTTAATATAAACAGAAAAGGGCTGTAGTGTAGTACTCTAACCCCATAATTGGTACAATTCGGTACCAGTTCCATTGTTTCTTTTCTAAGGTAATGAACTCATTTCTCATGCTTTATTGTTTCCGATCACAGCCGAGAGGGAGAGTTAGATGGCTGAGAACGTGGAGCCCTTATGGGGGGAGTTACTCGAAGCCCCTGCACCAATCGAGACCAAAGCCCCCACTTTTCTCTTCAGAAATTTCTTTAATCTTAGCACACAACAAAATCATCAAAAGGGACCGAAGGAAGCTGACCTAGTTCGAGTATCACCGAAGTTAAAGAGAACTGCAGAGAAGAGATTGAGTGATAAAGAGTTTGATATCACTTTGGTCCCACCCAAGAAACAGAAGCGTTTACCATTCAAAGAAATGCTGAATTTTGTCCTTGATGATGACTTAAAAAAGCAGGTATCATGTTTTATATTTTTGGGCATTTCTTGTTTTACTATATACTATTATAACAATCTGGTCTGATAATTGTTCATACCTAAGGTATAAATGGTACTGTCATATTGTACCATAAACAAATTTGATTTGCAAATACAACAGAGTGATAATAGTGATAAGAGGTCAAAATGATATAGATCTGACTGGTATACAACAGAGATATAAATGGTATTGTCTTATTGTGCCCAAGTAATAAATCTGACTGGTACTATTTGCAAATACAACAGAGTGATAAGAGGTCAAAATCTACAGAGCCCGTACCGGCGATTCCATCAGACTATCTCATGTGCACTCAATATGCAGTTGAGATATACAAGAATTATGGTGTTGTTCAGGTATGTAATTTTTTTTTATCTGTTCAATCGAAATATTTGTGATATTTATATATATGGTACATTAAAACTATTGTTTCGTGTTAATATTTTAATTTTATTCTTAACCAGCACGAAAAAAGAGCTGTATGGGGCTACATGAAGAACTTACAAAGTGATTTAACACCAAAAATGCGTGCCATGCTAGTCGATTGGATGGTGCAGGTTCGTCACAATTTACTCTTTTAATTAGTTCTCCGGTAGTTTATATAATATGAGTGAGACTATGGTAATATGAATATTACACAATAGCTTGCGCTATGGACTTACATCTTCATTTTTAAGGTCCAAACAGTCTATCTAAACTGTTCAGCATGATCTTCATATGAAAATGTGGTTGCAGATCAAATTTTACATTTTTTAGAATTTTTATCCTATATTTTTTTGATAGGTACAAAATCACTTGATTTGAAAATTCTGGACCATCCAAAAGCAGTGGTTTTCTACCTATCTAAAAAATAGTAAAGCAATTCTAAAAAATATAAAATTGGGTCTTCATGTACATTTTCATATGGAGATCATGTTTAACAGTTCGGATCGACTGTTTCAACTTTGAAAATAAAAAAATATGAGTCCATAGCACATGTCGATCTGTAATATGCATATTACCATAGCCTCACTCATATAATATTCTCTCCTTTTTCTCTCTTATGGTACTGATATATCGGGCTTGGTTCAGGTTTGTGACGGGTTCAGTTTTTGTTCGGATACTCTTTATCTGGCAGTATACCTACTTGACCGATTTCTGGCAAAGAGCAAACTTGAAAGAGAAAAACTTGTGGTACTGGGAACGAGCTGCATCCTCATCGCCTCGTGAGTCTTTTTCTCTTAAATTGAATGATATAATCTAATCTGATGTATTATTTCATAGGTGCAACTGTGAATTAACTGTACAATTCTTTGTCTTTTCAGAAAATATGAGGAGAGGCGCCGGCCTACTTCTACTGTGGCACAGTTATTCACTCATACCAAATGTACCAAGGCTGAGGTATTTCCAGTCTAGAAAAAAAATAATAAGAAGAAAAAAAAAAGAACACTAACACCTTTCAAATACTAATTGATTCTTACTATTTAACTATACATCAGGTATTAAGCATGGAAACTAAAGTGCTATCCACGGTAGGGTATGACATCTCGGTGCCTACTATAAATACATTTTTAAGGTATTTTTTATTTTTTTATTTTATTTTAATTTAACGGTTTCAATTTTAACATATAAGATTGTGGTACTGATTTCATGTGTCTGAATTTATTATTTCAGTAGGTATCTTCAATTTACAGAAGCCTCTCCCCAGGTAATACAATATCTGTTATATGTTACTACGGTTTTATAAAAACTTTATTGGCCTGTGTCACATGGAATTGGGATGAATTCAGAGGTAGGGAAGTCAAGTCCTTTCAGGCGAAATTTCTTATTTGAGTTCTTATTCATTAATTGGCCTTTTCAATTCTTGTTTCAGGCCAATGTTTGTTTTCATGTGGGGAAGACTGTAATTGGGACATTTTTTGCTAATTAAAAAACAAATACCAGTAAGTTGGGTAATTTGCTTCTTGGGCTGTTTCCGAATATAATGAGTATTAATTATCTAATACAAAACCTAGATCCGCTTGTATATTGCATCTGTTTAATTTGTCTGATATATTTATATATATAATTCAGGCGCAGCCGAATTTGGAGCTTGTGGCAAGATATCTAGCAGAATTGACGCTGCTAGATTACAATTTCCTCCGTTATTTGCCGTCAGAGATTGCCGCTTCTGCCGTATTCCTTGCCAAGTGGGCCCTCGACCCGTCTTCTCACCCATGGGTTAATAGTGCACTTCTTTGACCCCCTAGGTTTTAATTGTTTTTTCATTTTCTTTTTGAGTTTTTTTGCTGAAGCGTTTTTTATATTTGAAAATTTGTAGAATGAAAATCTGAGAGTTCAAACTGGATACCATAGCAAGGATTTGAAGATTTGTGTTCAGAATTTGAAGAAATTTCAGAAGAACATAAAGAGATCTGATTATAACACCATTTATGTTAAGTTTCAAAGGAAGAAGGTATGCATTTGCCTTAATTTTTATTTTTTTTGGGCCAAATAGCCCGGTACCTTTAATTGCCATTCAACACTAATCAGCACTTGTGTTGAGGAGAGAATCTGAACCAGCCATTTTTAGATATGCTGTGAACTGAACATCCATCATTGTGTCTCCAAACTGAGTTCAGAATCTTCTGAAAAACACAGTAATTTTGTAGCTATCTAAAAAAACTATTTTTCAATCTGAAATTCTAATATAGGCATATGTTTTGTCTTTGCTAGGAGGGCAGCACGCTCCTGTCTCTTCTAGATGTTGTTTGAGTTTCTTCATGAAATGTTTCAACTGTTCCTTTGTGAGTTCAGCAACCCTAAACACATCTGTCAGAAATTTTCTGGTTCTTTGGTTTCTAAAGTAAAAATTGTGACAGCTATCTTTGAGGAAAATGGTTGACAGTCAGCATACTGTGCATTTCTTTATCCTCTTTTTTCTTTCTTTATTTTTTTTTGTGTGGGGGTCACATATCTTCTCATGTAATTAACATAGAGCCATAACACGAAACCGAAAGCCAATGTAAAAATCAGGAAGTTGTTAGAAGATCAGCACTCATTTTTTTTTTATGTCTGAATGTGTGATTCTTCTTGGTTAATTGTTTAATTTTACTGGTATTCCTTAATTTTGACTAGAAGCTGTTAGGCTGTGGACTTTAAGTTATAAAAATTAAGATATGTAATTGAAAGCACCCGTTATAAGTTATATCAGTACTGGTTTGCAATAATTCTTTTACATAGTTAATCTGAACTGTTCAACATGATCTTCATATGGAAATTTACTTGTAAAATAAATTTTACATTTTTAAGATTTTTACTATTTTTTACGGCCTCAAAAGTAGCATTTGTGCTTGTTGCTAAATTCAATCAAGTCCTTCATCCTATTGACCACCGCTGATATCTAAAGAAGTACAATGACACATGAATTAACTGTCTTAAACAGAATTAATGCCAACCGTCCGACCATGTCTCATTCAAGCCCAAATAATTTACAAATTAATGCCATCCGTCCGATCATACATTTAAGTCCGTGAAACGGGATATCTCCAGTTAACTTAAAAAGGAGAGGATCTAAAAGAAATTTTTGTTGATAAATGAACGAAGCAGAATGAGAGAGAAAGTTCAATATAAAAAATGCTATTTACCAATGGAGTATGGTTGCTTTAGAAATTTCTAGAAGTAAAAGTTATTAACTTTAATCAAACGCTATTGACCTATAATTAAACATAAGAAACTTAATTAAACTAACTTATCTAATAATAACTACACATAACTAAATTAAACTAAATCAACTGCATGAGATGAAAATCACACAAATCCTTACAGAAACCGAATCCAAAAACCGGTTTTGTCTGAGTTCTTGATTTTCGGCGTCGTAGATTAAAGTTAATCGAATTCCCAGTTCAATTCCTCTTATTGGATAGAAAAAACCAAACAATCCAAGTTAATGGTCGTAGATTACTTAAGTGAAGATCCAGAGTTCAGAAATTAGCGGCGTCGTCACCATGGAGGGATATCTCCAGTCTTGTTAAAAAAGGAGGGAGATGAACATACGTACCTTTGAGTAGGGCCGCAGAAAGAGCGAAAGTTCCTTCGCTTTACTCCTTCAAAAAAATTCCTCTCAAGTAACTCCAATTTTGGTTTTAGATTGGGACCGTCCGATCTGAATTCGGGCAAATCCGGCACTAGGTAGAATGCACTTTCTCCTTTAATATTCGTGCCATGTCATATCAAACGGTCCAGATCTAAACTCAAAATTTGAGTTACTCTAGCGGAAACCAAATTCGAGAGAGTAACAGAGCGAAAGTTCCTTTGCTTTTACTCTGTCAACAAACGCTTCCTCTGAAGTAATAAAATTTTAATTTTAGATCTAAACCGTCCGATCAGAATTCAGACCAATTTAACCAGAGCTGGAATACACAGGATCACTTTAATATTCGTGAAGGGCAGATCGAACGATCTGGATCCAAACTCAAAATTTGGATAACTTTAGGGATCCGAATTGAACGAAAGAAAGAGAGGGACTATTTCCATTTGCCTTCTTCTCTTTCGCGAGAAGCCATCAAGAGACCTGAATTTATTAAATCAATTCAACCTTGAAATTCGCGTCTACTGTGAAAGCAAAGATGTCACTTTTGGCGCATTCATCGCATCTCATTCCGTGCCGCCTCGATTCAACCCCCCTCTTCCTTTGCTCGATTCTTTGATCTCTACTTCTTTGTTCTTTCCTTTAAATTCTCGGTTTCTCTCTTCTCTAATCACTGAGATTCGTCCAGATCTCCAGATTCTACGCTGATTCGAGGTGATTATTCTGTTTTTGGTAACATCGCACCTTTTATTTGCGATTATAACTCCGTTAGGATGCAAAAGCACGATCTTGTTTATTAGTTATCTGAATTTTGCGCGTGAAAGGTTCTTTTTACTGTTTTGGGTTCAGTCATGTGCAAAATTTACTTAAAATTTGTTCTTATTTCAACATTTTGCCAGAATAACCCCACATTTCACTCTTTTAGACTCTCTTTCTTTGTCAGCTTTTTCATTTTTTTTTGTACTGATTTCAACAGGTCCAGAGATCGCATTCAGAGAAGATCACATACTTTTTCATGGTGAGAGCTTATTTATGCCGTTTTGTTTTGAATTTATAAGATATGTCTGATTTTGAACAGAATTTGTGGGCCACGGTATTTACAAAAAATCTCGGTACCTGTCATGTACCGGGCCGCAAAGTGGTACAGAGTTTGGTACCAGATCAATTGGCCGTAAATACTGATACCAAGTCACTACAGCACTGAGTACCATACAAGAATTGCTTTTTTTTTTTCTCAACTTTTTTTTATTTTTAGGGGCAGGAAATACCAGAAAGTTTCACTTCTTCTTTAATTGAAGACTTGTCAGTGTGTAGTGGCGGCGATGCCGATTTCAAGGGACATAAAACTGTCACTGAAATATGTGGCAAGCTAGTGAGTTTTGAACTTCATACAAAAAAAAAAAGAGGTCTCTTACAAAAAAAAAAAAAATTAAAGCTAATGTTTTAAATTCTACAGTATGTGATTGGTGCATTAAGTGAAGAAGCCGACTCGCGACTTAATGTCAAAATTTTTGACAAATCTACCAGAAAATGGTGAGCATATATAAGATTATTATTAATATTATTATCTTCGAAGGAAATATAACAAGCATTTAAAATCTTTTATTGTATATATACAGGTCTGCACCGACTATATTGGGTAAAAAACCTAAAGCGTCAAAGTTTCACTCGGCTGTGCTGGTAACTAACGACCACATTTTGATTCTTACGGGAGACTCATCTGCAAATGAATTCTCATATTTTCTAGAGGTATTTCTTGTTTGTATAGAATAGATTTTGGTACAAGGTCTGGTACAATACTGGTCAGATTTGCCTTGCTTCATGCTTTCTTGTTGAAGATTTTTATTTTCGTTCTTTTGACTTGGTAATTTGGTAATGGAACTATAGAGTTGGTACATGTCTGAACCTAGATTTTTCAACTCTTTTGTGCTATCAGTTATACCTAATTTCAGTCCAAAATAACACCTTTAAAAAGATAGTGACTTGTATGGAAAACTAACATGAGAGTTCCTATTATTTGTACCAGCTATAATTGATTTTGACCTATCAGCTGTACAACCTTACATTCTTTCACCTTTCTTTTTCCATTGAGACCATTTTTTTTATTTTTATAATTTCGTATTTTGATTATTAAAAAAAAAGAGACATTTTGTTTATTGACGTATTCTGATTCTTTGCTTTGAACTGTTCATTGCATACTGCAACTGATTTAATCAACCTTTTATGGGTTTTTGGTATTTGCAAAAAAATATGCATTTATAACCAGACAGCCAATGATGTAAAACTTTGTTTTTTCTAAACTAATATTTAATGCCTTGACAAATATTACCAAATTTGGGTTATTTTTTCTTTCTGTGTCACTGAAAAAAATATAGGATATTTCATAGTCTAACAAATATTTCTTACTTTGAATTGATTTTGAAAATTCAACTATTGTGTAGGTTGACACAAATTTTGTTAGAGAGAGAAAAGAGTTGCTTGGAGGGGAGGTAGTAGCCTGGTCAAAAGGGTCAATCGGTGAAGGCCCAATACCAATCGTCATAAGTGGGCCCTCTGGTGTCGGTAAGGGAACCCTAATTAACAAACTAATGAAAGATTTTCCTTCAACCTTTGGTTTCTCTGTTAGTCACACGACTCGGGCCCCACGAGAGAAGGAAGTGAATGGGGTCCACTATCACTTTACTAAGAGAGAAGTGATGGAGACCGACATTAAAGAAGGGAAATTTCTCGAATCAGCTCTGGTGCATGAGAATTTGTATGGAACGAGTGTAGAGGCAGTTGAGGCGGTTACTGATACTGGGAAGGTAAATTTACTTGTGGTAAATTTAACGAGTGTATAGTCCAAACAGTCGATCTGAACTGTTCAACATGATCTCCATATGAAAATGTACTGTAGATCAAATTTTACACTTTTTAGAATTTTTTTATTATTTTTTTAGATTGGTAGAAAATCACTCGATCTAAAAAAATCTGAAAAATGTAAAATTTAGTCTGCAAGTACATTTTATATGGAGATCATGTTAAAAGGTTCATATCAACTATTTGAACATTGAAAATGAAGATATTGATCCATAGTACCATAGCCTCAGTCTTTTGTGAGTATATAATGTGAAGTTGCCAAACTCAGGTTTATAACTATATGTTACTATTCTCTATTTCAGAGATGTATTCTTGATATAGATGTACAAGGTGCAAGGTTGGTTAGGGCTCGTACAATTGAAGCAATTTTTATATTTATTCGCCCCCCTTCATTTGAGGAACTTGAGAAACGCCTCCGTGACAGGTACTCATTCTTTTATTTTTATATATATTTTTCTGAGGCTATAGTTTATTCTAAATCTGACTATTTTTGTTTTTTCTGGTTAAAAAAAAAGAGGAACTGAAACTGAAGAGCAGGTCCAAAAGAGATTAAGAAATGCTAAGAAAGAAATGGAAGAAGGAAAAGAGGGTCTTTTTGATCATGTCTTAGTTAACGATGACCTGGAATCGTGCTACACGAATCTTAAGGTACCGTTATAAATAATTTTGTGACTCCAGATATTTCTGAATTTTTCTATTTTCTATTTTTATTTTATATGTTTCTGGTGTAATTTCATAGAAATTGCTGGGACTTGATGATGACATTCAGACCAGTAATAGAGCAGGTGAGCATATTATTTTTTTTATCTCTACAAAATCTGAACCGTTCAGCACGAATCTTAAAGCAACCCATTGTGCATCTGAAGATGCTGACAAGATTTTGCTTCTGAAATATTATATTAACTTGCTTCTTGGCCGATTTTTCAGCTTCAGTAGATTTCAAGACTCCTTCAAGTTTCACTATATCTAGAGATGCTGACAAAATCTTCATTGAATCTCAATACACTGAAACAAAAGATGGAATTCCCAAAAGGTCAGTTTAAAATCTTTTATTAAGCTGTGCTGCAAACTGTTTACCATAGTTACTTACACTGAAACTCTAATATTTACTTTTAACAGGATTGTGCTTGATGTTTCTTCACTCAAGGGAGGGGCACCAGGCCGGACCCGAGGCCTTGCTGTCTCGGCCGAGTATTAATTGATTAATCTGATTCATTATTTTGTTTTACCTAAATTTATGATCTAATAGATGCTTGAGACCTGAATGGTCTAAGTTGAAAGTTTTGTTGGAATGTTTCACTGACAAAGAACAAAATATATATGCTCTTTAACAGTGGAATTATTACCTGCACCTTTTTATTTTTATTTATGATATTCTATAAAACCTTTGGGTTATAAAGAAAATTTACGACCATAATATATACGATGGCCGTGCTTGTCAAATATGTGCAAAATCGAATATATCTATTCCAGTTTCCAACTAAAGAGAAAGAACAAATTTCTTCTCCACTTTGTAGTTGTATTTAACTGGCAGCCAAAGCATAGTACAAAAACGCATATAAGATTATCATAATTTATTCACCAAAATGGCAAATGCCCGTTTTAAAAAGTGATATTTACAAGCTGGCGTGGACTGGTACAGTGGTAACAGACCATTACCTATCAACAGGAGTGTTGTAAATAACGGTATGAGCTTGTCGGACGGTTAGGGTATTGTCAAGCGATTAATCGGAAATAATTGGAAATAATTGGTCAAAATTGAAAATAATCAACCAATTAATCGGGACAATCCGTAACAGTTTGGTCGCCACTAACGACTCGTCGAATGGATAGGGCACTGCCAAACGATTAATTGGAAATAATTGGAAATAACCGGTCATAATCGGAAATAATCAGTCGATTAATCGGAAAAATCCGTAACAGTTTGATCACCACCAACAACTAATTAGCTGATTAATCAACCTAAACAGTCATTTTTTACAACACTGATCAACATTAACATAACAGTCAAACTATGTCATAAGGTCTGGTTTGGTTGTGGGTTACAAAGTTCTTGCTTCAAGACTTCAAGTTAACATGACATAAAGTTATTCTTGCTTGATTGTGAAATCTTGAAATCTTGTTATATTATATGTTTATTGTAGAATTATTACAATCCAACCCCAACTTTCTTGTGACTAAAAGATTTGATTGTTGTTGTAGAATTAATACAATGTATTTATATAGTCAACAACATTTTTTGTTATTTGGTCTAGTTTACAAGCTTTTTTTTTATTACAAACTAATTTAAAATAAAAATATTATAGATGTTATAATTTTCATCTCTATAAAAAATGTTGTTTTTTAACTATTAGCTCGCCATATCTATCACGACCCTTCTCTTTTTTTTTTTTCTGATTTAGAACAGGTTACGTAGAAACTATACATTGGGACTAAAGCCAGCTTGATTGTTGTTATATAGATATTATAATTTTATCGTATTGTTTGCATAAGACTGATTGGATGATTGTAGAAAAAAAATTAATTATAACGTAAATAGCATACTAAAATAAAAAAGTGCCTTAATAAAGAAAGCAAATGTCGTGTCAGAATGTCATAATTTTTTTATTCCAACAGAAACAAGTGGTAACTTTAACATATTTACATCTCACAAGAAAACAAAGACATCTAAAATTTAACCAAAGTTCGATGCAATATTTATTTATTCAACACAGAAAGAGTACCATAACACTATTCATTCATATAAGGCTCTCAAACTGGGGCATGTTACTGTAAGTGGGACCCACTTCACTTGGATTTGAAAGGTTCTCAAAATCAATGAAAGGATCATCATTTGTAACTGAGGTATTATTTTCTTCTTCTTTGAGAGCAGTCATTTCATCCAACAAGACTGCAAGCGGGTCCCGCATTTTCACCTCATCCCAAATTACAGAAACCTTTTCGCCACCTTCATTAGAAGTACCAACAAAATCCGTATTAATCTTAGTCTTTAAAAAACTTTCGTCGAAGCTCGAATCAGTGCTGCTACTGCTATCATTGCCCCACCCGTTCAGAATTTCACTGTAATTTGGGAGATTCGGCTCGAAATCACTGCTGCTTAGTGGACTGTTACACGTAAAGCGAGGCGAGTCAGGTGCATAACCCGTTTCCACTTCCTCCTCTTCATCAGATACCTCTCCTATAACACTTTTAGAGAACAAACTGGGTCCCACTTCACTGACGATATCTCTTTCATCAACTCGGTACAAATTCTCATCATCCAAATTAGTTGTTTCTTCTTCTCCTCTTCCTACCTCATTGTAATTTCGGTCAGCGTGAGTTACAGTTACAGCTTCAAAAGAGGATAACGGGTCAGGTGCAAAACCCGTTTCCGCTTCCTCCTCTTCATCAGACACCTCTCCTATAATACTTTTGGAGAACAAACCGGGTTTAATCTGTGAATCAATGTGAGAATCCTCTCTACTGCCCTCTGTGGGTCCCACTGCATATGTGATATCTTTTGCATTGTAATTTCGATCAGCGTGAGTTACAGTTACAGCTTCAAAAGAGGATAATGGGTCAGGTGCAAAACCCGTTTCCACTTCCTCCTCTTCATCAGACACCTCTCCTATAATACTTTTGGCGAACAAACCGGGTTTAATCTGTGAATCAACATCAGAATCCTCTCTACTTCCCTCTGCACAGGTGATATCTTTTGCATTGTAATTTTGATCAGTGTGAGTTACAGCTTCAAAAGAGGATAACAGGTCAGAATCCACCTCATCGATCGATACAAGTGGGACCCCTTTGACCAAATCTGGATCGTTGATTTTGTCACTTGTAACAGTACTTATATTTGGACTTGACTCGGTGGCAAATGCTGCCAAAGCAGAAGCAAGTGCTCCATCAATAGAAATTGGTTTTCTTTTATTAGGCACACAGGTGTTAACTTCCATGTCATCATCTCTGACATCATCGTCGCTTTCATCTTCACTCATACACTCAGGTGCTTTAAAAGTGGTGCCAGTACATGTCTTTGTCTCAACCTGACAACCCGCCACACCATCAGCCATAGAGTCGTCATCTGGAGACACCACTGGGTCCTGAGATTTCTCAATCTCATCAGTTGCACGAGAGCAAGGTTCTCTAGGTGGGACCCGCATGGAATGGAGGTCTTTTGTTAATAGGTTGAACTGATTCTCTAACCGCTCCAGCCTCGACTCGATGCAAATAATCGGACCCACCATTTTTTCTTCGAACTTCGTAATATATGTTTCTATCTTATCCACCTTGAATACCAGTTGTTCTAGAATCTTCTCGATACGGTTTGCCGACTCATTAGATGTAGGGCCCACTTTCAGAGGGTCTGTATTAACTGCAGCCTCTTGATCGACTTGTCTTACATCGGCTTTGCTACTGCTTCCAGCATGGGTCTGATACGAACTGGTACTGTTTTGGGACTGTACCAGTGAAGGTAAACTAGTGTCAGTTGCAACAGGGTAACTTTCCTCTGTATGATATACCGCTTCTGTGCTGGGTTCTTCAGTTACAGAGGTGTCTAATTTTGCATTTTGGTCCCTGACATCATCTGTATTTTGAATTCTATCATGAGAAAAGTACCGTTCATTTATTCTGCTGCTGCGGCCTGACTTCGACATTTGTAAGAGATTCGGTACCAGCATGGCGAATAAAGAACTTGCATTGCTGTTTCCTGTTGTGCCGCTTGATGAATCCTGAGTGGTACTGGTACTGGATTCATCAATGGGGTCAGAATATATGTATATTTCTTCGACATGAACAGAGGATTTCGTATGAAGAGAGAGAAATCTAAGGGTCAGGGATGCACAAGGCTCAGCATCTGAAATCTCAGCTGTTGCTTCGTAATGTATCTGAAAGAGCAAAAAATAATATAAGAGATGGTACTATCATAATGCTCTTATTCAATATAAATAAGAAGATTTTCATAATTAAACGATAATACTAACATGAATAATATAATCCCTGCAAAACAAGAAGTTTTTTCATCCTTTTGAAGTGAATATGAAAAAAAAAGACCAGCCATTTTTCATGACTAGTAAGGGAAGCATGTTACTTCTTAGTACGGGTGTCCAAATGGTCGGTTCGGTTAAAAACGAATTAAAATAGTCAAAACCAAAATTTTATTCGGTTTTCAAAAATCTAAACGGACCAACCAAATTAAATTTGTCAACTAAATAACAACCGAACCAAAAAAATCGAAGTACATTTCGGTTTGTTTGGTTGACCCTAAGAGAGATTAAACCGAACCAAATATAAAAAACCAAAGTTATTCAACAATTCGATCGAAACGAATCATTAAAAACCAAAAACCGAACCATTTAATCCAAAATTTGTCGGTTTAGTTGAATTGAACCAAATAAACCATATCCAATGAACACCCCTACTTCTTAGTATTCATAGTTAGATTTCTCAATGTAAAAAAAATTACCTGAGGAGTCTTGACATCAACCCAGCTCTCTTCTTCACTACTATGAACACTGCTATTCTGGCTAGAACCATGTAAATTCTCATCTGACGAAGCGGGACCACATTTGACTGTGCAAAGGTACTCCTTTGTAGAATTTCTATCTGCATCCTTTGTATAATATATCTCAAAAATCCTGGCACTCGTTCGAGCATAAACTCTGTGAATTTCATACTTTCCCTTAAAAAACACTGCACAAACAAAAATTGATTGATTGATTGATTGATCCAAAATTAGTAATAAAAAAGAAGGATTTGTATGTGATGAAGTTGCTCTTGCTTACCAGTGACTTCGCACGGCGGGGGATCGTCGGAGGCGGATGGTCGGAGGAGAAGCGTCCCGTCGGAAGTCAAATCGGGAGCGTCTTCGTCGGAGGTGTCGAAAGAGATGGAAGCATCTAGAGACGACGATCCCTTCGCCACTGTCCAGTTCGTGTCGCAACTCCATCCCTTCGACGATCCTTCTTCCCCTTCTCTCTCCATCTCTCTCTCTCTCTCTCTCAGTTGCAGTGCGTCAGAGATCTCTCTCTCTCCTTTGATAGTTTCTGCGATGGAGATATAATTCTCATTACAAAGGAATTCATATAATCTAAAGTAACTCAAATTTTGAGTTTAGATCCGGACCGTCTGATCAGAATCCGGGCCAATGCACGGACCTTTGATATTCGTGTCAAAGCAGATCCGACGGTCTGGATCTAAAACTCAAAATTTGAGTTACAATATGAATTCAGGGTAAGAAATATAGAAAGAATTATTGAAAGCCTCATCTCATCTCCTAATAAAGAAAAGATAAGTTTCCCCCGATGGACCCATAATTCTGGTTAATATATTAACAGAGTAGTTTGGATAACATGCAGCGCTCGAACCATATGCAATGCTGTTTTGATTCTGTAGTTCGTGTGCTGCATGAAGGTAAAACTTCTCTGTTAAAATCTTTACCCTATAATTCTCTATAATAGATAGAATTAATATCACCTAAGGTAACAGAATATTTCTGTTTAGATCCTTACCGTCCGATCAGAATCCGCACGAATACGGAATTGGCCTGATTCTGATCGGATGGTCCAGATCTGAAAATAAATATTATGTTACCTCAGAGAGTAAAAAAAAATATTCAAAGCCTGATCTGATCTGCATTGTTTCGGTTGTCGTTTCTTTTGGTCTCTTTTCAACTGCGCCTATTCAGATAATGGTTTTGAGTCTATAAAATCCGACCCGGCATAGAGCAAGTCCAATTTACTTCTTTTAATGGGCTCAATCTTCAATTTCGGCCCAATTATATGTCTATATAAGATTAGATTTCTTTTCTTTTATTGATAAATATTATTATAAAAATTGAAACAATAATAAAATGAGATCCTCTCAATTTTTTTTTTAAATTCCAATAATTAAATATCTTAATTAAAAAAATTCTCTATTTTTTCCCTACATGCAGGGGTGTTCAAACGGTTCGGTTCTTTCGGTTTTTAACCGAACTGTAAAATTTCGATTTAAATGGATTGGTTTTTCGGTTTAAATGGATCGGTTTGGTTAGACTTCTCGAAACCGACTAAACTGAACCGACCGTTTATATTGGTTCCACTCTAATTTTATTGGTGTTATAAGGATTTCATGAACCGAATTGAATTTCAATTGTTGTGTATGAAAGTGTATTCGATCTTTTCGTTAATAATGGTACCAATAGTTTTTCGGTTTGAAACGAACATATCAAAATTTACTTCGGTCTGTTCGGTTTGGTTCTGTTCTATTTTTCTAAAACCGAAAATTTGAATAATCATTTTACATAGGTTTCAACCGAACTTGAACACCCCTACCTACACGTTAAATTACTTGAAAAGAGTTTAACTTGGTTCCACATATTAAACGTCATACATTAATAACCACTAAATATTGAACCAGATTGTACATTTCTACTAAAAAATCCTTAAATAACTTTTACCTTTTGAAATTCCTAAAGAAACCGTACCCCATAGGTAAATAGCGTTTTTTATATTATTTGTATAAATAAAAAAGAGTAATGATTTTGTCCCCGCATGTTTGTCCCCTAATCGTCCTTCTGATGGTAACTACCGATGTTAATCATTAATTAGCGTGTATAACTAACCATAAGTGGTCTTCGTCTAACCGTCATTACCAATTGACGGCGTCTCCGTCTTTATTAACTGCCTTTTTTAAAATTTCAAAGTTTTCTTCTCCTCCGCGATATTATGGCGATTTTGAGGCGATCTCGCACCTCTCTCTCAGGCGATCTCGCACCTTTCTCTCCGGCGATCTCCGTGCTGTACTCTTAGGCGATCTCATGTGATTTCTTCTATCAGTCGATCTTAGACGATTTCCAATTGATTTAGGTTCTCATCCCTCAGGCGATCTCTCTTGCTATGCTCAGGTAATGTTTCTCTCTTTCATTCTTTGATCATCGATTTTCTTTCTATGTCATGTAAATATTAATTTCTGTTTTCTTCTTTCAGTTGATCTCAGGCGATTTTCAGTTGATTTAGGTTCTCATCCCTCAGGTATGAATACTTTATAGTAATGCTATAAGTAGCTGACTCATTTTTATGTTGTTTTTTTTGATGAATTTGATCTTTTAATTTGAGAAGATGATGATCTTATATGAATATTTCATATATCTAGTATGAACATGTGATTGTATTTATGTGAATTATTGATATGTTTCATATGAAAACTTGATAGTTTTTGTCATGAATTCTTGTTTTATTTTATGCGAATATATGATACTGTTAATATGAATACTTAATATGATATGGTTTATATGATATGAATAATTGATAGATCTGGTATGAACAATTGATAGATATGGTATGAACAACTGTTTATTTAGATGTGTATACTTGATATGTTATTGATGGAAACCTGATATTGTTGGTATGAATACTTGTATTGTTCATACTAATAGTTTGTTACTTTGGATATGAATAATTGAGCTGTTTGATATGAAAACTTGATTTATGCATATGTCATATGGTAGGTATAATACCATAACTGTTTTGTAAATACTTTTTACATGAATCATCCATACTTGATCCGTTTGATATGAATACCTGTTATTATTATTCATTAATTTTTTGTTTTTTCTTATTTTGTTTTTTTTTAAATACCTGAATGAATTTTGATCTGAATGAAAAGAGTGGTGATGAATTGTGGATAGAAAATACAAATAGAGAAATTGATGAAGTTGATATTTATTGACATTTTGAAGAGCAGCATCGTGCTAATGAATGATGATGTTAGTGTCAGAGAGAATATATATGGGTGCGATTTGAATGTTGAAGCTCTCGATGAATTGAATGCAGTAGAAGATGAAATTATCAATGTTAATGGAAGGGTAGAGGGTCAAGTTGAACCAGAAGATGTGATAAGTGATGGGGATGATGAATTTCATGACTTAAGCCCACATATTGTTGATGATTGGTATGAAACATTTGAAGAGGCTTGCCAATACTATGAACTTTTTGGAAAACATTCTGGTTTCAGGGTTTTCTTTTTTGTTAACTAATATTTTTTGTGTTAAAAATGTTAGGCCATGACAAGGAAGGAGCGTCTCCTTCTCGTTTTTCGTATTCTGGTTGACGATAGGAATGATTTAAGATTTGTACCTAATGTGTGATTTGTAAACTGTCTTTTTTGCTTAGTGTTACTGTGATGCTTGGGAAACTATCATTTTATGGGTTAACTGTGATTGGGAAACTTGTTTTTTTTTTTTTTATAAGCTTGGGGAAACTGTTTTGTGCATTGGTAAATTGCCATTTGTTTCATACTGTGATATTTTGTTGTTATATGGTTGAGCAACTTTAGGCAACTTTGGCTGGTTAATAACTTTGATATTGATGGTTGTAAACAATATTGTCTTGTTTTAATATTTTGACATGAATTTGTCTTAATATTTTTTTGTATATTTGTTTTAAAATTTCATTTAACATTAATATTCTTATCTCAATTCATAGGTATGAATACTTAAGATATTCTCACGTTAATACGATTACTATTATCTACAAATATAAAAAATTTGAAAGACAAATTTTTGTTCAAAAGAATACACAGTTTCACGCATAAGTATGAATATTAAGTGTTTTAGATATAAAAAATTTAGCTAAATTAAGTATAAAAATAATAATAACATAAACAAGTAGGTATGAATACTTATTTGCTTAACAATTGTTAGTTACCGTTTCATATATTAATAGTTTGAAAATACAAACAAATATGTATGAATATTTTCAATTTATAAATTCACACTTCGGTAATTAAGTATGAATACTTGATATGATAGAGATCCGTATAGGTTCCCATTTATACGTCGTTATTATTCCCCAAATAAGTGGTCCCCAATTACATATTGGTTACATGATAGGTAGTGGTCCCGAGTTACATATTCTATATGTTTTTTGAAGAATACTTTTTTGTCACATATATATTCATACTTCAATTTGTATTTATGAATACTTCACACTTCAGATATGAATAAATGTTAAAGATTTTAAATGAATGTAGGACTGAAAGTGTGATCCGTGTGAAATTTTGCGTTTGTGGCCCCCAATCCAGACAAAAGTCGCTTTCAAGAGACGTTTGTGGTCCACAATCTAGGCGAATGTCGCTTTCAAGAGTCGTTAGTGGCCCCCTAGTCGTTACTGGTCCCCAAAAGTAATGGTCCCCATTTATATAGTGGTCTCCAAATGTAATGGTTCTCTCTGGTTACTCTTTGTGTTTTTACAAATACCATACAACACAAATATTCCAACTTCACTGCGTAGGTATGAATACCTTACATTTTAGTGACGAATAAATATTTGACAAAATTTGAATTTTGCCACTTGTGTTGCGAGTAACCGTTATTAATGTGTCAGTTAGTGGTCCCGTCGTACTTTGCGTGTCAGTTAGCGCGGAGACATTTAGGAGACGGAATTCCTGAAAGTGTTAGTCACTCCCAATAAAAAGTTCTGCTTCGTTCATTTCTCCAAATAAAATGTTCGTTAAGATCCTCTCCTTTTATAACCAAACTGGAGATATCCCGTCTGGCGGATTGAAATGTATGATCGGACGGTTGGCAGTAAACACTTGTGGAGTTGTGGACCACTAATTTGTTCTAAAGTAATCTACGACTATTTACATGGGATGAAATGTGAGCTTCTAGTTTAGTTCATCATGACGGCAACTGACGATTTCTGGGCCCTGCTGGCCCAAGACGTATGTTTCGGGCTTCAATATGTAAATTATTTGGGCTTTAATGAGGCTAAAAATCTCTCAGATCGTTGGTTCATGCAATGAATTTTACATTAGAAACAATGCAAATATGCAATGCACAATAATTTAAGATAAAAGGTTCTCTTCAGTATAATATATGAGTAATATATATAGTTTTAGATATGACAGCATATCAAAAAGAAAAGAACAGGAGCTTTCGCTCTCTTTCTTTCGTTGAATTATGTCCCCTGAAGTAATCCAAATTTTGTGTTTGGATCTAGACCGTTTGATCTGATCTGACACGAATACTAATATCTAAAATCACAAAATATGAGTTACTTGAGTGGATTTCGTTGATGAAGTAAAGCAAAGGAACTTTGCTCTTTCTGCGGCCCTACTCAAAGGTACGTTCGTCTCCTCTCCTTTTATAACGAGACTGGAGACATCCCTCCATGGATCCTCACTTAAGTAATCTACGACCATTAACTTGGGATGAAATGTTAGCTTCTAAATTCTAATTGGTGAGTCAGGATTCTATGACTTGTCTCAAATTTTGAGTTTAGACCCGGACCTAATTAATGCCAATTTTGAATTTAAATCTGAACCGTCTGATTATAATTCTGTCAATCCAGTTCGAGATAAAACACTTAGGTCCTCTTTAGTATCCGTGTCAAAGTAGATTGGACGGCCATGATCTAAACTCAAAATTTGAGTGAACTCCGAGGATATGAATTACTAGTTTTTTTTTTATAGAAATAATATAAAAATAATAGTCCCTCCCTTGCTTTCTCTCCTCTTTCCGATTTTTTATTTATAGAAATAATATTAAAGTAATATAGTGCATTAGATGGATTGTTTGATTTTTTTTTTCTATCTAATAGAAGGAATTGAACCGGAGATCCATCTCCTTTAGCTTTACATGCAGTGATGCAGATTAGTGTTTGCAGAGCCACAAAAACTCAAAAACCCAAAAGAACCGGTTTTTGGATTCGGTTTCTTTAGAGACTTGTTTGATTTTTTTTTTTAACCCAGCTAGCATTCTTTTCAAGCATATGTTATTACAACAAATAATTTCTTTTATATAAGTTTCGAAACCATGACCTCTTACATTAGAATGCATATGGATTTCATTTTGGGACTTGTTTAATTTCTGTTTGTTGTAGTTCGTGTAGTTAAGTTTTATTTAGTCGTGTATAGTTATTATTAGTTAATTTAGTTTGATTAAGTTTCTTATTTTTAATTTTAAGTAAATAGTATTTGATTTACCGATTTTTATTAATATATTCACGAATTTTAAGATATAGGAAGTACGGGATAATTTATCTTGTCCAGCACTGTTTACCGAAATTTCATTCTTAGTAATTTGAAAAATCAAATTTGAATGAACAGTAAGATGGACAGTATTGGACGAGATAGTCTATTCTGTTCTTTCTATATTTCAACATTTCATAAAAAATTACTCGTATTTTGATATATATTTTTTCATTGTATTAATAAAAAAATCGGTTTGATTTAGGTAAATAAGTTTTACTTGTAGAAATTCCTAGAAGGAACCGTACCCCATAGGCCCATAGGTAAATAGTGTTTGTTATATTAGTTTTATATAAAAAAAAAATCTGATTCGTTGATGGAGCAAAACTAAAGCAAAGGAACTTTCTCTCTCTTTCTACGGCCCTACTCAAAGGTCCGTTCAGATCCTCTCCTTTTATAACCTAACTGGAGATATCCCGTCACGCGGACTGAAATGTATGATCGGACGGTTGGCATTAAACGACCTTGTTCTGAAGTAATAATCTACGACTAATTACATGGGATGAATTGTGAGCTTCTAGTTTGTTCCTCATGGCGGCAAGTGACGTATGTTTCGGGCTTTAATGATGTAAGTTATTTGGGCTTCAATGAGGCATGGTTGGAACTTGGAACACATTGGGTCCGTTTGGCAACAAGAGATTAAGAGTGAATGATTAAGAGCTTAAGGAGCGCTAATGAACTAATATTCGGTTGTCTTAATTTATGGGTGAAAGCTAAGGAAGAGATAAAGGCGCCTTAAGGTTCGGGCAGAGGTTCAAGATCCAGGCAAAAAGAGGCTAAAAGATGTTATCTTAATCCGTGTTAAGGAACCGATATTCGGCATGATTAAACGGTTAAGGAAGCTAAAGAAAACGGATTAAGCCTTAAGGAGGCTTAATTTCTTGCTGCCGAACAACCAAATTGGGTTTTCATAGACTTTGCCTTGGTGCTAGGAGTGTGACGGTCAGATACGATTAAATCGTATCCTTATATATTTGTTATAATTATTCAAATATAGATACAAATAAGAATAGTCTCGGATACGGATACGAATTGGATATTAAACAGGTACAAATACAGATCATATATCGGATGGATATGAATACATATGTAAATATAATTAGAATAATTAACTGTAGATATACATTAAAGCTGTGTTTTAGAATTCATAGCATAGAGGAAGGAGAAGGGAAAGAGAGGAAGGTCACGTCTGAGTTTGTTCTCCTCCGAACAGTAAAAGGCCGGCTCCTCCTCTGCTCCCCCGCATAGTACTTCCTCCCCCCCGCTTTCTTTCTATCTCCTCCCTTCTAGAGCAGGTGAACACGCTCGGTCAGGTGCGATCTGACAACGACTCGCCTCCGCACAACATTTCGTTCCTTCCCCTTCCTCCGCGTATGTAACACTATGCAAAATACATATATGAAATTAATGACTGAAGGTAATATACGAAAGGCTTGGAGATGTTTTTCAAATAAGTAAGTAACATTTAAAGTGAAACATAAAACTGATTATTTAAAATTCGGTTTGAATGACATAAAATTATGTTATATTGATTCGAAATTTCTAAAATATTTGGAAGTGAATGTTCGAACGTTTGACATAGGAATCAGATTAATTACTGATCAAGCATATGACTTCTTATTTTTATCATCTTGGACTGATTTGCAAAATATAAAAAGTTAAAGGTTGATTTTATAAAAAAAAAAATAGAAAAGTCACCACCGTGGCACTAAGGCCACGTGGCAAGTACTGGATGCTTCTCCCTTAATTCCCTTAACTAAGGGCCTTCTCCCTCTTTCATACGTGAAGGAAAATAAAGAACAAACAAAAAAACCAAATAAAATCGGAAAAGAAAAGAAAAAAAAAAACAGAGAAGTTGGTTGGTTGAGCTTGTTATTAAATCACTGGATGGGTGTGCTTTCATTCTCTCAATGAAACTAGTGCGATTATGTGGTATTCCTATCTCAATTATCTTTTCTCCATCACTTGATTTGGTTGATTTTGCTTTAAATTGAATTAGAAAGTCTAGCTTCAAAGTTGGAAATTGATTGCTCAGTTAAAGTATATAAAGTTAAAATCTTGTTCAATTTAACAGAAACTTGTTTAATTATGTGTTCTAATTGAATTGCCTAAGGCCTTCTCTTTTTCCATGTGTTCTTTAATTGAATCTTAACCATATAATTATGGTGGTGCTTATTTTACTTACGTTGGTTTTGGTTGAGATACCTAGGCCGTAACAAGGTTACATGGGTGATTTAATTCTCAGATTTTTGGTTTAGAGTTCCAACCTAAATCGTACATGTCGATATCGAGCTCAAACCGGCTTGTACTTGTGTATTGTTACCATTTTCCTTGTGGTTTGACATTTCTTGTTATTTGCTAGGATTGACTGATTAACATTGAGGGTTTAGAGTGCTGGTACCCGTCAGTACCGGTCTCACTGTATTGTGTTACCATAGGCTTAATTGTAAACAAAATAGGATAAGGAAGGCATAATTTGTAAAATACCTATGAATTGATAAAACCAAATTGTCAGAGGGGCCTTAGTGCAAAGTTACATATATAATAAATTGCTAGCTGGAAACTTTATAAATGAAAATTGTAAACATAATTTAGGTTGGTAAAGAAAATATTTAAAGTAGAAGAATAGAATCAAAGGCTTTAGACTCAGAACTGAAAATTCGGATTTAACTTGGACTTGGACTTGGATTGTTTGAACTTAAATGATTTGAATCGTAACCTATGGACATATACGATTTTAGACAGAAATTGAATTAAATAACTAATGAGCATATAAAATGGGTATCTTTATTAATTTAAAATAGATTAGAGGATGATTATAAATATGCTATTGATATATATAAGGATTTGTCTGATACTAATGTAGCATCGTATGAAATATAAATTTTACTTTATTGATATATGTATTGATCAGAATATATATATTATTCTGATATAGGCATAATTAAGAAAGAGATAGATGATACAGAGTGTTCAGGAAGAATAGATTGCTAGTGACCTCACATGTTACCCTACGATATCAGGTGCGGGGTTATTAGATTAGTCTGAGATTCATGACTAGGAATTAAATCGTAACTCGCTGTGCATTTTGAATATTTGATTGACTGCATTGATTGAACTGTTGCATCATATGCATAGCCCAATACAATTGAAACTGAATTACAGGTAAGACTGTTGACTGTCATGTTGATATTGTTTATCGATTGGTTGATTCTTATTGCAAATGATTGATTGAGACCACAGTGACTGAATTGATTGAATATTGAATACTGTAATCCTTGAACCTCCATATAGTGGAGAAAAATGATTAATATATCGTAAAGTCTAGCTAGCTACTAGACTTTACTCCAGGACCCTTATGCGCATATGGTGAATGGCCCCAACTGAACCCAGTACCGGTTGGGTAGGGGATATTGAATAAATATGAATTGTGACTGTAAGATTAATGAACTGTGGTAACTGTCTTATCAATGATTTTCTTTCCGATAATGACAGTATTGTGATATTGAATTCGTATTGTTTCTGTTAACTAATTGTCAGGATAGTTAGAACTGTCTTATCATTGATTTTCTTTCCGATAATGACAGTATTGAGATATTGATTATGTATTGTTTCTGTTAACAAATTACCAGAATAGTTAGAACCGTATAAGCCATAACACGACATATACATGTTATTGTATCTGTCAGTGTTACCAGACTAGAAATTGTAAAGTTAAGAAACCAAACGTTACCGGACTTTATGGTTTAAAAGATTTTGACCCAAACCATTTATTCTGATAAGATTCTTAGAGTTTTGATTTATTTATGTAATTGTTGTTGTTTGGATACTGTTATTGAGCATTTGCATTCGTTATTATGAAATGAACTGTTAATTTATTGTGCGGAGATTTCATTCTGAATATGGATTTCTTTCAAATTAAATAACCTCAGTGGCAATTAGTACTGAGAAATAATTTATTATTTCTCACGCGTTTCCCCTTGTGGGATTCACAGGTTTGTTAGACGAAGACAGAAACGTTTTTGGGGTTATAATTGACAGCAGAGCCACCTAAAGGTATGAGATTTGGGTTTATTATATCTGGCAGGGTGCAAAGAATATATCTCTAGCATCATCCACTGTAAAATGTCAGATATTTATGTAAAGAAATTGGGATATGGGAAAATAATGGATGCTATTGGCAATGCATAAAAAGATTCATGTATTATGTTACGTATATTGAATGGTAAAGGTACACGGTAGGAACTGTCGCACCTCCGGATCGGGGGTGTGACAGCGTACCCTGTCAGGAGCACAGCCTAAAGGCATTGTAGAGGTAGAGTGTTGAGTATTTTAGATATAATAATTTTGTACTATTTTGCCTTTAATATTTATAAAACCTTCGTACTCAATGAATAGGTTAGTTGCAAGCGCACAACCTATCGATTGTAGTATTTAGGTGTCGATCCGCAGGGAGATAGGGAAATACCAATTTTTAATAAAGAAAACTACTTCTAAAACAAAACAATAAAAGTAAAGTGGGGGGGGGGTTTTGTTCTAAAATCCTAAGGTTGGGTTCAATACCCGAAAGAGAGGAGTTTCAAACAATAAATGTAAATAAAATAAAGGAAAGAAAGATTGGTTTGTTTTCAAGTTTAAGGAGATCTAGGGGTATTCGGTCTACAATTCCTTGCTAATTCTATTTATTCGGTTTGTTTAAATTCATGTTTGATTTGATGAGGTTTCTAACCTATGTTAGCCTTTGGAACAAATATTAATACAAATACTTTGCGCTTTATGGATTAATGTGCCTCGAATTCTAGGGCTGTCACTAACCTAGAGGGATATTTAATCTCATGCTTCAAAGCATATATCGATATTTGTTCTAAGGTGTCCTAATTAGGATTTGCCTTCGCCTTTCGGTCCTTCACCAAAATCCTAACCTTAATTTCTATAGTTCCGGATTGGATATCAAAGTACGGTCGCTTCTAACCCAATCCTAAGGTGTGTCTTTATGGTTTCAATTAGTAGTCTCCTACTTGACCAATGCCGGAATTTAATAAATTTAAAGCGGAAAAACACGATCAACGCGATTTCAAAACTACTTCAATTCAATAAACCCTAACCAGGTGAACTCAAAGGAACGAGTACTAATGAAATTCATAAAGAATAAATCACAGAAATTAACAATCAAATCCGATAACACAATCATAATAAAAACAAATATCCGAATAATCTAGAATTAAACAAGTTCATGCATTGACCTAAACCCCTAGAAGAGAACTACTCTCTCTTGGAGAGGTCCATAACAAAGATTGGCAAAAACAATAAGAAATGAGATAAAGAAATGATTACACCCTTTCTTAGATCAAAAACCTCGATCTTGCCGTCTCCTTGCTTGAATCTTCTTCTTCTCCTTCCTTGGAACTTCGAGAATTTCTGCAGGATCTCTCTCTCTCAATTTGTGGAAGAATGGATAAAATAATGGATATGTAATAGTAATGGATGATCTCTCATGTGGTCTCCTTAGCCTTATATAACATTTTCTGAACTTGGAGATCAAGTCGTTTTATTTTCGGCGCCCACTAAGCCCACTAACTTCTATATTTCTAATTCTGTGATTAATAACTTGGATACCAAGCTATTCTAATTTTGGCGTCCACTAAGCCCACTAACTTTCCATATTTAGCAGTTTTTCAGGCTGATGCGGCCATTGATACGGATGTACAGAATTATATATTCCGAATTTGGATTTGTTTCCTTCATCAAAGTTGTAGATCTCTTTTTTCTGATTCCGTCAAGCTTTGAATCACCCAAATCGGAGTTCGTATGACCAAGATATGGCCAAAATACGAACAGTGTGTCGGCGGAGTGCGGGTGGTGCGGCCCGAGTGCGTCCGCACTGCGCTCGGATTTTCTGTTTTCTGTGTCTGATGGCTGAGTGCGTCCACACTCTGGGTCAGTGCGTCCGCACTGGGCTCGGTTTCTCCTGTTTTGCTCTGAAATTCAAACGGGCATAACTTATGATCCGTAACTCCGTTTTCAGTATTCTACCACTTTTCGGAAAGCTTGCGAGAAGATCTACAATTTGCTCAATTTCCTGTAATTGAAATAACTTTGGCAGTAACTTGATTCTTGGCTATATTTCATTCTATTCTCTACTAAAATACAAGATATTTGGTGCTATTATGTGGTAAAAACTAGATCGAATGTATATATAATTTAGGCCTATCAAATTCCCCCAAGCTTGAACTTTGCTTGTCCCCAAGCAAAATCTAACTTGAGCTAATATTCGATCTTTTTAATACACCCTATATCAAGTATGTTTCTCAAATGAAAAATTTGTATGATCTTGCCAAAAATTAAAAATTCTCATGCAAATTTTCCAAATTTCAAGTTTAACCCTCGGATAATTATGACTCAACCCACAATTTGATTACTCTAACTTTTATTTCCTTAAAGGCCTAGAATTTATGAACTTTGTTTACCCAAATTTATTAAAAGATATGCCCTCTTAAATGTGGAATTTTCAAAATCCCCCAAGCTTGAATCAAACTTAGGTTAGAAAGTCGTGGACTTCGTGTGTTGATACATGCATATTCTTATTTTTTTGTTGTTGCTTTTGATTTTTCATTTTGATTTTTCTTTCATGATTTAGCACTATTTCTCCCATCCTCATTTAAGCACCGGTTAGTTACAAGTAGTTAACTGTACCCAACCGTTCTAATTCAAGGGTGCTTTGCATGCTCTTAGTCTAACCCTTCCACTAACACGGATGTCAATTTTATCGGGAGACTAGCGGAGCAGGAGTGCTAAGGACTCATAACCATAAGTACGTCATGAAGCCGTAACATAGGTCATTGGAGTCACCTTTTATTTTCAAAATTTTCAATTTTACCCAATTTCTCAACATTTATGCATATATCATGAATACACACATCCCTAAGTATTCCTTCATACTTGTGGATATCCCAATCTTTCCAAATTTAAAATTCCCAAATATAAATAGCTTCTTTAATAAATTTAAATTCCCAATGTCTCAATTTCAAACACCTTTATTTCCACAAAGTTTTTCGCCAAATTATGTGGTCATTTCAAATTATTCCAAGGGTTTACCTAAAATTATTCAAAATTTTGCATCAATACTCCTAATTTTGCCAATCACTCAAATTTATCAACAAAATGCATGACACAAAACTAGGTAAACATCCTAACAAGTCGGACTGGACCCTATTCAAGGTTAGGTAAAACCCTAGTTTTAAACATGCCTAAACTAAATGCAAGATACAATTGTGAATTTCAGTTTTTCATTTAACCCTCCCCCCAGCTTAAACAAAACATTGTCCTCAATGTGTCAATTCATACTAGAAGAGGAAATTAAAAAGATAAATAGAAACTCACAAGATGTTGCTCGGTTTAACGTCGGGAGCTCGACTTGTTGAGGCTCAGTTTGAAGGTGGTGGATCATCGAGGGCAATTGCCTCCTTTTCGATGATCGGTTCATCTTGAATGAAATGTTTGAGCCGCTGTCCATTGACCTTGAATGAACTCATCTTTTTGCTCCAGATTTCGAAGGCACCATGGTTGAAAACCCGTGACACTTGATATGGTCCTTCTTGAAAACTTCTTCCGATGTGTTTGTCGTGCCAATGCCTTGTCTTCTCTTCTTGGTTCAAGGCGGCATTGATTATGGTGGGATGTGTCTCATTTGAGCCAAGAGATTCGTACTTGAGGGTTGTTGGCAATGGTTTGAGTTCGACTTTCGGTGACGTGGAATTTGTCAAAGTACCTTCGATTTGGGCTGATTCTTCATCAATTTCTCCCAGAATTCCATCTAGTTGTTCTCCTTCCATCATCCTATCTAAATGATCATTAATTGTAGAGTCTAAAACATCTACCCTGCATATCGAATCATTATCATTAGATGGAAATTGGAGAGATTTAAAAACGTTAAATTCAACCTTTTCATCACCTACTCGGAAAGAAATCTTTCCATCACGCACATCTATGATTGCACCTGCTGTGGTTAGGAAATCACGTCCCAATAGAAGGGGAGTTTGTGTATCCTCTTCCATCTCCACCACAACAAAATCTACCGGTAAGAAAAATTTACCAATTTTGACAATTGCATCCTCCATAATTCCTACCGGGTATCTAACGGATCTATCCGCTAATTGGAGCGACATTTTTGTTGGTTTCAATTCTCCTAGACCTAGCCTTTCATAAACCGCTTTGGGCATTAAACATACGCTAGCACCTAAATCACACAAACAACTATTGAATTCGGTCTCCCCAATTTTGCATGGAATAGTAAAACTACCGGGGTCCTTAAGTTTGGGAGGTAGTTTGGTCAAGAAAAGTGCACTACATTGCGCATTTAGAGAGATGGTTCCGACCTCTTCAAGTTTCTTTTTGTTTGACAACATTTCTTTGAGAAACTTGACATAGGTTGGCATTTGTGCAATTGCCTCGGTGAAAGGTATGGTAATGTTCAGTTTTTTCAATTGTTCAATGAATTTGGCATATTGTTGGTCTAGTTTGTTCTTTACCAACCGTTGTGGAAAAAGTAGGAACCTATGAGGAGGAACATACTTTGAAGTTTCAGATTTTTGTACCTTTGTTGAGTTAGAATTACCCGTTTTGTGACGCTCTTCCGGAGTTGTTGCAATTGGTGGATCAATTGGTGCGGCTGAAATCAGTTCAGATTGTGTGGATTGAGTGAGTCCTTGTGGTTGGATTGGTTCATCGTATTCCTTGCCACTCCTCAAAGTCACAGCATTTGCATACTCTCGTGGATTGATGTCGGGTTTGCCCGGAAGTGTGCCTTGTTGACGAGAGGACGAAGATGCTTGTTGTGCTATTTGTGTCTCTAGCATCTTTGTTTTAGTTTCTAAAAACTCAAACCTATTGTTCAAATTTCTCAAGGAATCTGAAATTTCGGTATTGGTGTTTCTTTGTTGGTTCATGAACTCGTTTTGAGAGATCACAAGGCCCTCTATTATTTTTTCTAGTTTGTTGTTTTGAGAAGGTCCTTGGTACGAGTTTTGGTTTGACCAGTTTTGGTATTGATTAGAATTACCTTGATATTGATTGGAGTTGTCATTGTCGGTCCTCCACTTGAAATTTGGATGGTTCCACCTTGTGTTAGGGTTGTATGTATTTGAGTTATCATTTGGCCTAACCTTATTGTAGATCGGGTCGTTTCTCTTATCACCTTGATTGTAAAACATGGAGTTGACTTGCTCGACCTCCTCTCCTTCTAAAAGGACTTTGCAATTGGCGGTGATATGAGTAGCCTCTCCACAGATACCGCATGAAGCCTTCTTTGTCACGGATTTGGCGTTTTGCATTTGTGCCATTTGATGTTGCAAGGCTTCTATTTGGGCTCTCAAGGCGGTAACTTCGTCGGTTTTCAAGACCCCTGGTGTGGTTTGGGTTCGTCCACTTCTCTCGGCTGTCCACTCCCTTTGGTTGATTGCCATGTCTTCGATCATTAGCATGGCTTGTTCGGGGTCCATCTTTGACATGTTTCCCCCTGCGGCTGAATTCAAGTGAGTCTTGGTGGCGATCGTGCAACCTGCAAAGAAGAATTGGAAAATCAACCACATGTCGAGGCCATGGTTAGGGCACAAGCGTTGGAGCTCTGCCCATCTATCCCATGCCTCGGTCAAAGACTCCCCTTCGGCTTGCTTGAACGTCGTGATCTTCGTTCGGAAGTGCTGGGTTTTGGATGGAGGGAAGTATTTTCCTAAAAATAACTTCTCCATGTCGTCCCATGTCCTTATGTGGTCACGATTCACGGTCCTTAGCCACGATCTTGCATTGTCTCGGAGGGACAAGTGGAAGCATTTGAGCTTGAGGTTGTCTAGCTCTTCTCCTTCTCGAGCGAAAGTGCCGCAAGATTCTTCGAAAACCGCCAAGTGGGCATGTGGATCTTCGTTTAGGGCTCCCCCAAACTGACTTTGGCCAAGCAAGTGGATGAGAGAGGGCTTGATTTCGCGCGGATCTTGGCCTTGTGGAATGAAACCGAAGCGGTGGCCTTGTTGGCGATTGCGGCCATTTCCATTGTTGTTGTTGTTGTTGTGTGGATGTGGTGGCGGTTGGTTGTTGTTCGGAGGAGGAGGTGGCGGATTGTTATTGAGATCGTGAAAGCCTTGATTGATAAGGCCTTCCGGAAATTCATCCTCTCCAAAGTTGCGTGGCATGCCTAGTTCGGGATCTAGACCCGCCATTGGTTGAGAAAGAGAGGATTCGCCGGCTTTGATCTTTGCGATTTGACTTCTTGTGACCGGTGCCAGCGCTCAAACCTATGAGAGAAGAGATGTGATGTGAAAGAGAGAGAATAGAAATAGAGAATAGTAAAGTGCAGAAAATTAAATAAGGAAAGTAAAATATTTTTGGATTTTTCTAAATAAGGAAAGTAAATTTCAGAAATTGTAAAAAAGGAAATAAACTATTTTTGGATTTTTAATTTTCTGAAAAGTAAATAAGGAAACTAAGAATTAAAAGTACTTTCCTAAAATAAAAACTAGTATCTATCCTATTCTCCCCGGCAACGGCGCCAAAAAGCTTGTTGAGTATTTTAGATATAATAATTTTGTACTCTTTTGCCTTTAATATTTATAAAACCTTCGTACTCAATGAATAGGTTAGTTGCAAGCGCACAACCTATCGATTGTAGTATTTAGGTGTCGATCCGCAGGGAGATAGGGAAATACCAATTTTTAATAAAGAAAACTACTTCTAAAACAAAACAATAAAAGTAAAGTGGGGGGGGGTTTTGTTCTAAAATCCTAAGGTTGGGTTCAATACCCGAAAGAGAGGAGTTTCAAACAATAAATGTAAATAAAATAAAGGAAAGAAAGATTGGTTTGTTTTCAAGTTTAAGGAGATCTAGGGGTATTCGGTCTACAATTCCTTGCTAATTCTATTTATTCGGTTTGTTTAAATTCATGTTTGATTTGATGAGGTTTCTAACCTATGTTAGCCTTTGGAACAAATATTAATACAAATACTTTGCGCTTTATGGATTAATGTGCCTCGAATTCTAGGGCTGTCACTAACCTAGAGGGATATTTAATCTCATGCTTCAAAGCAAATATCGATATTTGTTCTAAGGTGTCCTAATTAGGATTTGCCTTCTCCTTTCGGTCCTTCACCAAAATTCTAACCTTAATTTCTATAGTTCCGGATTGGATATCAAAGTACGGTCGCTTCTAACCCAATCCTAAGGTGTGTCTTTATGGTTTCAATTAGTAGTCTCCTACTTGACCAATGCCGGAATTTAATAAATTTAAAGCGGAAAAACACGATCAACGCGATTTCAAAACTACTTCAATTCAATAAACCCTAACCAGGTGAACTCAAAGGAATAAGTACTAATGAAATTCATAAAGAATAAATCACAGAAATTAACAATCAAATCCGATAACACAATCATAATAAAAACAAATATCCGAATAAGCTAGAATTAAACAAGTTCATGCATTGACCTAAACCCCTAGAAAGAGAACTACTCTCTCTTGGAGAGGTCCATAACAAAGATTGGCAAAAACAATAAGAAATGAGATAAAGAAATGATTACACCCTTTCTTAAATCAAAAACCTCGATCTTGCCGTCTCCTTGCTTGAATCTTCTTCTTCTCCTTCCTTGGAACTTCGAGAATTTCTGCAGGATCTCTCTCTCTCAATTTGTGGAAGAATGGATAAAAAAATGGATATGTAATAGTAATGGATGATCTCTCATGTGGTCTCCTTAGCCTTATATGGCATTTTCTGAACTTGGAGATCAAGTCGTTTTATTTTCGGCGCCCACTAAGCCCACTAACTTTTATATTTCTAATTCTGTGATTAATAACTTGGAGACCAAGCTATTCTAATTTTGGCGTCCACTAAGCCCACTAACTTTCCATATTTAGCAGTTTTTCAGGCTGATGCGGCCATTGATACGGATGTACAGAATTATATATTCCGAATTTGGATTTGTTTCCTTCATCAAAGTTGTAGATCTCTTTGTCCTGGTTCCGTCAAGCTTTGAATCACCCAAATCGGAGTTCGTATGACCAAGATATGGCCAAAATACGAACAGTGTGTCGGCGGAGTGCGGGTGGTGCGGCCCGAGTGCGTCCGCACTGCGCTCGGATTTTCTGTTTTCTGTGTCTGATGGCTGAGTGCGTCCGCACTCTGGGTCAGTGCGTCCGCACTGGGCTCGGTTTCTCCTGTTTTGCTCTGAAATTCAAACGGGCATAACTTATGATCCGTAACTCCGTTTTCAGTGTTCTACCACTTTTCGGAAAGCTTGCGAGAAGATCTACAATTTGCTCCATTTCCTGTAATTTAAATAACTTTGGCAGTAACTTGATTCTTGGCTATATTTCATTCTATTCTCTACTAAAATACAAGATATTTGGTGCTATTATGTGGTAAAAACTAGATCGAATGTATATATAATTTAGGCCTATCATAGAGTAATAAAGACTTCTGAAATTAGTATATACAAATATAGACTTGTAATTCAAAATATATGAAATCAATATTTTTCAAACTTTAATTTACATGAGGAGGGATCAAGTTACAACAAATTTGAGTTACAACAAAGTTACAACAACCATTTTTTTCATTTTCAAAGTCCAAATCGTCGATCCAAACCATTCAACATGATCTCCACAATAAAATGTGCTTGCAGATCAAATTTTACATTTTTTTGAATTTTTTTACTATTTATTAAGTATTTTACAAAAAATAGTCATATTCAGACCATTGAATTTTGTACCCATCTTAATAAATAGTAAAAAAATTAAAAAAAAATATAAAATTTGATCTGCAAGCACATTTTATTTAGATAATCATGTTGAACGGTTTGGATCGACGATTTGGACTTTGAAAATGAAAAAAATGATTGTTGTAACTCAAATTTGTTGTAACTTGATCCCTCCTCAATTTACATATATACATCACATCTAATATTCTTAATGTGCTTTGATAATGTTCTTTGAATTTGATAATATTTTATATGCAAATGTATTCAAATTATATATTTCTTTATTTTTTTTTAAATTTACTTTTGTAAGGATTTTATTATTATTATTTTTTTAAAGAAAGGTTGAATAGCATGTTTTGTATTTACTGTTTGTAAGCTAGGCGCAATATTTTATGTTAGCAAAAATAATGAGAAAAGTATGGTTCGGTTTTATGGAGAAATTATGTATCCAAAAAGAGCTTATGACCATGGATGAAGAGATTTTGGTGATAAGCGAATTAATTAAGAATTAAATAATCAATATCTGATGAAGATCAGATTTAAGTGACATGAGTAAACTTAGTTTTTTTATGATTATTTTTTGCATCCCATTTGCTCTAATTAATTAAAAGAAAGGTTTGTGTACCAAAATAATACTGGTATATATGAACTTGCTTCAATATACCTAGCTAGTATTTCCAATACACATATATGTACTAGCTAGCACCGACTGGTTCAGTATAATGTAAATTCAGAATATTTGATTATTGCAATACCTTTTTAAGTACATATTCAAATCTAGGCTGGCTATTCCTAGATGACAACTACACTACGTACTGTAGGACCTGGGGCGAGCCAAGGGCAAGATGGGCAACAAAGAATAACAAATTAAGCCTATGTATAACCGATCGAGACCGGATAAAGGTGCCGGATGAGTACAAGTCGGGTAAGGGTCACTACACAGCTCAATCAATCGAAGATGCATGTTCAATTCTTGAGAATAATATTTAATGGTGGGATTTTTGTTTAAACGGCTTTGGACAGAGCCTCATCCAAAGCCAGACCTAAACCGTCCGATCTGTATCAAAATTCGTACAGATATTTAGATTCAAAGAGCCATATAAATTTATTAAGTTTTAAATATATTTGCGCAAATCTCAAGACAAATCGGACGTTTAAGCTTAGCTTTGGATGAGGCTTCGTCCAAACCCTTTGGACAAAACTTAATAAAAAAATTGTGTATATAGTTGGATTTATTGCAACGTGGCAAAATATATTATTGTTTAATTTTTTCGAGTTTTTTTTTAAGAAATAATAGCATAAAAAACTTGTACTAATTCAAAAAATAAAAATTAACATATCACAGGTCTAATATAAAAGATACAATAGCAATTCAAATTTTAAACTAATGTTAGTAATTTTGTCAAATAAAGAATGACATATTTAAAGATACATAATTAATCATCATTAGCATCCAAAATTTTGATAATAATGTCCAAGATAACTCCTACAATTAAAAAATTAATAGTATTACTTTATCAGACTTTAGTAAACATACTTTCATTAGCATTAATTTCAGCTGAAATGCTAACATTATGAAGCCGTGAAATCTATGTTAAAATTCGTGCTGGGAGTAAATAATTAAAATGATTGATAAATGAAGGAATTATCTATAAATTGTTGGCTGATAAGTTTTAAATAGACGAAATTGGTATCCATCATAAACAAATTTGTAATTAAAAACTTCCGAGTCAAATCTCTAATATCAAACCTCATTTACTTTTGTGGTTTCATTGTGTGACTAAAGAGAGTATCTGAATTCTGGACCTTGTTTTTGCTTTTGCTTTACTTTATGAATAGTATAATGATTTTTGGAGGCAGTACATCAATAAAAAATTATATTCGTATATATAATGGTTCCTGGAGGCAATGTATCATGATTTTTTGTTTTGTTTTTGAAACCATGGCCGCGGCTGTCAACTATATATATGCATCATGATTTTTATTTACGTCAATTTTTCTCAGAGGCAGTAATTAACTAAGTTCAAAATTATCAATAAAAATATATATTTAAATGTTATTTATTTCTCAGAATGAACATCGGTAATTTATTTCTAATTATCCGAATTATATATATTTGTATCCGTATCTGTTTAGTATCTGATCTATATCTATATTTGAGACTATCCGTAGCCATATCTGAAAATTTATAACGGATAAAGATACGGTAATCAGAGGTTAATGAATATTTTTTTATTTTGATTTCTTTGTTTGGTTCAAAATGGAGACCAAGACAATCTATTTATACTTGTTATAGAAATCTCTATACTCTATTTAAATATTAATAATTCTAGATAATTTCCAACCAACCTAGTAAAGTGAATATGCTTGACACTTCTAGAAATATCCTAATTAACCTAGTAAAATTAATTTCATGATTTTTCTGAAAATTTTACTATTTATAAAATTAAGTTGGGTTAGACCAGCATTTTAAAAATAAGTCAACAATAGAGTAAATTGCACGGCAAACAATTATTATCCTTGCATTTTCCCCTTTTTTGGAAAATAAGTCAACAATAGAGTCAATTGCACGGCAACAATAGAGTCAATTGTCTATGTATCGTTACCCAATCTACATGCTACATGGAAGTCTTCTCTGGACTTAGCTGACTTTGAATGTACCATTACTGTTATTTTCAAATGGTCAACAATAGTACTGTTCTTTTCAAATGGTACTGTTCTTTTCTTTTCAAATGGTCAACAATAGTACTGTTCTTTTCAAATGGTACTGTTCTTTTCTTTTCAAACGGCAACAATAGATTCAACAATAGTACTGTTATTTTCAAATGGTCACTTTCATTTTTATTTTCCTCTTATTATTATCTCTAAATTAATCTCCATCTATAAAATGTGTGGTACAAAAGCATTTCGGACCATTACGGCAGAGAAATAAAAAAAATATAAACAAAAGTAAGGAGAACTGCAACGCACATTTAGTTTGTTATAGAACAATTTTTATTCTTTTTTTTTTAAGAAAAAAAATGTATTGCTATTCCTGTTTCCCTTTCTTTTTAATTTGAAGACGAATTTTCGCACACAATGTCCTTCACTCAATCATATTTCCCAGAAAAATAAACTGGATAACTGTACAAATGTACAAATTGCTACTAGTAAAGGGCATAATGGATATCTTATAAGACCGATATTTTTCCTAAACAAGTTACAAATTTTTTATGCTTTTAATATAGTATAATGGGTATTTTATGAATTTCAAATGAGTTTTAATATAAAAGACAATAAAATGAGTAAATTTGTGATCGAATAGTTTTGCAAGTTTAGAGGGGAAACTTCGTAATTTCGAAGTTTAGAGGAGAAATACGTAATTTTGAAGTTTTTGAGGGGTACACGTGAAATCCCCCTACATTATGGGATATAAGGTTGAAAGAGTAGTACTTCTCTATCCATATCTTCTCCAAAATATAGAAATATCTATAACTTGGTATCTCGCTTGGTTCCAACTTTAATGGCCGCTTCAGTACTGACTTGTCTTTTTTTCATTTTCTTCCTTCCCTGCTTCTCCAACTCATCATGTACACCTACACTTCCATGTAATCATTCTATTCAAATCAAGCCTCCTTTCTATCTCCAATCAGACATTACGATTGATCCTAATTGTCTGGGTTATTTACCGATTGAATGTTACAATAATATGCCATTTCTCTTATGGCTTTCTAATAAGCCATTACCATTGGAAAGCATTTCATATGACAACAACACATTTTACGGTTCAAGATCCTTATCTTAGTAGTTCTTTGAAAAAATCTGGCTGTGGTAATCTTTATTTTAATTTTTCTAGTCCTATTAATTTTGGAGTGTATGGTTTATTGAATAGTAGCCTTTCTTCTGTGAGATGTGACCCTCCTGATCATATACAATCACTACCCAAGATATTTCGAAAGGATTACAACCTTAGCTACTCGTCGTCTCTTGGTCAATATGATAAGCCTACGCAGAATTGTTTGAGGGGTGAGAATTCCCTTGACCCATCTTTTGAGTTGATTTTTTCATTCGAAAATGGCAGCTCACAGCTTACTCTGCTATCAGCTAGTTACTCAGATGATCTTGTCACGCGACCCGGTTGCTTTGCAAACTGGACAGAGGTTTTCGATCCTGAGGATGGTAAAGGTTAGTAGTTTGTATATTTTATCAATTTATCCTGTTATTTTTCTTTAACCTCTTTGTAAATTATGGACAGTTCATCTAATTTTTTTTTTGTAGTTTTTCTTTAATCTCTTTGTAATTTGTCAAACTCGACAGAGAAATCCGATCTTTCTGTTTTCTTCTCTGTATTTCCTTCTTCCTTCTCCTTTCGAATAGTTTATTCTTTAAGCTGCCACCCGGTGCAGTCATCAATGCATATTTGTAATTTATCAAAGGATTTGTTATACTTGGTTTTCTCCATGCATTTCTTGTCAGCTGCCACAACACAACTGTCCTTGCAACTATCATCCCTGCATATTATGTAGGCTTTCTTATTGGGTATCTAATTATGTTTCTCAATTAGAAGAATCAAATCTCCCTAATTAACAAAACAAAATCGAAAAAGTTGTTGACAGTTCTTTTTTAAAACTTCTTTCCTAAGTACTCTAAACCCTTATCTCTAGTTCATTAGCTTGTTGTTTCTTTTAGTTAACTGTGAAGTCAATTTTATAATTAGAAAAGCTTTCAAACTGAAAGTAATGTGACAGAACAATTATTTTTAATTTTAATTTTTCAATGTTGTTGGAAAAGTTAATGTGCTGATGGTTTTCTGAAATCGACAGGAGAAGACTTTGATCAAGTCTACTGTCTTTTCTATTTCCTCTCTTATAAAATTTTGACAATGACTTTGCTTTTTTAATGGTTGAATTCTCTTCTGGTTTGCAACACATCTCTGACACTGATGTACTCTGGAATTTTCAGATTCTATTACTAATCACTCTCACTGACCTCTCTATTTTATTTTATGCAATACAGGAAAGACAAACCAAGCAACAAGGGTAACAATTTTGATAGGTGAGGATAGTTTTTCTTCATCATGATTGATCTCAATACAGAAAATCTGATGTCATTTTACTCTTCAATTTTTCACACTTAAAAGTGCTCATTATTCTCCATGTTGTAAGATATTATTTTGCTTGCATCCTCTCTATTCATCCCATTTCATTACATGTTTTTTCTGACCATTCTTTCAGATCACCAGACAAGGTGGAAAAAACTCTGAAAGAAACTTTATTTTATAATTATGCAATATTAGGTTAAATTTACTTCTATGTCACTATGCTTCATCTTACAGTCCACTATAGCAAAGAAATGTCAAAGAAAAATAAGGAGGAATTTAAAGTAGCGTAATAGAAAATTAAAGCCTTTTCAATTACCTGATTTTGTTCTGTCTGAATTAATAAGACTGGCACTAATGCTTGTAAGTATCCATTCTCTTGCTACTCCTTTTCCTAATCATCTCTCAATCTTTGTTGAACCATGCTAATTTTGTATTTCTTTCGTAGTATATTTGTTTTGCCCTGTTTCTTTCCTCCTCCATGTTTGCCAAACCTATATTCTTTGATATGAAACCTAAATTCTTTTGGTTAAAGCATTAGTTTCTAAAAATAATTAAAAATATTTCCACTCTATAGTTTGTAATGTGTATACATACTGATTACTTGTATTTGGTTTTAATGTCTCAGTAGGATCTATAGCATTCCTTGGAGCAGGCCTTATTTTGTATTTAAAGCTTCGAAGTAGCAAAAATTCTTCCGAATGCATTTCACGGAGCAAAGACATACCTCAAGGAAATATTGAAATCCTCTTAGAAAAATATGGATCGTTTGCGTCAAAAAGATACAAATATGCTGAGGTAAAGAAAATTACAGGCTCGTTTCAGCATAGACTAGGTAAAGGAGGCTTTGGCACTGTATACAGAGGAATTCTGCAGGATGGCCGTTTGGTTGCTGTCAAAATTTTGCACAACTTTTCATATGGTAGAGAAGAGCTTTTGAATGAGGTCCTGAGCATTGGCAGAACTTCTCATGTCAATGTTGTTAGTCTACTAGGCTTTTGCATTGAAGGCTCCAAGCATGCTCTAATTTATGAATACATGCCAAATGGATCACTCGACAATTATATATACTCTGAAAATCCTAAAGCTGTACTTGGCTGGGAGAAACTGTTGAAAATATAAACTTAATTTGCCAATAAATTCGTGACTGCACAGTGGACAGATTTTGAGGCTGATTAATGAGCGAATTTGAAAGGGCAATTCTAGATCATTCTGGGCAAATGAGGAGTCTATTTGACGTGTCTTGGAGTCTAGTTTCTGATGGTTCAAGTGTCAAGTCGTTTGGAGTTCCCTATAATAAGTTATGGCAGTTTTAGTAACCAAGGGTCAGAATTAACTGCTGCTGTTTAGAATTCTGTTTTTACATTTATGTTGTATACGAATTTCAAGAGTCTTAGGAGTCTATAAATAGAGTTGTATTCTGTTGTAAGAAGGCAGAAGAGAGAAATACAAAAGATAGTTTGAATAGTAAAAGAGATTTGTGAATTTTGTCTCTCTTCCCTCCACCGAAATATATATCAAATACTAACAAATTGGTATCAGAGCCTCGTTAAAATGGCCACTAAAAATCCAAATGTCTCCTTCCAATATCCAATTCTAACCAAAACCAACTATGATCAATGGTCGTTGCGAATGAAAGCCATTATTGGTGCTTATGGCTTATGGAGCATTGTCGAAAACGGGATTGAAGAACCCGAAGATGATACCGCACTGACGGTAGCCGATTTGAATGCATTGCAAAAGAAAAGAAATGGCGATCAAACTGCGCTAACTATCATCCATCAAGGGTTGGATGACGACATGTTCGAGAAAATTGCTAATGAGACGAGTTCTAAAGATGCATGGGAGATTCTTAGAAATTCAGCGGTTGGAGTAGACAAAGTGAAGAAGGTGCGGCTCCAAACTCTAAGGTCTGAGTTTGAGTCGCTTGTGATGAAGGGGAGTGAGTCGGTTGGAGACTATTTTATTCGAGTATTGGCAGTGGTGAATCAAATGAAGAGGCTTGGTGAAAAAGTGAAAGATGTGCGAGTTGTAGAGAAAATATTGCGCTCTCTTAATGAAAAGTTCAACTATGTGGTGGTGGCTATTGAAGAGTCGAAGGACACCGAGTCCATGACGGTCGATGAGTTGAGTGGGTCATTGCTGGCCCATGAAGAAAGAATGAAAAGAACTCAACAAGAGCCAGTAGAGCAAGCATTACAAGCTAAGGGAACTATTAAGGAGGACAAGGCGATGTACACACAGCAAAACAGAGGAAAGGGACGCGGCCGTGGTGGTCGTGGTTTTGGTCGCGGTAGAGGTCGCGAACATGGAAACAATTCTGAAGAAGAGGGTCAGCCGAGCCAACAGAATTGGCGTGGTCGAGGACGTGGTCGTGGGAGAGGCAGCCGATCAAATCATTCAAATGTCGAGTGCTACAACTGCGGCAAGTATGGGCACTACGCAAAAGAGTGCTATTCAAATGTTGAGTGCTACAATTGCGGCAAGTACGGGCACTACGCAAAAGAGTGCTATTCTGAGAAAAAGGTGGAAGAGAACGCGAATCTAGTTGCGGAAGAGGAGACAAGAGACGACGGTGTTCTCATGATGGCCTACAAAGACACCGCTCCCGACAGCGACACATTGTGGTATCTCGATACCGGTGCTAGTAATCATATGTGCGGACACAAACATTTATTTGTGGAGATGCAAGAGATAGAGGATGGACATGTGTCATTTGGAGACACGTCGAAGGTTCAAGTAAAAGGACGAGGTAAAATCTATTTTTCTCAAAAAGATGGTAAAGAAGGGTCGATTGAGGATGTCTATTATGTGCCCGACTTGAAGAGTAACATCCTTAGCATAGGGCAACTAATGGAGAAGGGATATTCGGTTTTTATGAAAGACCGGATGTTGCACTTGAAGGACAAAAAAGATCGGTTGCTTGCACATGTGGAGATGGCCAAGAATCGAATGTTCAAACTGAACTTAAGAAATGTGCGAGAAAGGTGTTTGCAAGTCAACATGGAGAATGCTGTGAAGCTTTCCAGTTTGGTGGATGAATGGAGGGGAAAAGCAGAGGAACTGGAGATCCGACTTGAGGAGGTGCACGAATCAGAGAAGTGCAAGACAGAATCTCTTGCCTCAGCCATTCAGCAATTAGAGGAGAAGGAGCAGCTGCTGGAGAAGTTACATCAAGCAGAGTTGCAAGTAAATGTGGCAAGTAAGGCAATGGAAGAGGCAAGAACAGAGAGCTTGCAATTGAGGGAGAGGTTGTTGAATAAAGAAAACGAGTTGCAGAGTATAACACAAAAGAATGATGAGCTACGGGCCCGTCAGTCAAAGGCTGAAGAAAGGATAGATGAGTTGAGTTCTCAGCTCAAGGAGGTGGTGACTGTAGAGAAAGCCCGAGAAATGCCTGAGGAAGCAAATCTCGTGTTAGATGTAGAAATTGAGAAGCCAAAAGTGGAGGAAGAAGAGTCTCTTGATAGGTGCAAAGAGGAAGAATCAAATGATAATGTCGAACAAGAAAGAGAAAATGGAGATGCAAAGGAAGAAGAGGTGGAGAGTAAAATGGTAGAGAGTGAGCCTCCACATGAGAAAAATGGTGCAGAGGATGAGAAGGTGGATCTGAAATCTGGTAATGGTAATCAGGTTGACTATGGATCAGGTTTGAATGACACGGGTAAAAAGGAGAACTTGATGAGCAAGAAGAAAAAATCATGTTTGAAGAAAAACAAGATGAAAGAGTGTAATTCAGTAGCAACACTGATGGAGCTTGGTACAAAACTCTCTAAGTTTGAAGGAGGAGATCGTATTGATGCAAGAAAGAAAATAATTAAGTTTAAGGGGGGATGTTGAAAATATAAACTTAATTTGCCAATAAATTCGTGACTGCACAGTGGACAGATTTTGAGGCTGATTAATGAGCGAATTTGAAAGGGCAATTCTAGATCATTCTGGGCAAATGAGGAGTCTATTTGACGTGTCTTGGAGTCTAGTTTCTGATGGTTCAAGTGTCAAGTCGTTTGGAGTTCCCTATAATAAGTTATGGCAGTTTTAGTAACCAAGGGTCAGAATTAACTGCTGCTGTTTAGAATTCTGTTTTTACATTTATGTTGTATACGAATTTCAAGAGTCTTAGGAGTCTATAAATAGAGTTGTATTCTGTTGTAAGAAGGCAGAAGAGAGAAATACAAAAGATAGTTTGAATAGTAAAAGAGATTTGTGAATTTTGTCTCTCTTCCCTCCACCGAAATATATATCAAATACTAACAGAAACTATATGAAATAGCAATTGGCATTGCAAGAGGTTTAGAGTATTTACACCGAGGTTGTAATGCACGTATTGTGCATTTTGATATAAAACCTCATAACATTCTGTTAAATGAAGATTTCAACCCCAAAATTGCAGATTTTGGTTTGGCAAAATTGTGTCCACCAAAAGAGAGCATTCTTTCAATGGCTGAGATGAGGGGAACCATTGGATATATTTCTCCTGAAGTCTTCTCTAGAAGTTTTGGGGTTGTTTCAACGAAATCTGATGTATACAGTTATGGAATGATGATACTGGAGATGGTAGGAGGAAGAAGGAATGCAAAACCAAGTGCTGAAAACCCAAGTCAAGTGTACTTTCCGCATTGGCTTTATGATCGTCTCAATGAAGGCAGTCCAATACAAGCTTGTAATGTATTATCAATCGAAACTGAAGAAATTGCAAAGAAGATGGGCATGGTTGGTTTGTGGTGCACACAAACGATGCCGGCTAATCGGCCCTCGATGAACAGAGTTGTGGAAATGCTGGAGAAAAGTTTAGACGAGTTGGAAATGCCACCAAAACCTTACCTCTGTTCTCCGCCTCATTCCACAATATTATCATATACTTCTCATACTCCCAAGTTTGGATTAAATTCACAGTCTGATTCTGACTGTTTAATAGGTGCTAACACACTATGAGTATATGGGTATTCAGTTTGACGGGTGTATTCTTCAATGTTATTTTGTGTAAAAAAAAAATGAAATTTGCGTTTATATTTGGAATGTTTACATTTGACGCTATATCTACATTTGGTAATTTTATATTAGACATTGTTTTAATAAAAGCACTGATGGAAAAGAATAAAGATTTATGTACATTTATGCATATTTAGATGCTTCCAATAATGTATCTGCTTGAAAGTATCGTACTATCGTGTAGTTAAAATGAAAAGTATAAACAAAGAACTAGCATTAAAAAACCTTTCTCTTATCGGCCTTTGGGCCGCGCTGGTATAACGAAACTTAGTAATATATATCATCTTCTTCAACACTTCCCACTGGAAAAGGAGATGAGCCCAAGGAAGTTCATGCGGTTTACCAAAACGCATGTGATTTGGTCACAAACCGCACGGTAACCTTCACGTTTCAGAATTTTTCTGACAGTTACAACTTCAGAGATTACTCGACTCAACGCCCCACTACTTTCCAGGGACACATCAGAGACCTAGAAACTACGTCATACTGCACAAATGAAGTCTATAAATAGATAAGATCTAGGTTTCTATGAATCTTTCAATTTAGAAAAGTTGCGGTTAGGCTAAGGTCAATTTGGTGCAGAAATCTGCAAGGAACAGAGACGGTTCATTGGATGTCAAGTAGGGGTGTCAATGGGTACGGTATGGATCGGGTGGAGACATTTTCATACCCATACCCATACTCATTAAAATTGACTTTATTCATACCCTATCCATACCCATTAAAAATTGACCTTACCTTATCTGATCTACATTGTTTCGGTTGTCGTTTCTTTTGGTCTCTTTTCAACTGCGCCTATTCAGATAATGGTTTTGAGTCTATAAAATCCGACCCGGCATAGAGCAAGTCCAATTTACTTCTTTTAATGGGCTCAATCTTCAATTTCGGCCCAATTATATGTCTATATAAGATTAGATTTCTTTTCTTTTATTGATAAATATTATTATAAAAATTGAAACAATAATAAAATGAGATCCTCTCAATTTTTTTTTTAAATTCCAATAATTAAATCATCTTAATTTTTGAAAAACAAATAAGCTTCTCTTATTTATTTTCCCTACACGTTAAATTACTTGAAAAGAGTTTAACTTGGTTCGACATATTAAACACAGTTCAAATCTGCTGTTATTCAAATGGAATAACAAAAATATGTTATTTCAAATCTAACCGTTGATCTTCATTGAAATTCGCACATAAAAAATCCAACGGTTGAATTTAAAATAACAGAATCCTGTTATTCCATTTAAATAACAGCATATTCGGATCCTATTAAACATCCTACTCAAGGTTCGTTCATCTCCTCTCTTTTTTTAACCTAACTGGAGATATCCTGTTCCACGGACTTAATGTATGATCGGACGGTTGGCATTAAACACTTGTTGAGTTGTCATGATGACATGCGATCGACGACCTTGTTTTGAACCCTGCATTAGATATGATCGTGATGACATTTGCGTGACGCTATGTTGCACGGATACGTGTACGGGTATCGTATCGGATACGGAGAGATGGTAATTTTCAAAAATTAAGAATACATACGTTTATTATATATAATATTTTTTTATTATTTTAATTATATTTATATGAATCAAATAGAGCAAAACAATACTATAGCGAAATATATATTAAATATAATAAATACTCTATTATAATAACAACATTACCAGTGGTATAGTGGTAGAAGGCTATGGTTGTTATGCCTCAGATTCCATGTTCGAATCACTTTAGCAGCTAAAAAAATTGATTTTAGCGTGGTGCACGGTGGACCACGAGGTGCGGTGCGTGGTGTATTTGTTTGGTCCACGGTGGTCCAGACGTATTCAGGCGTATCCCAGCGAGTCAAAGCGTATCGATGACCGTATCCACTAAGTAAGATACGCCACGTGAGCGGATACGCCAGCTAGCGTATCGGATACGTATCGGCGCCGTATCAAGTGCGTATCGGTATCCGATACGTGTCCGAAGGTCAAGTATCCGAGTAACATAGGCGTGACGTAATTGTCTTTCACCATCTTAGTCGCGTTACGTCACATTACACAAATTGACTCGATCACGTTACGTGACCAATATTTTCAACATTATTCTTAATTATAATTTATTTGTAATAGTTTCTTATTTTTTTGATACATTTTTTTTACTAACTTAATCTTAAAAATAATAATTAAACACGATTAGTTACGTCATCTAAATGTTAGTCACATCACGTCACGTCACGTCACATAAAACTAAATTTTGGTTGCGGGACTGTAACGCCATGTATTTTGAGGTACGGTCTAATTGTTAAATTTCATTTTAAGAACAATATAACCGATTATATAACGTCATGTATTTGAAATACTAAATTAATGTACGATACATATATATATATATGAGGAGGGATCGGATGACACCTCTTTTTGGTGACATCTGAAGTTACCACATTCATTTTTTTCATTTTCAAAGTCCAAATCGTCGATCCAAACCGTTCAACATGATCTCGACAATAAAATGTACTTGCAGATCAAATTTTACATTTTTTTGAATTTTTTTACTATTTATTAAGTATTTTACAAAAAAACAGCCATACTTAGACCATTGAATTTTGTACCCATCTTAATAAATAGTAAAAAAATTCAAAAAAATATAAAATTTGATCTGCAAGTACATTTTATTTAGATAATCATGTTGAACGGTTTGGATCGACGATTTAGACTTTGATAATGAAAAAAATGAATGTGGTAACTCGGATGTCACCAAAAAGAGGTGTCATCCGATCCCTCCTCTATATATATATATATATATTTTTTTTTTTTTTTTCTTCTTTCATTAAATATATTACTTTAATAAGTAACTCAAAATAACTACCTTGAATAGAAATTACTGTGGTCCGATTTACATCAGTAATTGAAATAGTTTATACATTTATAAGTTACCCAAAACACAAAATCCGGTTTTGCATATTATTTCCAACAGCCCACAATCCATAATATTTTAATTACTCAAATTAGAAACATAACTTTCCAAAAATAACTACCCTGCCAATAGCGCCTCTTCCCTTGTTAATATTATTTATATCAAACCCCTCTGCCGACTCTCTCTATCAATTCGTTTTCTTCACAGAAATTAGAAAGGAGCCCATATTTAATTCCTCTTTCCTTCGTAGCACCTATAGGAGACCCAAACCGCATCTTCTCCTTTTAAATTCTTGCCGCTTCCCTCTTTGTTTTGTCTCAAACTGTCACACCTCTTTATAGTTTAATTGAAAATAAATTAAACAATGAAACCTTGCTAAAAATCAAAGAGGAACCCATTCAAGTATATGCCGCACTATCTCTCTCCTCCATTTTCTTCACAGCCCCGAAGGAGTCCCCAAAACCTCCTTTCCTGTTTTCAAAATTCTGCATCAAGGTATTTTAAATTTATGTTATTTTGTTTAATCGATTAGTTATGATATATATGGACTATACTATAATTCATTTGAGAATATATTTGATTCATGAACTGAATGGATAAGTAGATCTATGATAATTAGAAATATATTTGTTCATTAATCATCTCAATTGTTAGTAGGAATTAATTTTGATTATAATAAAATATGCAAAGTTTTCTTTTCATTTCATAAAATTAATATCTGATCTGATTTGTGAGTATAGTAGTACTAAATCTGGTTAATCGTTTGAATGGAGTTTCAATAGTTAAACAAATGTCCGATTATAAATTTGTTACATATGTTGTTATTTTAATAAAACAGTAGACAAACTTTCAATATATATATCAAGATAGTAGTAGAATCTTTTTATATTTCTAGATAATTAAAAGTACGTAGTCAATAATAAGTATATTAAAACCTGCAAAATTAAACTATTAATAAGTATTCCCTTTAAAATTATATTATAATATGAAAATATTCTTTATTAGTAATAATTTCTTTAGTTATATTAAAACATGATAATATTCTTTTGATTGTATTTAATTTGATATTCATTTGTCATCATATAATTTGATATATATATTATTATAATAAATTCTAGAAATTTTAGCATATAGAAATATTTTGTGATCATGAAAATTAATTTAGAAACCATGTTTCGTAGCCTGGGTCCGAGTGCCGAAGTAAGGAGTAATATAGAGACAACAGTGAATTATCCCACGACAACAGGTGCGGGTTTCCTAGGCTTTTTGTAAAACTAATTACTTATTCCTTTGTGTGCATTTTAATTTACTTATAGAATTGTGCATGTTGATTCGAACAACCTCTTTGGCTTTGTTTAGAGAATAAAGAATAAGATTATTTCGTTTGGAACATATGACCTGAATGAAATATATCGATTGAGTATAATAATAGAATAAGAAAACGAACAATCACCGTGAGTTGAATGAATGGAAAGGCCGATACGCGGGGGCTGCTAGTCGCGATCGGGACCGGCATGCGGGGGCTGCTAGTTGCAGTCGGGTTCGATATTGGAAAGGCCGATACGCGGGGGCTGCTAGTCGCGATCGGGACTGGTATGCGGGGGCTGCTAGTCGCAGTCGGGTTCGATATTGGAAAGGCCGATACACGGGGACTGCTAGTCGTGGTCGGGACCGATATGCGGAGGCTGCTAGTCGCAGTCGGGTTCGATATTGGAAAGGCCGATACACGGGACTGCTAGTCGTGATCGGGACCGATATGCGGAGGTTGCTAGTCGCAGTCGGGTTCGATGCTGGAAAGGCCGATACACGGGGACTATTAGTCGTGGTCGGGACCGATATGCGGGGAATGCTAGTCGCAGTCGGGTTTGAGATATAATGCATCACAAGCAAAGTGATGGTCAGTGATTAATAAGATTTTAAAAGTAACAAGTGCTTAAGTGCTTACATGAATGATAGGATAATATATATTGCATTTTGGTTATTGAATAAATAGAGTTGTTTAATTAGTATGATCAAAAGGGAAGATTTTACAAATCCTCGGGCTGGAACTAAATCCCGTACTGAGAGAATGTTCGAGTCTCTCACCCGTTCCACTTTTATGTGGGTTCCAGGTAATGAAGATGAAGGTACCGAGCAAGGTCGTGAGTGAGCTAAGGCGGGAAGATTCTGAAAGGAATAACATGCCACTTGATTTAGTCTTTATTTTAAATAATTGATACATTGAATAGGTGTGGAAGTAGTTGATTGACTAGCCATGTCTGTTATGATCGTTTGTACAACTCTTTTGCTTATAAAATAACTGTGGCATTTATTGTTTTGTTATTGATAATGTATATGATGGGAATACGCCTTACGTAGAAATATGTGGTGGATTGTTTCGGGGTGTGACATTTTCGTACTGTTCCAGCGGCCGAGCACTTTGAGGTGTTTCAGTCTGAGGAGGAGGACGTTGATCAACAACAGTACCGACACTCTGATGATGAACCAATGGAGTCCGACCCGGTACTATCGTACCACACTGAAGAGGAAAATGAGATCCAATATACAGACTATTTTGATTCCGACCTTGACCCCTCAAAACTGTATTGCCCAGATCAGTGTCTGGAGGACGGCTCAGACATGGAAGGCTCGGACATGGACATGATTAATATTCCCGTCTCACCGGCCGTAAGCCCGACTATCAGAGCAGCGGAAGAGGAACTCAGACTCACGGAGGAGGAAGAGGCTTACATCAGCTCTCTCACCGACCCTCTGCAATACGACTACTGCCCGGATACGGTCAAGCGAGGCACACAGCTGGTACAGCAGGGCACGCTACCGGTACAGCACATCTCCCAACCGATGCAGCAGGACACGCTGCCGGTACAGCAGGGCACACAATCGGTACAACAGGGCACGCAACCGGTACAGCAAGTCACCCATTTGGTAAACCCGGTACTGCCTTCCGTACCAGATTCATCGTTGCACGCCTCAATGCTACCTCCGGTGGAATCTGGAGGAAATGCGGGCGGGCATCAACATTGGCCGCGTGAGGCGGCCGTGGAGGTAAAGGAAAGGGTTACTGCCACGGACCTGGCGCATGTGGCCTGCCTGGGTGCTGTAGTGGAGCCGTTGCAGCAGGACGGGTTGGGTGAGGAAACCGTGACGCCTCAGCTGGCCGCAGCTACGCAGCATTCGGAGACAGGGCAGCAGGTCGTAACAGTATCAGAAACCACAGTGGCGCAGCAACCCCCACTCTGCCGGAGTGCGCGCATTATTCAACGAGGTCACACGAGGCGGTATTCTGAGTCAAGGAAAAAACTGAGGAAGGAAACCAATTTAGAAGGACAGCAACTGGATCTGACCCGCCAGGCGCAGCTTCTGGCCCTCCTTGCAGACGAGGCTCTTGCGGTCAAGGGACTGGACCAACCCATGGCAGAGGCCGCGGATCAATACTGTGGTATAGCGGGGGATCGGATCCCAACCCACTTTGAGTCAGGAGGCACAGCTGCATTACTGGAAGGTGAGCCTGAAGAGGTAAGGGAAGAAGGGGAACCTATAGAGAATGATGAGCAGCCGCTGGAGGCACTCAGGGAAGGTGAGTACGAGGACTACGAGGGCTCTAAGGAATTCGAGGAATCGATTTTAGGAGCCTTCGACTTTGACAGTGACATCGATCTCACTGATGCGGACGAGGCCGAAGCGGATGTCTAATTTAAGTGCTTTCAATAGGGTAGTCTCTGCCATGATGGTTGTTTAATTTTGTGATATCCGCTTATCGGATTACTCTAACAAGCTCATGTGCTTTTTGTGTTAAACCCTTTATTATGAATGAATTTAAATTGCCTTTTTCTGTGCTTAATTGGAATGTGCGTGGTCTGGGTGACTCGAATAAATGTGCGGTTATCAAAGATTTGGTGGCCGAGAGTAACCCAGATTTATTATGTTTTCAGGAGACTAAGTGGAGTGAGTGCTCTATATTTAATTTGAGACATGTGTGTACATCTAAATTTGTCAAATTCTCCAACTTAGATGCGGACGGAACGAGGGGAGGAATAGTGCTCGCGTGGAGTCGCTCATTCACTCTCCTTAGTTCCTTCAATAAAACTTACACAACAACATCTATATTAACAAAAATGGGTTTCACCTTTATGTGCACTGGGGTATATGGGCCACAAGATGACCCGAGCAAACGATTATTCTTAAATGAAATGCGAACAATCAGAGCTACTAATAATCTACCGTGGCTTGTCCTAGGTGATTTCAATTTACTTAGGTCATCGGAGGACACAACTGCGGACATCCGGAATCTGGGGACCTTGCAGGATTTCAACCGATTTATTACTGACGCAGGTCTCGTTGAAGTACCGCTGCAGGGAAGAAGATTCACATGGTCTAACAAGAGACCAAACCCCACATTCTCCAAACTAGATAGATGCCTTCTGTCATGTCACTGGGACGATATGGGGGTATCATACGACCTGACGGATTTGCCGACTCCGGCCTCTGACCACACACCCTTACTTCTAAGACTGCGACCTCACCAAAACCCGGCAAAACGGCAATTCAAATTTGAAACATTCTGGCTTAAATACACGGATTTAGAACCGGTGGTGGCAAGGGCATGGAGCATTGCGGACCCACAAACCCGGTGGTCCGCATTTAGCGGAAAATAAAAAATGTCCAGAGAGAGTTAAGAATATGGGCCTAGCAAAAATTCTCCAGGAGGGAAACATACCTCACAAGGTCAAAATGGGTAGTACAGAGACTGGATAGAGCGGAGGAGATTCGCCAGCTAAATTCGATCGAATTCTAGTTACGCATCAGGCTGAGAGAACATATTTTTGCACTGGCAAAGGAAAAAGAGCACAAATGGAAACAGAGGTCGGGTTGCACTTGGCTTAAGCTGGGAGATAAAAATACAAAATATTTCCATGCTATCGCCAACGGACGCAAGAATATCAACTCAATACAAACAATGATCACGGATGAGGATGAGCAGGTGCCGTCGCAACAACTGCCGGGATATTTGCGTCGATATTTCAAAAACACACTGGGCAAGTCAATGGGGCATCCGCAACCTTTCACCTTGACGGGTCGGGTCGGCCAGTGTTTTGCGGAGGACCTCAAAGATCTAGACTCTCTGGTAACGGAAAACGAGGTTCTACTGGCAGTCCGAGGGATGCCGAGGGGAAAAGCGAGCGGTCCGGACGGCCTTCCGAGCGAATTCTATCAGGAATTTTGGCCAATCATTAAAAATGATATCATGGACTTGGTGACACAGTCTCTACAGAACAAGGTGCATATTGCAACAATCAACAAGGCGGCAATCACACTAATCCCCAAGAAGGAAAATCCAGAAAGGGTGTCGGATTACAGACCGATCAGTGTAATCAACACGATCGCAAAACTTTTGACAAAAATTTTGGCAAATCAACTACAACCGCATCTCCCAAAGATCATAACAAGTAACCAGACGGCGTTTGTTAGCGGTAGATCCTTAATGGAATCCTTCTTGTCGGCGAGAGAGTTGATTAATTTCTGCAACAGAAGAAAGTTACCGGCAATACTCTACAAGGTTGATTTCGAGAAGGCATTCGACACGGTCGACTGGTGCTTCCTAATGAATCTCCTCATAGAAAAGGGGTTCCCACCGGGTTGGACTTCGGCCGTTCTGAGCATCTTACAGTCCTCCTCCTCAACGGTAAGGGCCAACGGAACACAGTCAAGATTCTTCAGGCATAAAAGGGGCTTACGCCAGGGGGATCCGCTCTCTCCAATGCTTTTCATCCTAGCAGCAGATTGCCTCAATTCCTTTCTCCAGAATATGCGTCCAATCATGCCTACGCCGGCGGCAATACACCCGCAATTTATCCAATACGCTGACGACACCCTCATAATCTGTGAGGCCAACCCGATAATAATGAAAATTGTCACCCATGCGCTGGGAGTGTACTCTGAGTTATCCGGTCTAAAGATTAACAGAAACAAGAGCCATTTCGTCCCGATTGCTGTCCCCGGTAATCTGGTGCATGTGGTGCATTCAATCATGGCCTCGCCACAAACAAAGCTACCCATTCGATACCTTGGCCTTCCTCTGTCTATAAGAAAACCAAGGAAAATTGACTTCCTGCCAATGATACTTGCGGTCCAGCACAGGATATAGGGTTGGACTTCTAACTTCCTGTCATATGGAGGAAGAATAACCTTGGTCAAAGCGGTGCTCTCGGCAATGCCATTGCATTACATGCAGGCTTTCAAGTTACTGGTTTGAGTTATCAAGCACATTGACAGGATGAGAAGGAAATTTCTATGGAAGGGGAATGGTTCCTGTAAGGGCATAAACTGCTTGGTAAATTGGGAAAGAGTTTGCGCGCTAAAAATCAATGGGGGCCTGGGAATAATGAACTTAACTTGCCAAAATGATGTATTACTGGCTAAATGGATCTGGTTAATTGAGAGCGGCGCAGAGGGGCTGTGGCAGAAAACATTGCTATCCTTATATGGGGTGAGGAGGGCATCTCAAGTTAGTCTGCATGGCCACGAGGCTTCCTTCTTTGTCAGAGATCTAGAGAAAGTCGCCCCCTTTTGCTCGATCTCCATCGAGATTGCCGGGGGAGGAAAAAAATGGAAGTGGACCCCGTCGGGGACTTTCACATGCAACTCGGCATACAAACTGATGCACAATACTGGTATCATTGCACTAAACCAACAAAGATTATGGAAAATAAAGGTCCCAATGAAAGTGCGCATCTTTGCTTGGTTACTGTTGGAAAACAGAATCCTGACACAGCAGGTCCTCGTCTCCCGAGGGTGCCAGGTTCAACCAGGATGTCACCTGTGCCCTTCAACACACCTGGAAACAAGAGATCATTTGCTTTGGGGTTGCGATTACTCTTCGAGATTCTGGAACGGATTGCGAGCACAACATAACATTCTGCCGCTGCAAGGGCATAGCATCCGATTGATATGGACAAAGACAGGCCAGGCTATTTTGCAGACTCAGAGGGCTCGTTGGGATGTCATTTGGGCGGCAGGTGCTTGGGTGCTCTGGAGAGAGCGAAATAGAAGATACTTCTCTAACAAGCAAAGCAAAGAACAGTGGGTCACCTCATCAATGACACAACACTGGAAATAGAGTGTTGGCTAGACACCGGCTAGATTTCTTATAAGAGTTTTTTTCTTAAATTGCATTTAAATTAGAGGCACTGTATACTCTACATATGTAAATATAAGAGGTAGAACAGTGCAGTGCGCAAACCTTCTGTAATTATTCTTTTACTCAATTAATATACCTGTTAACGGAATTTCCGTTAACCATAAAAAAAAAAGAAACATAAAGAAATGGTTGTTGGCATTTAGTAAAGAGAGATAATCATGAAAATATTTGATTAATTGATGGTGTGTTTTGTTTTGTAACATGAAGAGTCTCAAGAGTTCAGCTTAAATTGAAAATGAAGGGTTAATCCAAGGGTATTCGTTAATCAGAGGTTAATGAATATTTTTTTATTTTGATTTCTTTGTTTGGTTTAAAATGGAGACCAAGACACTCTATTTATACTCTATTTAAATATTAATAATTCTAGATAATTTCCAACCAACCTAGTAAAGTGAATATGCTTGACACTTCTAGAAATATCCTAATTAATTAACCTAGTAAAATTAATTTCATGATTTTTCAGAAATTTTACCATTTATAAAATTAAGTTGGGTTAGACCAGCATTTTAAAAATACGTCAACAATAGAGAGTAAATTGCACGGCAAACGATTATTATCCTTGCATTTTCCCCTTTTCTTGGAAAATTGGCGCATGTGGCTTCAATTGTCTATGTATCGTTACCCAATCTACATGCTACATGAAAGTCTTCTCTGGACTTAGATGACTTTGAATATACCACTGTTCTTTTCAAATGGTCATTTTCATTTTTATTTTCCTCTTATTATCTCTAAATCTCCATCTATAAAATGTGTGGTACAAAGGCATTTCGGACCATTAAGGCAGAAAAATAAAAACTTTAAACAAAAGTAAGGAGAACTGCAATGCACATTTTGTTTGTTATAGAATAGTTTTTCTTCTTCTTTTTAGAAAAAAATAATGTATCACTATTCCTGTTTCCCTTTTTTTCTTTTTAATTTGGAGACGAATTTACGCACACAATATCTTTCACTCAACCATTTTTTCCAGAAAATTAACAGGGTAACTGTACATGTACAAGTTGCTACTAGTAATATAACGGATATCTTATAAGACTAATATTTTTCCTAAACATATTACAAATTTTTTATGCTTTTAATTAATAAAGTATAATGGGTATTTTATGAATTTCAAATGAGTTTTAATATAAAAGACAATAAAATGAGTAAATTTGTGAGTTTTGAAAGTTTAGAGGTGAAACTTCGTAATTTCGAAGTTTAGAGGAGAAATACGTAATTTTGAAGTTTTTGAGGGGTACACGTGAAATCCCCCTACATTATGGGATATAAGGTTGAAATAGTAGCACTTCTCTATCCATATCTTCTCCAAAATTTAGAAATATCTATAACTTAATATCTCGCTTGGTTCCAACTTTAATGGCCGCTTCAGTACTGGCTTGTCTTTTTTTCATTTTCTTCCTTCCCTGCTTCTCCAACTCATGTACACCTACACTTCCATGTAATCATTCTATTCAAATTAAGCATCCTTTCTATCTCCAATCAGACATTACGATTGATCCTAATTGTCATGGTAATTTACCGATTGAATGTTACAATAATATGCCATTTCTCTTATGGCTTCCTAATAAGCCATTACCATTGGAAAGCATTTCATATGACAACAACACCATTACGGTTCAAGATCCTTATCTTAGTATTTCTTTGAGTAAATCTGGCTGTCGTAATCTTTATTTTAATTTTTCTAGTCCTATTAAATTGTACTTTTGGATGTATGGTTTATTGAATAGTAGCCTTTCTTCTGTGAGATGTGACCCTCCTGATCATATACAATCACCACCCAAGATATTTGGAAAGGATTACAACCTTAGCTACTCGCCGTCTCTTGGTGAAGATGATCATAAGCCTACGCAGAATTGTTCGAGGCCTGACAATTCCCTTGACCCATCTTTTGAGTCCATTTTCTCATTCGAAAAGGACAGCTCACAGCTTACTCTGCTCTCAGCTAGTTACTCAAACGATCTTGTAGCACAGCCCGGTTGCTTTGCAAACTGGACAGAGGTTTTCGATCCTGATGATGGTAAAGGTTAGTAGCTTATATATATCATCAATTTATCCTGCTATTTTTTTCTTTAACCTCTTTGTAAATTATGGACAGTTCATCTCTTTTTGATCTAGATTTTCTTTAATCTCTTTGTAATTTGTCAAACTCGACAGAGAAATTCGATCTTTTTGTTCTTGCAACTATAATCCCTGCATATAATGTAGGCTTTCTTATTAGGTATCTAATTATGTTTCTCTATTAACGAAATCAAATCTCCCATTATTTGAATACCAAAAGATTTGAAAATAGTCAATTGAACGATGCACACAAAGTACTTACGGGTATCAGGGTATGTCAGGTACTATTCTACTACCACCCTGATTTTTTTAACTGAAATATGCAAAGATTAAGTTCAGTGGTAGTTATCCAGACTTCTAGTCGAGAGGAACAGTTTGGAGACAGGTTAAACAAAAATTAAAAAACATCGAAAAAGTTGTTGAAAGTTCTTTTAAACAGTATTTTTTTTAAACTTCTTTCCGAGGTACTATAAACCCTTATCTCTATTTCATTAGCATGTTTCTTTTAGTCAACTGTGAAGTCAATTTTATAGGAAAAGCTTATTTCAAACTGAAAGTAATGTGACAGAACAATTATTTCTTGATTTTTTCAATGTTGTTGGAAAAATCAATGTGGTGATGGTTTCCTGAAATCGACAGGAGAAGCTAGACTTTGACCAAGTACACTATCGCCTGCCTTATTTCTACTTCCCCTCTTATTAAATATTGACAATGACTTTGCTTTTTCTAAATGGTTGAATTCACTATTAGATATTTAAAATTCTTAAAGGCTCTTTATATTCAGTTGGCCATCTATAATCTATTAGATTATTTCAGAAAAGATAAAAGAGTATATGTAATTAATACTTAGCTTTCACTTGGCAATATAATTATAGAGCATAACTATAAAGGCTAGTGGCTCACAGCAGAAAGACCATATTTAATTTGTTTATTTTGAAGCTCATAATATGTTTCCAATTCATAATACTTGCGTTTATTTTCTCTTCTGATTTGCAACACATCTCTGACACTGATCACCTCTCTATTTTATTTTATGCAATACAGGAAAGACAATACAAGCAACATGGGTAACAATTTTGATAGGTGAGGATAGTTTTTATTCATCATGATTGATCTCAATACAGCAAATCTGAGAGTAATTTTACTCAATTTTTCATAATTAAAAGTGCTCATTATTATTTTATAATTATGCAATATTAGGTTAAATTTACTTCTATGCCACTATGCTTCATCTTTCAGTCCACTATAGTTTGTAATGTGTGTATACATACTGATTAATTGTATTTGGTTTTAATGTCACAGTAGGATCTATAGCATTCCTTGGAGCATGCCTTATTTTGTATTTAAAGCTTCGACGTAGCAAAAATCCCGCCGAATGCATTTCATGGAGCAAAGACAGGCCTCAAGGAAATATTGAAATGCTCTTAGAAAAATATGGATCCTTAGCGCCAAAAAGATATAAACATGCAGAGGTAAAGAAAATTACCAACTCGTTTCAGGATACACTAGGTAAAGGAGGTTTTGGCACCGTATACAGGGGAAGACTGCATGATGGCCGTTTGGTTGCTGTCAAAATTTTGCACAATTCTTCAAGTGATAGAGAGGAGGTTTTGAATGAGATCCTGAGCATTAGCAGAACTTCTCATGTCAATGTTGTTAGTCTACTAGGCTTTTGCATTGAAAGCTCCAAGGATGCTCTAATTTATGAATTCATGCCAAATGGATCACTCGACAATTATATATACTCTGAAAATCCTAAAGCTGTACTTGGCTGGGAGAAACTATATGAAATAGCAATTGGCATTGCAAGAGGTTTAGAGTATTTACACCGAGGTTGTAATGCACGTATTGTGCATTTTGATATAAAACCTCATAACATTCTGTTAGATGAAGATTTCAACCCAAAAATTGCAGATTTCGGTTTGGCAAAATTGTGTCCGCCAAAAGAGAGCATTCTTTCAATGGCTGAGATGAGGGGAACCATTGGGTACATTGCTCCCGAAGTCTTCTCTAGGAGCTTTGGGGTTGTTTCAACGAAATCTGATGTATACAGTTATGGAATGATGGTGCTGGAGATGGTAGGAGGAAGAAGGAATGCAAAACCAAGTGCTGAAAACCCAAGCCAAGTGTACTTTCCACATTGGCTTTATGATTGTCTTGTTGAAGGCAGTTCAATACAAGCTTGTGATGTATTATCAATGGAAATTGAAGAAATTGCAAAGAAGATGGGCATGGTTGGTTTGTGGTGCACTCAAACGACGCCAGCTAATCGGCCCTCGATGAACAGAGTTGTGGAAATGCTGGAGAAAAGTTTAAACGAATTGGAAATGCCACCAAAACCTTACCTGTGTTCTCCGCCTCATTCCACAATATTATCATATACTTCTCATACTCCCAAGTTTGGATTAAATTCAGAGTCTGATTCTGACTGTTTAATAGGTGCTAACACACTATGAGTATATGGGTATTCAGTTTGACGGGTATTCTTCAATGTTATTTGTGTAAAAAAATTGAAATTTGCGTTTATATTTGGAATGTTTACATTTGACGCTATAGCTACATTTGGTACTTTTATATTTGAAATTGTTTTAATAAAAGCACTGATGGAAAAGAATTAAGATTTATGTACATTTATGCATATTTAGATGCTTCCAATAATAATGTATCTGCTTGAAAGTATCGTGTAGTTAAAATGAAAAAGTAAAAACAAAGAACTAGCATTAAAAAACCTTTCTCTGACAGGCCTTTGGGCCGCGCTGTATTACGAAACTTAGTAATATATATCATCTTCTTCAACACTTCCCACTGGAAAAGGAGATGAGCCCAAGGAAGTTCTTGCGGTTTACCAAAACGCATGTGATTTGCGACCAAACCACACGGTAACCATCATGTTTCAGAATTTTTCTGACAGTTACAACTTCAGAGATTACTCGACCTCAATGCCCCACTACTCTCCAGGGACACATCAGAGACCTAGAAACTACGTCATACCGCACAAATGAAGTCTATAAATAGGTAAGATCTAGGGCTTCTATGAATCATTCAATTTAGAAAAGTTACGGTTAGACTAAGGTAAATTTGGTGCAGAAAATTAATCTGCAAGGAACAGAGACGGTTCATTGGATGTCTAGAGAAACTCTCTTGGTGTATTATTTCCATCTCTAGGGTTATGGCTATTTTATATTGAGTTTTATTCCTTCTATCTTCTATTGAGTTGTATTATGTCTCTTTTGTATGTTTTTATTGTTGATTTGACTATGAGAGGCTAAACAACCCATCTCTAGAGTTATGGCATGTAAATCTGAAATTTTATGAGTTTAATTAATTGAAAGTTTTTTTTTATATTATTTTTTGCACTTTATTTGATTTCCTTCTATATTTTACCTTGTATTATTATCTAATATGGTGCGTTGAACCTTGTCCACATTGGTGATGACCATACCATGTGCTTAGACAATTAGGATTGACCTATTATGGTTAGAGTACATGAATCTAGACCTAGAGTTGATGGACCTTTACCTAAAGGGTGCAACTCATTGTTAGAACAAATTTAGGTAACTTAAAGAGTTTTGAGATCTAGAGACGAACAAAAAAAATAGGTCAAGATTATTGCCAATCCAATTTAAGGGCTTGGAACACTAATCTTCGAGGTGAGAAGAGAAGACTCAAACAATCTTTAATTGATCTGATTGACCATTTTGAACAATTAAGTGATTACAATTCCTTAACTTCTTCTGATTTCTTATCTTGGCAAGATTGCCAATCCAATTTGTATCATCTTTATCATGAAGAAGAATTGTATTAGCAACAGAGAGCTAAACTGAAATGGTTTCTTGAAGGAGATAGTAATACCAAATTTTTTCATGTCTCAGCCTCCACTAGAAAGAAAAAAAATACCAATATGTCTCTTGAAATTGATGGCATTCCTGTATATGATCCTATTATTTTGAAACAACATATTACATCTTATTATAAAGATTTATTAGGCACCTCTTCTATAAGACTTCTTTCTCTCCAATCCAACTTATGGGATATTGCTAATCAGCTTACCGACTCTCAAAGAACTAGTTTAGAATTACCCTTTTTCTTTAGAGGAAATTAGAAAAATTGTTTTTTTCCTGTAATCCTCATAAAATAGAACTCTTGCATCTAATATTCATCAGACTTTTTGGGATACTCTTGCATCTGATATTTATCTTTTGTTTCAATCTTTCTATAATAGAACTCTAGACATTTCTAAATTAAACCTTGCTTCTATTTGTTTAATTCCCACAAAATCTGATGCCATTACTATTAAAAATTATAGACCAATTAGCTTATACAATTGCAGTTTCAAGATGATTACTAAACTCCTTACAGAAAGATTAGCTTTAGTAATGGATCCTTTAATAGATGACTCCCAATCTGCCTACATTAAAGGTAGATTGATAGAAGATAATATTATCTGTGCCCATGAGGTGTTACACCAAGTTAGGATTACTAAACAAAAGGGCATTCTCCTCAAATTAGATTTTGAGAAAGCCTTTGATAAGGTTCACTGGGATTTTCTATTAGAAGTTCTGCAAGCTAGAGGTTTTGGTTCTTTGTTCATTAACTAGATTCATGATATTCTACAAGGGGGTAGAACCTGTGTTTCTTTTAATGGAGATCCAGGCCCTTACTTCCCCTGTAAAAGAGGCTTACGACAAGGAGATCCTCTGTCTCCTTTCCTCTTTGATCTTGTTGCTGATGTTCTTAATAAAATCCTATGCAATGCATAAGCTTCTGGTAAAATTCAAGAATTAGGTACATTTCACAATGCAGATAAAGTGTTAAATCTGCATTTTGTAGATGATACATTGCTTTTTTTAGAAGCTGATTCTTATATGGTAGAGAATTTGAAGTTTCTCTTATTAGGATTTGAATCTTTATCTGGTTTGAAAATTAATTTTGACAAGAGTGAAATGATTGCTTTTAATATTTCCAATGATTTTGCTACCTCCTTATCTCACCAACTAGGTTGTGCCTTAACTTCTCTGCCTATTACTTATTTAGGAGTCCCATTACACTGGAAAAAATTGAATGTCTCTGACTGGAATCCCCTTGTTGATAAAATTGAAAAAAAGTTACAATCTTGGAAAGATTCTTTGCTATCCTTAGGAGGAAGAGTTACTCTTCTTAACTCAGTCCTCTCTTGCCATTCATCTCTATTGGTTTTCTATTTACAAAATTCAAGTTGCGGTTAAAACAAAAATTAATAGAATTAGAAAGAAATTTCTGTGGTGTGGTAGTTCTATCACTACCAAAAAATATCACCTTATTGATTGGGAAACTGTTTGCTTAGATAAAAATCAAGGTGGTCTAGGAGTATTGGATTTAACTAGAATAAATATTTCTCTTCTTGCCAAATGGTGGTTTAGATTTAGGAAGCTGATATGAGTACCCGCACTGTACCCGCACCTAAACTGCCATAACTGTTTGTGGGGACCGCAACCGTTCCAAAAATGTAATTTTGTTTTACAAATATTAATAGTAACATTGTGAAGTATTTATATCTATACAAGACAAGTATTTATATCTATACAATGAACTACATATATGATATATGAATTTTCCTTAAATAACCGTACCCGCACCTTTTTTTGAAAAATTCTCGCGTCGTACCCGCATTAGGGGACCACACAACCGTTCCAAAACTGTAATTTTGTTTTACAAATATTAATAGTAACATTGTGAAGTATTTATATCTATACAAGACAAGTATTTATATCTGAACGACATGTGGGGACCACTAAAATTGTCAACAAAAAATATTGACCAAAAAATGTTGACTTAGCTTATGTGCGGGTAATATTTATATCTCTATTCTTGTGGTATTTATACTTACGAAACAAAATATTTATAACTATAAGGGTGTGGTATTTATACTTACGAACTAAAGTATTTATATCTATATTATGTTGGATGAATAAGAATCTTAAAAAAATATTTGAGTTGAAATGTTGGAGACCTTTAACCAAAAGGCATCATGTCATGGATCACATGGGCACTCTTTTTTTTATATGTTGGATCTAATACAACTAGTTTGTATGAAATTTTGGTCCAAACTAGATCATAACCAAGAGTTTTGGCAACATGAGCCCAACTTTACGAAACTTGAGCCAAACCTTGATCGCATGGTTACTAAGTGGTAAGGACATAACTTTTATACAAACATTGTATTGGATCTTGAGGAGTATATGTTATATGGATCACATGGGATTGCATGTGTACAAAAGGCAATATGTATATATGTTGCACTAATTGTAATCTATTAGTATTCTCTATGGTTTTATATGAATTCATATATAATAATCGGTCCAACGGAAGTTTATTATATATTTTTCAAATAAATAATTTAAACCATATAACGTTATTTTTAATAATTGGTTGTTATTAATTTTTTTTAACTTTAAATTGTAACTGCCACTTTATTAAAATGAATTTTGTATCTGAACAGATCAAGTATTTATATCTAAACAGATCAAGTATTTATATCTGAACACATCAAGTATTTATATATGAACTATCAAGTATTTATATATGAACACATCAAGTATTTATTTCTGAACATATCAAGTATTTATATCTGAACACATCAAGTATTTATATCTGAACTACCAAGTATTTATATCTGAACACATCAAGTATTTATTTCTGAACACATCAAGTATTTATATCTAAACTACCAAGTATTTATATCTGAACTACCAAGTATTTATATCTGAACACATAATAGACAATTACATCATCTTCGCAAATCAAATTGTCACAAACATCTCAAAATCCAGCAACACTGAAACACAATTGTGTATATGAAATAAAAACGAAACGATATATCATTATTAATTCACCAGAACAAAAACAAAATTGAAAAGAAACAATATTAATCTAGCTGATCACATTTTAAAATCACCGATTAAACTTGTGAGAACCACACGAAATCGCTTCCAGTTTCGAAATCGCCTCAAAATTGCCTCAAAATCGACCTAAAATCGCCTCAAAATCGCCGAAGCCTTCGAAAAAGAAAAAAACAGAGAGAAAGGAATATTTGAAATTCAAAATGGAAGGTCCGATAATATTGTTAGTTAGATCGGTAGTTGTGGGAACCGCAACCTTACAGTTATGGAAGTGCGGGTACTGTAGCGCGGGTACTAAAATAATTATTCTTAGATTTAAAGACCCCACTGTCACAGGTAAATGGAAAGATATTCTTTCCGATAAATATGGCTCCTCTGGTTTAGATACTCTTAGATCTTCATCTTTTTGGACTGGCATTCTTTCCTATACAGATATTTTTAATTTAGGGATTAATAGAATTTTGGGTTCAGGATGTGACACTTATTTTTGGCTAGACAGATGGCATGGTGATTGTGCCATGTATTGTTTATTTCCTAATTTATTTAAAATTGCCTCTGACCCAACCATAACTGTACCTCAGCTTTGGTCACTCTAGCTTTATCTTTTCAGTTTATGAGACGACTTACTGGTATCCTCCACTCAGAATGGCTTGACCTACAATCAAAATTTCTTTTTAATTCTTCTATAGTTCTTACCAACCAACCAGACCTTATTACTTGGCGATGGACTTCCTCAGGTCTCTTTACAGTCCATTCATTATACTTATGGCTAGGGTTTGGAGGCATGAATAACAAAATTTATGATTCCATTTGGAAAGCCAACATTCCCCTCAAAATCAAAGTTTTCCTATGGTTGCTTAGACAAGATAGAATCTTAACTAAATGTAATTTGGTTAAAAAAGGTTGGCAAGGAAATATCTCCTGCCCCTTCTGTGATTTACCAGAAACAACTGATCACATTTTTGTCACTTGCTCTTTTATTTCCTCTATATGGTATTGGATAGCTAATCATAATGAATTTATATATACATTGGTAGTAGAATTGGTTAGAGCTGCTACTCTATGGACTGTCTGGTTAGCTAGAAATAACATTTGTTTTAACAATTCTTCTATTTTTTCCTTAAAAGTATTGGTACTTCTATTATTGCTCTTGTTTCTTATTGGTGTAAGGTTAAAAATGATGATACATTCTTTAAATTAACACTAATTCTACCTATGGATGTTGTTTCTTTAGATCAGGCAGACAGCCTACTGTATCTGTCAGTTACAAGTACCCAGGGAAGGGCAAGATACCAACTAGACTCAGAGGAAGACCCAATACTTGATTCAGAAGAATCTGATCTTTCAGCGTATCTTAGAAACCTAGATGATACTGCTAATCTTGATGATACAATTGTTACCATATCTTCTGATTCTGAGTATGTTGGTTTTGAGTCTTTTCCCTCTTCATCTGAGAGTTGTGCTTGTTCTATTTGCAATTCATAAGACTGAGTTGCTGTAATTCGACGGTTTGTCTATTTTGTGTACTAATATTAGGTCTAATCCTTTAGCTCTATGTTGATTAGGTACCTTAGTGATCCTTTAGATCTCTAATGGAGTTAGTTTGTTTTAGCTTATGTTTCTGTATTTTGTTTTCAATGGTTCTCATGCCATTGCTTTTGTATGAACTATCAGTTTCTATATGAAACAGGTGGGTACCCCCACTCTTATCAAAAAAAAAAATTATATTGTAAAAAGTAACTGAATTATTGTGTGACTGTGTATTTAACATTAAACTTAATTAATAATTTTAACAAAATATTGTTCTTATAAATACTTGATAACTTCCTTTTAACATTTTCTAACTCCATTTAACACATATATAGTTATAATTCATAAGGTGTGTCTGGCTACTCATATAGCTTTTGTAACATCACCATGCACGTCTTTAAGAATTATAGATATATGTGGTAAAAGGAACTGGCAAATGCTATAAAAACTAGCTAATTTTTTAAAAAAAAAAACAATATTTAAGATTAAAAGAAGTTTGTTCAATATTTTAAAAAACACACAATTAAAAAGTCACGTATTTTATAATTATATGTTTTTATTAAATCTTCGCAGGGGCTGCGAAGTCGTGAGTTTTTCCTAGCCAAGTGTCTACCGCCCAATCTCATATTATAATTTTTTTTTATGAAAAATTTTCGCAGAGGCTGCAAAGTTGTGAGTTTTTCATTGATTATAAGTTTCAACTTGAAACCTTTGATTTTTTCACAAAAGATATTTAACTTAAAATGAAGAAAAATGCCTCAAAGTGATCTTGAAACCCCCTCGTTGCAGTGTATGTCCATTGTTCCTGCACTACCCTTGTTACCACTTGCAAAGTTTTTATTTCATTTCTAAAAATCCTTGAACATCTCTCTCTCTCTCCAACATACAAACATTGTTATCAGGATGATTTCTCTTAACCTCAAGTATGTGGTTTTGTCAACCACCCAACAGGGAGCCTGAGTCTCTTTGAATATCTCCCTCCAGTCATGTACTGGTAATTCAAACACAGTATCCAGAGTATCATATAGTGCCAAAGCAAAGGAACATTCTGAGAATAATTATATGTTAAAAGCAACAATTTTAGTGTTAAAACTAATTGCCTATAGGTTTACATATATAGTATATACGCAAAAAAAAAAAAATTAGAACTAAATATATTTAGGAATTGACATTTAATTATTTTCAGGGAGTGTACCTCTTGAATTCTGTGGTAAGTTATGTATTTAGAGAAATGCTGATACATGCTTGACAGGGCATTTATTGTTGCTACTACTGTAGATATGCTGAAAGGCATTGTAGAGGCAGAGTAATAAAGCCTCCTGAAATTAGTGGATACTAATATTTATAATTCAAAATATATAAAATCAATATATTTTTCAAGCTCTACATATACATCATCTCTAATATTATTAATGTGCTTTCATTTTGATAATATTTTCCATGGTTCTAAATAGCTAGCTATAGCGAAGCTATAGCGCAGCTATAGCGGTTTTTGACCTAAAAAGCTAAGCTACGGGGTAAAACTACGCTAATCGAGCTACGGCCGCTATAGCGGTAATAGCGGTCCGCTATAGCGCATAGCGCGTAGCGGAATAGCGGTCCGCTATGCTACATGGGCTTATTATTATTTATTTGTTTTGCAATTTAAATGGGCTTTAAGGTCCAAAACGAAATTAAATTAGATGGGTCTATAATATCAATAAACTTGAACAATGTGCGTTGGTCTATAATATCGATAGTTTATGAATTAGGGATATTTTGAATGACAATTTGAACTTTGTATTGGTTCAATGTGAATATTAGAACTTCTTAATCAATTTGGTGTTTTTGTTACTTATGAGACTTTACATATGTTTATTATTAGTAGAAATATAAAATAAAATTTTTGAAAATAAAAAAAACGCTATATAGGATAGCTTTTGCTATAGCTACGCTATTCGCGATAGCTTTTTTTTTTTGGCTCCCCGCTATGCCGCTATAATCGCTATTTAGAACCTTGATATTTTCTATGCAAATGTTTAGAAAAATTTAATATTTTTGATAATATTTTCTATGCAAATGTTTAGACAAAGGTGACTATAAAATAATGACAAGTCCGTATTTGAGTTATACAGTAGAATTCGATATAAAATCCGTTGACAATCTTTTATAATTTTTTTACTGTGTGATAAAAGATTCCGAGGCAGTTTCCTCGAAGCATGGCCTTTTGCCACTCTAACTGAGACCGTGCAGTATGGAGGAGTAATTCGCTACACAAATAATTTCAGGGTTTGCACAAATTTATAGTTATGTTTAGCAATATACTTTTATCCACTCTGTATGAAACTGTAATATCAAATGATTTAATTTGCTTAGAATTCTCAGTTTCTAACATGTGTTTTACCAGAATATCTTTGTTTCCTTGCACATGCCTTACCTCCAAAAAAGATAAGATTTTTCACCTTTAAGAGAAACCAGAAAAAGCAAGCAACAAATGAAGTTGAACAATAAATAAACTATTTGATGTTAAACAGTACTTGAAAAATTTCTGACAAAAATTATCCTTACGGATTATGCCTAATAACAAGAGACATTAACATTAAAATAAAACCGCCCTACCTCGACTATAACCAACCGAGGCTGCAAGAAAACAACTCATGCATTAAAACGAAAAAAAAAACAAAACTCTGTATCCATGTTCATATCCGTCCACGATTAATTTTATTCAAACACAAACCCGGGAGCGGGAGGCAAAATAAAAAAAAATTACCTAACAAATAAATTGATCATCATCATCTATTAGCCGCCGCCAGATCCGTACTTCTTGCCGAAGACGATGACCTGGAGCTTGTCGTAACCGGCAAGCACTCCGGCACCAGCCACGGCACGGAGAATGTTGGCACCGGCACCCTTGAAGAGTGACTTGGCACCCTCATTCTTCAAGATTTGATTGAAGGCATCTAGTGAACTCTTGTACTTGACGGCCTCACCAGATGTCATCATCATACGACGACGAACTGTGTCAATCGGGTACGATGCAAGACCCGCTCCCATAGTGATACCCCAACCCAGAAGGAAACTTGCCATAAAGTTGTCCTGTTAAACCAAAGAAAACATGGCACATTTCAGAAACTAGAGTAATGGATACAATATCGTAATCGAATGGGGTAATAATAGTAATTATAACAGGGTCCGGCTAATTTGCTGCCGGCAGCATTCTGGACAGCTGCTGCCGGGGGCATTTCGGCCATTTCTGGTGTTCAAACAGCCGATCCGAACCGTTCAACGTGTTCTAAATATTAAAATCTACTTGGAGACCAAATTTTACATTTTTTGGAATTTTTTTACTATTTATTAAGCCACTTTGAAAATTCCAGATCACATGGTCCAGAATTTTGTTGGACTGTTTTTACTGTTCACCCGGATCAGCCATTTTCAAAGTGGCCTAATAAATAGTAAAAAAATTCCAAAAAATGTAAAATTTGGTCTCCAAGTAGATTTTAATATAGATTGAATATCTATATAAAAAAATTTGTTGTTTGAACACCAGAAATGGCCGAAATGCCCCCGGCAGCAGCTGTCCAGAATGCTGCCGGCAGCAAATTAGCCGGACCCATTATAACAATACTAAATAGTATTTTTTATACATATTTTTTAGGGATAAAATTCTATAATTTGATCTTTATCTGATGAAGATGAACTAGATTCATATATAGATAAAATAATATTTTGAACAATCAAAATTACAGAATTTTATTGAAAAAAATTCTACCTTATCCCTCAAATTTTGTTATCTATATACAGAAATACTATTTATTGAATTATTATTGTTATTATTATTAAATAATAATAATATTAGTGACCTTCTTTAGTATCATTTGATCATTTCATACCCCAAAAAGACCAAACAAGGGTATCCAAAATTTTCCAAAAGGTCAACTTCAATAACTTCTTTCAAAGGAAATTAAACTTTTTCATAATCTTTTCATTTAAAATTAAGAGGTAGTGAAAGAACTAACCGCAAGGTTGCCGGTGAGAAGAACAGGTTTGAGGGAGTCGTACATGCCAAAGTACAAACCACGGTACACAATAATACCAACACAGGAGATGTTGAACCCACGGTAGAGACCGGCAATACCGTCAGATTTAAGGGTCTTTTTGTACACATCAATCATACCGTTGAATTGGCGCTCACCACCCTTCTTGGCTGCCTTCGCATCGTTGGCAAGACGGGTACGGGCGTAGTCTAGAGAGTAGACAAAGAAGAGGGAGCATGCACCGGCAGCACCACCAGAGGCTAAGTTTCCGGCAAACCACTTCCAGTACCCGTCCTTGTCTTTCTTGAAGTTGAACATTCTCTTGAAGTGATCCTTGAAGGCAAAGTTCAAAGCCTGCCAATAGATTAAAAAAAAATGATTGGTCAAGGAGGACAACTATATATAATTTTAGTAAATAATATCTTGTCTACTGTAATAACTAGATTGCCAAGATAAATAGCACAACTATTAATTAATGAGGATAATATATATATTGAATTAGTCAAATACAGTACTAACAAGATTACTATCATTTCATACATAAAAGATGATATTAGTGACCCTCACTAATATCATTTTGTATTAATAGCACAACAGTATTAATTAAAAGATGATATTAGTCAAATATAGTACTTAACAATTTTAGTAAAAAAAAATATTTGATCTACTGTACCAACTAGATTGCCGAGATAATTAGCAAAACAGTATTAATTAGTGAGGTTAAGATGATAAAATTAGATATTGAATTAATTAAATACAGTATCACTTGTGAAAACCAATATTTTTGGATTGAAGTGGGATAAAACCCACCGATTTCTATTGAAATAAACCTATAGTTTCAGGTCTGGTACCAGAACCATTATTTACAAACCCTATTACATCAAAATACCAGAATTACATCGAGCTTAAACTAAATCAACTACAAACAGCTACCCAAAAAGCAAGATACCAGTTACAGTAACACAAAAAGCAAATCAGCCCTTAGAAACTTCTCAAGTTTCTGTTTTGTACATTATTATACCATTTTGATACCTGTTTTGATCTACTGTTTATTGTCTATGTTCATCTATTGACCTAATGTTTCTTCTTTCTTTAAACAACAATGATGCATTGGGACTTGTGATCTTATACAGTGAAGTACGTTACCTGAGTGGGGAAGTAACGGATGACATTAGCAGTGTTACCCCTCCATAGAGCAACAACACCTTCATCTGCCATGGTACGTTTGAAGCAGTCACCAATACCCTTGTAGGGTTCTGACAACCTACCGGCCTTGATCATCTCATCCTGATTCTGGATCAAGAGTTTCACACGCTCGATTGGTGCAGCTGCAGTCTTAGACACAGCAGCTGAGACACCTCCCATCATGAAATCAATGAGAAATCCATATGGTCCCTTCTCTACCGGGGCGGCAGCAAAGATGGGGGACACAGTTGGAAGGGATGTAACAGCACCAAGTCCGGCAAGACCACTGCTGTAGGGTCTGAGAAAGGGGTTTTGTGCAGAGGGGGTGTGGTTGAAACGGGCAGGGAATGAATGGGTTGGGGCAATGCGGGTGAAAAGATCTGATTGCCCTCCATGGATCTTTTGGATGACAGATGGGGCACGGAGTTCCTCCGCCATGTTTACTTTATAATTTGATCTGAAGGAGAAAACAATATACATTTGTTAGAAGATATCAAGAGTTAAAATATACAGGTCACATTTAGAAATCAAGAGAAAGTGAGATATAACTCATTTCACATATAACATTGGAATTAAAGAAATTTTGGATCAGGTTAGTAAACTCAATACTCAATGCTGGAAAAGATAATATGTAGCTCTGACTAGGAATTGATTAATTTAAAAAGGTAAAACATCAAAGGTAATAACAATATGAGTTGAAAGATTATATAATTCATCAGACTATGACATACCTTTATTTTTAGAGTTACCAGTCACATCTTATCACGTAAAATACAACTTATAAGTAAAGCTATTTCCTTAAAATAGCCTTAAAATAGCTAAAGGTTGAACTCTAACTAATACTTAAACTAAAAGTCAAATCACCTTTACATCTTAAAGGATCTACACAAATTTTACGCAATTCAGTCTTAATATCAGATAAAAAACCTGATGTGACAGATCTAAAAGTAACGACTAGAGAAAAATAATAAAGCCATAAGTCTAATAGAAAACGCAAACTATCTCGGATCTAAAACTAAAAAATCTCTCAGATCCAACAGATCTACAGATCTGATAAAGCATACACTGAATCTGTTGTGAAAAACTACCGATCGAAGGAGGATTTACTAAGATCTGGATCAGTCTATCACGAATTCGTGGAATAAAAATCAATATCAAAGTACCCAAAAAAAAATGCTGAGATGTAGAGAGAAGTACCAAAAGGAGAGGCCGCCAATCTGTGTTTTGGTCTGAAGAGGAGGCGAATGAGAAAAATTGGCTAGGGGATTTTATAAGTGGACGAGGGAAGACTTACGATCCTCTGCTTCACACTCTTTGTCTCTCTCTGTGTAGCGAGTTGTGTACATTCCACCACTGTTACCCTTCTGATTTTCGATTAAATGGTTCGGTTTTTCTGGTTAAATGGTTTGGTTCAGTTATATTTTTTAATTACTTTGGTTAGTTTTAATCTCTCTTGGTTCGGTTCAACTAAACAAATTGAAATTTACTTGATATTTTACTTGAATTACTTCGGTTTTTTGTAAACTGACCAAACATAAATTTTCATTTTCTCCTTTAAAAATTAATTTTTTTACAAGAATTAATATTATTTATCTCAATTATAAAATGAAAGTACAGGATATTATTTATTCAATCTCTCAATTATATTCAGACTACATCTCGTACTTTAACCTTTATTTTATAACTTTTGATTGGTAATTAAGATGATAATGATGATGATAATAATAATAATAATAATACATAAGTAATTTGTCTCAAATTTATATAATAATTCCAAATTACAATAATTTGCAATTGTCTCTACTTTAAATTTCATTCACTCGGCACAAATTTTGCTACATTGCAAACTCCTTAATTTGTGATTTGATCCACTGTGAACAATGTTTCGTTCTTTACATGTAACAAGGCTTTAGAAAATCACCGTGCATAAAGAAATAACACTCGAGCGGGGCCCAATAATCAGGGAAATTATACATGATTAGATACAGTGCCTTCGTCCAAGCCAACCATAATTCGGAAGAGAAACCCTACTTGTCCTTCCCCCCCCCCCACGTTGACAGACGAAATGACCAATCTACCCTTGCCACGTCGCCTAATTAATATGCTCTTTTTCCCGATATTTTTTACAGAATAATAGTTGCAAAATTTCATTTTCACCATTCCTTTTTTGGAGAAAGCTGAGAATTATTGATTATTTTTATTATCATCATATAATAAATACGATTTCAAATAATTTAACAAGATTTAAAGTTTATTGTACACATATGAAGTTGATATAATTTGAGAATAATTTATTTTTCAGTCTTGAAAATGTAAATAATATATATTTCTTAAAAGATGGTGGAATGTAGGGGTAGGAAAGTAATCTTTTCTTAGCTGCATCATGAGTAGTGATTTGCAAACGGGTACCTCGGGCAGGGCAGGGCAGTACCCGTCCCGGGCAGCGGGCAGGACGGGTACGGGTACAGCGGGTACCCGGGTACAACGGGCACGGGTAGGCGGGTTTTTTTTTGAAAAACTCCGCCCTGCCCGTCTCAAACCCGTGCCCGTTGCGGGTAGACGGGTACAACGGGCACGGGTACAGCGGGCACGGGTAGATTTTTTTTTTTTTTTTTTTTTGCTGTTTTCTGTTTTGTGTTCTGATTTGTTATATTTTTTTTACCGTGTCGTACGAATATTATTACGTGTTTACCGTGTCGTACGAATATTATTACGTGTCGTACGAAATATTATTTCTTTACACGAGTAATTTTATTTTATTTTCAAACTCTCATTCTAATTATATAGTTTCATAATTTATTTATATCTCGAAATTTGTAGTTTACATTTTAAATTGATAATATATTTTGTAAACGTTCAATTTAAATTGATAATATAAATCTAAATCTAAATTAAATAAAAATTCAAATCTAAATTTAGATGCAAATTAAATTAAATCTAAATTGAATATAAATGTAAATCTAAATTAAAATTTAAATTGAATCCAAATCTAATTTAAATCTAAATTAAATTAAATAAAAGGAAAAAAAAACCAAGGCATTTCAGCCCTCTGGATTCTGCCGAACTAAAAAAAAAAAAAAGCCTCTGCCGAATTTCAAAAGAAAAAAAAAATCTAAATCTAAATTCAAATCTAAATTAAATCTAAATCTAAATTAAATCTAAATTCAAAAATAAAAGTTACCCTCCTCCTTTATTCCGGGCTTGGGACCGGCTATGTAAAATAACATAGGCGGAGTTCTAACTTTTTTTTTGTTAGTAATTCTTCTTTAAAATGAATAATTTAAGAACTAATTGAAACGTTTAGAAATTATAATTTAAAAAATAACCATAGAGATTAAAAGAGGTTAGAAATGTATACCGACACTACCTATCTAGTAGTTTGGATTCATATACCATTGTTCGCTCTCTTCCGCACCGTCTGAATCCGAATTAGCCGCGGGCCGCGTATCGGTACCGCTTTCTTCAGTGTCGACTCCGGATGATGATTCTTGATGATCTCGATGTTGGTTGCGCTCATCAGCATCAATCCAATCTTTCAAGCACACAAGTCTCTCAAAAACATGTGCACCCAACTTACTGCGTTTGTCGGAGAGGATCCTGTTCGTCGAACTAAAACAACTTTCGGAAGGGACGGTTGACACGGGTATGGCAAATACGTCGCGGGCCATCATCGCCAGTGTTGGATAGTTTCTTTGATTCCTCTTCCACCACGTCATGATGTCAAGTCCATCTTCTTTTTCGTTTACCCCCTCAAAATAGCTCAGTAACTCATTTGTGGATGTGTGCGGTTGGATCTCCGATTGGAAATCTGCTAACAATCCACCGCTGCTAGTGCTCCTGGAAGTGGAACTATTAAAAAATTAAAAAATTAGTAGACAAATAGTGTAGATATTATAAATAATAAAGATTAAAATAATGTAGATATTTAAATTCTTACCTAGGACCGGCACGGGACGAAGACGGGTTTTGGTTGTCACCCATTCTTGAGTGGTATATGTTAAACATCTCATCGAACTTCGAAGTCACGAATGCCTCCACCCCGGTTTTGTCTAAATGTAGATTCTCTTTATACGCTGCAACTATTTTGACCGTGAAATACTTCTTGTATGCCGGGTTGAGGCAGCTTGCGATAATGGCCAGGAGGGGTACATCATCCCAATATTTTAGAAATTTTTCTTTCATGGCATTTACGATCGGTGTGAGAGTGGGGTACTTGCTTTCAGCTTGTTCCAATTCACGGTACACCTTGGAGATGCTATAGAGATGTTTGATCAACTCAAAATGCCGTCGGTGAGTACGAGCAAGATAATTTGACGGTTGCATTAAAAAAGGTTCCTAAGAAATTACTCAGGTTTTGTAGTTGGTCCCATTCGTCGGGGCTGAGCTCCAATGCCATTCCCTCGAGGGTGGAGCCTCTCAAAAACTCTCCTATGACGGCTTTGTAAGGAATGCATCGGTTCAGAAACCTATAAGTAGAGTTCCAACGGGTATCTATATCCCAAGGAACTTTCAACTTGCTCAAGCCATAGTTGACGCACATCAAACCAAACCGTTGTTTTCTTTCTTGGTTTGAAACAATATGGGACAGAGAATCCTTTAATTTATTGATCAAATCTCTTACGGCTTCTGTTTTAAGGCCCGCCTTAACGACGAGGTTAAGTATGTGGCAAGCACACTTTTTGGTGAAACATTGCACCATTCATAATCGGGTTTAGTGACCGTTTAAAAATCTCAATGGAAGCTACATTGTTACTAGCATTATCGAATGAAATAGAAAACATCTTGTTATCCCTATCTCTCTTAAGGTTATACTCTTCTAACACCTCAATAATGTATTTGAAAATTACATGTGCTGAGTGCGGGGAATCTAACACACGAAAACTTAATATCCTTTTTTGTAATACCCACTGATCATCGATCCAATGGCCGGTAACACACGAGTACCCAAGGCCATGTTTACCGGCAGTCCATATATCGGAGGTAATTGAGACCTTATTTTGTTGGTATGCAAATATAGCTCGGAGATTATTTTTTATTTTGGTAAACTGGTTTTTAATTTCACCAACCATCTTTCTATGATGGATCATCTTGTACATTGGTTGAGCACACCCCCGAATGACTAACCGGGCAAAACTCATACAACCACCCATGCTTATTGGTTGTTCTTTGTGGGTAATGTACCGGGCCAATTCACTAAGCATTTTTGATTCATCGTATTTTGGGTTGGTTCTAGTACCATCTGCGTTCATAAGGGTTTGGATTTGTCTCGGTCCAACATTTTCACATATAACCTCACCCTTCCTTTGGTGCATTTCGACATGTCTTTTAAAGCTGGTCATACCACTACTTTGTTTATACACACAAAACGGTTTCTTGCAATTTTGTACCTTACATTCAAGGGTTTGCATGTTGCCGTCCTCATCTGTGGAAATCTTGTACCATTTGGCCCACGGCTGATTGTATTCAGGAATTCTTTTAGTCTTCTTTACCACCGGCTGTTCTGGGGGGACACTTGTCGGAGGAAGGATTGATTCTTCTTCAATTTCAGTGACACTTCTCGACAGAGTACCTTCCATAGGGAGGGTGACTTGACTCGATGCTACAGAAGAAGTGCCTCTATATGCATATGGTGGTGTCGGTTGATGTGTTTCTTGTGGAATATACATGTTTGGATCGTTTGAAGTATAATACGGTGCATACATTTGGGGGGGTTGTTGATAATTTAAATCTAGCGTTTGATCCCTTCTTTGATAATTAGGTGGATAATTTTGGGGATAATTTTGGGGATAATTTTCTGGATTATTAGGTGGTGGCAAAGCCGGGCCAAAAATTTCTTGTGAAAATCTCGCTCCAAAATCCATATTCTCTTCGTCAATAGGAGATGTCATCTTTTAAACCTATTCAAAAAAATAAATGTAAATTACTTCACATATTCAAAATATAAATCTAAATCTAAATTAAATTAAATCTAAATTGAATATAAATGTAAATGTAAATCTAAATTAAATCTAAATTGAATCCAAATCTAACATAAATCTAAATTAAATTAAAGAAAAGAAAAAGAAAAAAAAATATGCAAACAAGCCTCTGCTGCCCTCTGCCGAATTAAAAAAAAATTTAAAATATGCCTCTGTGACAGAGGGATTCGAACCAAACCAAAAAAAATTTTAAAATATGCCCTCTGCCCTCTGCCCTCTGCCCTCTGCCCTCTGCCCTCTGTCTCTGTGACAGAGGGATCTGAACCAAAAAAAAAAAATATATGCCTCAGCCGAATTTCAAAAGAAAAAAAACAATATAAAAAAATAAATCTAAGTCTAATTCATAATAATCTAATTCAAATTTTAAAATTCTAAGTCTAATTCAAAATAAATACAACTTGTTCTAACTTATTCAAAATCTAAATCTAAATCTAAATTAAATTAAATCTAAATTGAATATAAATGTAAATCTAAATTAAAAAAATAACTCTAAGTCTAATTCATAATAATCTAATTCAAATTTTAAAATTCTAAGTCTAATTCAAAATAAATACAACTTGTTCAAAACCTATTTATTCAAAACCTATTAGAAACCTATTTAGAATTCAAAACCGAAAATATTTAAAAACCTATTAAATCTAAATTAAACCTAAATCTAAATTAAAGTAATTAAAAAAATAACTCTAAGTCTAATTCATAATAATCTAATTCAAATTTTAAAATTCTAAGTCTAATTCAAAATAAATACAACTTGTTCTAACTTATTTTAAAAAAATAACTATAACAAATTTAACTTATTAAAAAAAATAACTCTACCAAATCCAACATATTCAAAAATAAAATATAAATCTAGCTTATTTATCTAACAAATATAACTTATTTATCTAGTAAAATATAAACCTAACATATTCACATATAAATGTAACATATTCAAAAAATATAAATTTAACATATTTAAAAATTAATCCGAAATTAAAAAATAAAATCTAGCCTATTTTAAAATAAATCTAACATGTTCAAATGATCAAATAACATATTCAAAATTTAAAAAATAAAATATAACATATTCAAAAAATAAAATCTAACCTATTTAAAAATAAAATATAACATCTTCAAAAAATAAAATCTAACCTATTCAAAAAATAAAATCTAACCAATTAAATTTAGATCCGAATTTAAAAAATCAAATATAACCTATTGGAAAAATATAACCTACTAAAAAAATCCAACCTTTTCAAAATAACAAATCTAACATATTTTTTTAACCTATTAAAAATAAATTTACTCTACAAAAATAAAATCAAACCTATTCAAAACAAATCTAATTACTTCACATATTCAAAATAACAAATCTAACATTTTTTTTAACCTATTAAAAATAAATTTACTCTACAAAAATAAATTAAACTAAATTTAATCTACAAAAAAAAATCTAGCATAAACTAAATTTACTCTACAAAAATAAATTAATCTAACATGAAATAAATGTAACCTTTAAATCTTGAGGAAAAATCTTGCTGGAGGTGACGAACTTCGTAATTCCTATACCTTCGTAATTCCGTTTGCGTATTTGTAGAATGAATTAAATTTACAACTATATTTTTTTCAAACAATAAATTTAAAAACTGAAAATAGTAATATTGAGAGATTGAGAGAATAAGATTATGAGAGATTGAGAGATTGAGAGAATGAGAGGGTGTGAAAAAATTGAGAGGAAGAGGGGTGAATATATAGAGTTTTGATTGGAGGGAGAATAATATTTGAAATTTAAGAAATCTGAAAAAAAAAATAGAATTGACGGGTGGGACCCACCCGTACGGGACAGAAATGACAGGTGAAACCCACCCGGTTTGACTGATTTGAACCAAAACTGTAGAACGGCTCAGTATATTAACAGAGTAGGTTTAGCTTCATGCAGCGCAATATTCATATGCATTGCTGTACTCAGTGCGCTGCCTGTAGCCAAAACTGCTCTGTTAACAGTCGCCAGTGGGGGGAAAAAAATTTGAAATAAAGTTGTTTCGGCGGGCACCGGGCACGGGTACGGGTACGGGCACGGGTTACCGGGTGCGGGTACACCCGTGGCGGGTGCGGGCAGACGGGCAGCGGGCACGGGTACGGCGGGTACGGGTACACCCGGGTTTGTTTCCAAAAACAACCACCCTGCCCATTTGAGACCCGTACCCGTGTACCCGTTTACCCGGGTATACTTGGGCACGGGTACGGATACCCCAGGCACCGGGCACGGGCGGACCGGGTTCGGGCAACCCGTTAAGGGCACTGTCAATCCACTAATCATGAGTTGCAGTATTGCGAAGAAATTTGCATAAATTTTGTATTCAATGGTTCAAATATCTGTCACTTTTCTTTTCTTTTTTTTCCTATGAACAATGCACTATGTGGTATATCTGAATTTGTGAAAACAATTAGTCACATCATTATCGGTTCGGTCACATCACGTAATCTCACTTGTGTATCATGTAAAGTGTTTCTTCGATTGAAAATGGCAAAGCGCATCACGTCACGTTATGTCACACAAACTGATTTGATCATGTCACGTCCCACAATTAATTTTTCCAACATTATTTTTTATGTTATTTTATTTTGCAATTTTTTTCTTATTTTTAACTTTTTTTAATAAACTAATTTAGAATCTAAAAAAACATTCTACAAAAATAAGTTAAATACGACTAATTATGTTACATTTGATCATGTCACGTATAATCATCACACGTAACATATACATTCGAATACAATTGTCACACTCCGAGACAACCCGCTACATATTTTTACGTAAGGTGTACACACATCACATACATTATCAATAAAAAATACTCATGCAAATCATTTTAGAGTCAAACAAAGTTTTTTAACACAACAAATAGTTCAATATATAACATACATTCAATATGAGATCAAGACGAACATGACAAACAAATCGATAATTGTCATGTAAGTTAATATATCAACTTATAAAGAGAGAATTAAAGTTTAACTTAAAAATAAAAAGATACTTGAGTCGTCAGCTCGTTGACCTCCTGATCCATGTCCCTTCTATTCGTACTCATTGTCGGCCTCATCATTTCTTGGAACCCACATAAAAGTGGAACGGGTGAGAGATCGAACAGTCTCTCAGTACGGGATTTAGTTCCAATCCTGGAGTTTGTCAAATTGACTTATTAACACAAACATGATATTATATACTCACATGAAATCTTACTAATGCATATTTAAATCACACATACACACACACACACACACTTCCATAGTTATCTTTCAAGTTTTCCGTTAAACCATTTATTTGCCAATCCAATGGGAAATCCATCCAACATTGGAAGACCGCCAACTCGCTGGGAAATCCAACCAACAACGAGAGACTTTCTCACTAGACGGGGAATCCACCCTACGCTAGATATTGGCTGTCGCACTAGACGGGGAATCCACCCTACGCTAGATCTTGACCCGTGACGGGAAATCCAACCAACGCCACGTTAACGAGGGGTCTAGTCGAACCCAGACCCAATGTATACATTCCAACGTACGTTCAACGCACGTTGGCCCCTTTCCTTTAACTTATCCGTTACCTTCCATGTTCATTTCATTTAACACTACACAATGTCATGCTCAACACATCCTACTTACAAGTCTCATGATCGATATGAATAATCCTATTGTATTTCTAAACAAGCCAAAGGGATCGTTCGATTCAACATGCACAATTCCAAAAATAAATAAATAAAATGCACACAAAATGGTAAGTAACAATTTGACAATGTCCAGGAAACCCGTACCTGTTGTCGTGGGGCAGTTTACTGTTGTCTCTACTTCTCTCCTTTTTTCGTCACTCGGATCTAGACCACGAAACATGATTTCTAAATTAATATTTATACATATTTCTATTTAGATAAGTCTGTTACTAAACTAATTTTTCTTCAGTACATAATCCGAATGTCATTTATAAGATCTAAAAAGAAATATAGTTGTTACTAAAGTTTTTAGAATAGACTTATTTGTAATAAAATAGTTTTAGGGTTATCGGTGAATAAACTTTCAGGGTCTTCGGTGAAAAATTACCATTTAATAAACTAATGTATACTATTCAGAGAATTTGACAATTGAACTAATTATTCTCACCGAACATATAAAGTTCCATGAATTTTGCAAATGATACATGTATAAACCTCATAGTGTTCATAAAATTGTATAATCAACGTATTACGACACTAGATAAATTATTGGGAATAACTTGTTAATTTTCTTTAGAACAGGTGCTAAACATATATATATAACAAATACATGTAATAGATGTTAATAAAAATACTTATAAATATGGGTAAATTTCGCTGGAGGTCACTAAACTTTGTCCTTTGTTACGAATTGGTCACTCAACTTTGATTTGTCCCTCCATAGCCACTGAACTTTTATTTTGTCCCAATCAAGTCACCCTATAACTTTTCCATCCAAATTATAACGGAATATGCTCATTCCGTCCAAAAATTTAACGGAATATGCTCATTCCGTCCAAAATACTAACGGAAAAGTTATATTCCGTTAATATTTTGGATGGAAAAGTTATAGGGTGACTTGATTGGAACAAAATAAAAGTTCAGTGGCTATGGAGAGACAAATCAAAATTGAGTGACCAATTCGTGACAAAGAACAAAGTTTAGTGACCTCCAGCGAAATTTACCCTATAAATATAATACAAACATAATGCAGAAATTCGATAATGAATAAACATAATCTTTTACAGTAAAATTAGAAGAATTGATCTTCATGAAATAAATCAAGTTTCTTGAAATTGAATCCGAGGGTTTTTACAAACGTAAATTCAGATTATATAGTACTAAAGAACTATTTGATAATCAATTAACTTTTTTATTCAAGAAATAGTTTAACTAATTGAACAAGCATATAAATTTTAAGAAATCCGATAAGTAATTTTGAGAAAACTTATCAAATAAATCAAGACAATAAATTATTTATTTACTTACTAACCACAGATTAAATGTAAAATTGGAATACCTTAATCTTAGAATTTGATTTTGCAAGGGATGTGGCTTGGGTCTCGTATGGGTGCTACGAAGGAAAGATGAATTAAATATGGGCTCTTTTCTAATTTCTGTGAAGGAAACGAATTGATAGAGAGAGTCAGCAGAGGGGTTTGATATAAATAACAGAGGAGGGTTCAAATGCCTTCATTTTTTTGTGCCTTCATCATGCCTTCATTTTTAAAAACTTTAATAACTCAAATTTTAAAACTTAAACGTCAAAATAAAACCGTTAGATGTGATCTATGTTATTTTCTCTATGTGCTCATAAAAAATTATCACATTTCAATTTTGCTTTTATGTGAATCAATAAGTTGAAAAATCAACGTCTAGAAATTATCCACATTAGTATACATTTTTACAAGCTCAAGATGACAACCAAAACAAAGTTGAAATGCTATAATTTTTTACACGTGCATAGATAAAATGATGTAGTTCATATCCAACGGTTTTATTTTGAATTTTAAGTTTTAAATTTTGAGTTATTAAAGTTTTAAAGAATGGAGGCATGATGAAGGCACAAAAAATGGAGGCATTTGAACCCTCCTCTAAATAATATTAACTAAGGGAAGAGGCGCTATTGGCAGCAAGGTTATAAAATGCGGTTTTCATGCGGTATGCGGAAGGCCACCGCATACCGCATATACGGTATACGGCCGCATATGCGGAATTTTATGCGGACTTATATATGCGGATTTTAAAAATTTAATAATTCTTAAGAAGTTAAGAGTATGGCTGAATTATCATGCTAGATATCATACTGAAATAATTATATGCGGACACACAGATCACTACATGGAAATTTTCACTTAAGAACACAAAGTAGCATGAGCTTTACATCTAAATGGAGCCTTCCAGTCAAAATATATCAGGGACATGTTTTACTAATTTGTTCATGAGCAATTGAAAATAACAGTCTTAGTTAATAGGCCCAAAATCCTTCAGCCCAGTAACTGCTGTCTGCTTATCCGATTTATAAGTGCTCTTTTAGTCCCACAACTTTAAAATAAAAGAAGGAAGCTCATTGGGAACCTATAAAAGAAACCATAGACTGAGGAGGAAACCACTCAACTGGATGGATGAGTCCCGATGGGTATGGATCCAAATTAATTTGGAACTGTTTTTGTTAATTAATAATTAATAAAATAATAAATGTTTGGTGCATGTAATATTATGCGGATTGCTGGACTGCATATGCAGATATGCGGACTGCATATGCGGCCGCATATGCAAAACCGCATAGGAGGGACTGCATAGCATTTTCTATGCGGTTTCTAACTGCATACGCATATGCGGCCGTATGAACCGCATTTTACAACACTGATTGGCAGGGTAGTTATTTTTGGAAAGTTATGTTTCTAATTTGAGTAATTAAAATAGGGGGAATTTCATGTATCCCCCTCTAAAACTTCAATATTACGTATTTCCCCCTCAAAAGTTCATAATAACGTATTTACCCTTCAAAATGATGAAAACTCTCATATTTACCCAAAATCAATATAACAATAAAATTTAATACTTAAAATATATTAAACAATATTAATTATTGAAATAAGACCATTAAGACCATTGTTCTCTTCAAGAGAATTAGCGCCAATCAGTCAAATAGTTGCAAAAAAATTTTGGCTCCTGCCCCAAAATCAGAAACTCGTCTTCTCTTACCATCTCCACGTCTTCTACCACTAACATCCCCTCTTCTAATTCCTCTTCCTTCTCCATTCTTCCTGCAATATCTCTTCCTCCAGGGAAGCTGTCAGAGGTGTGTTCGGTGAAAGCCCTGCCACGGGCGAAGCGCCTTCTCCTTCTCCTTCTCCTTCGCCTCTGGTCTCAGCGGAGGTAGTACCGGCGGGGAATTTCTGTCTCGTGCTTCCGGCAAGAGAGTTGCGGTGGGTCGGTACGGGATGGTTGTGCTCGGTTGTGTATGTTATGATAAGCGAACCAGGGTCGGTACGACTGCGCTCCACTTGCTTCCTTGCGAGGAGAGAAAGAATGAAGGGGCATAATGGTCTTATTTCAATAATTAATATTGTTTAATATATTTTAAGTATTAAATTTTATTGTTATATTGATTTTGGGTAAATATGAGAGTTTTGATCATTTTGAAGGGTAAATACGTTATTATGAACTTTTGAGGGGGAAATACGTAATATTGAAGTTTTAGAGGGGGATACATGAAATTCCCCCATTAAAATATTATGGATTGTGGGCTGTTGGAAATAATATGCAAAACCGGATTTTGTGTTTTGGGTAACTTATAAATGTATAGACTATTTCCATTACTGATGTAAATCGGACCACAGTAATTTCTATTCAAGGTAGTTATAGTAATATATTTTATGAAAGAACAAGAAATATATATATATATATAACTCATTTCTATTCAAGGTAATTACTGAGGTTGGCTATTCTACTTCCATAAGCATATGCCCACATATGCTTATAACTCATTTTTGCGTTTCCAATGTTAAAATGGTCGATCCGAACCGTTCATCTTGTTCTCCATATTAATATGTGCTTGGAGATCAAATTTTACATTTTCGGAATTTTTTTACTATTTATTAAGCCACTTTGAAAATTGCTGATCCGGGTAAACAGTTAAAACAGTGCAACAAAATTCTGGACCATATGATTAGCAATTTTCAAAGTGGCTTAATAAATAGTAAAAAAATTCCGAAAAATGTAAAATTTGGTCTCCAAGCACATATTAATATGGAGAACAAGATGAACAGTTCGGATCGACCATTTGAACATTGGAAACGCAAAAATGAGTTATAAGCATATGTGGGCATATGCTTATGGAAGTAGAATAGCCAACCTCTATATATATATATATAAACTATATATCGTACATTAATTTAGTATTTCAAATACATGACGTTATATAATCGGTTATATTATTCTTAAAATGAAATTTAACAATTAGACCGTACCTCAAAATACATGGCATTACAACAATAATAATCTTCTATTATTTTAGTGACATCACCTGACTCACATTTTTTCTTCACTAATATAAAATGCGATATGTGATTTTAATATGCAATATGCAGTCTTAACATTTGAAATGTCTTACAAAGTCCAATCAAGAAAAAAGTCCATGAGCTGTTTTATTTAGTCCAATTCCACAAGAGATTATAGAGATTTTGTTTACTTAGCGTAATGCTAATATTAAATCCAAAAAAAAATTGAATCAATTGATTCTGTTACACTTACAAAAAAAAAAATAAAAACTTGTTTTCTTTAGTTATATACCCCACGCAAAATCCTTTCGTTTTCATAATTATATTCCCCCACTGAATTAATTAGCAGGACCGGCGATTTATTTTTATTCGAACCGGGCACGATTACCATCTCAAATCCCCATCAGATAACTAAACAATATGTTTAATGCATATTACTAAACAATATATTAAATGCAAAAATTGTAAATCAAAATTTGGAATGGTGCATATGACTAAACAAGATGTTTAATGCAAAAATTTGATATCCTCTAATATCATATATAAGAAAATTGTAAGATCTATTTTTAAAATAAATAATAAATTGTGCTATTATATACTCATTTTCTTTTCTCGTGATAATCAATTGCAATTGTATAACAGTTTAAGTTTATATAATAGTATAGAAGTAAAGGTTTCCAAATAATGATAAATGCATGAATGCCTCATGAAAATTTGATTTTGTTCACAACAATTGTGTTTCGATACACAATAGGATGAAAACAATTCCTTTAACATATATCGTGAAATGCCATATTTAGATATTATAATAATTCACAATAAAAATTATAGCCGTATAATTACATATAATAATATTAAATGATTATTCCAAGAGTGATAGAATGTTCCCAAAAATCTATCACTGAAACGTGTACAAAAATCAATATTTTTATCTCAACTAAATGCACTGAAAATTCTTGTATAACCGGATTTTAAATCGTTTTCCAACCATATTTAATATTTTAGTTAAAATGTTTAAAATAAAATAATATATACATAATACCAGTTAATATAATTATTTCATATTATAAATGTATATATTCAGAATAAATTAAAATAATAATTTAACTAATTAGATGTAACGCCACGTAATTTAAACAAGGAATCGAAGAGATGATCCAATTTAAAATTTCAGTTTTATTAATTAAATGAATTAGTGGGCCACAACATGTTTAAATAAAATTGATTTTCATACCAAAGAGGCCTCAGCCCAAAAAATTTCAGCAGCCCATCTTTTTTTTTTCTTTTTTTTGTGAGAAAAAATAAGAGTCGAGCTCTCATTTAATTGATGTATTAATATCTATCTTTTGTGTGTACATCTAATTTTTCTCTGTTATTTACATGCCAAAGATCCATTAGAGGGAGTTAATGGAGAGCTATCAAAGATCCATTGCTGGCTTTGTTAATTGAAGAATCTAGAAATCATTTCAAATTTGGGTCAAAAGCTATTAAAGTTTTCACGTTTTTCGATCTCACTGGTTCAATGTTTGGAACCTTTTGATTTAATGGGCCTGCAGCTGCAGATATTGGGCCTTCACAAAATGATACAACATTTTTGCTGAACAATATTACATTTAATGAACGGGCCAACACTAATAAAAACAAAGCCCAATTACAATACAAAGAAATTGAGCAATTGGTTGTAACCAAGGTTCTAAATAGCGATTATAGCGGGGAGACAAAAAAAAAAGCTATCGCGAATAGCGTAGCTATAGCGAAAGCTATCCTACATAGCGTTTTTTTTATTTTCAAAAATTTTATTTTATATTTCTACTAATAATAAACATTATCTAAAGTCTCATAAGTAACAAAAACACCAAATTGATTAAGAAGTTCTAATATTCACATTGAACCAATACAAAGTCCAAATTGTCATTCAAAATATCCCTAATTCATAAACTATCGATATATTTTCTATTCAAAATATCCTACTACCATATATTAAGTATCATTTTACTACATATTCAAATAATTTAATTGATATAGGCCAACGCACATTGTTCAAGTTTATTGATATTATAGACCCATCTAATTTAATTTCGGTTTGGACCTTAAAGCCCATTTAAATTGCAAAATAAATAAATAATAATAAGCCCATGTAGCATAGCGGACCGCTATTCCGCTACGCGCTATAGCGGACCGCTATTACCGCTATAGCGGCCGTAGCTCGATTAGCGAAGTTTTACCCCGTAGCTTAGCTTTTTAGGTCAAAAACCGCTATAGCTAGCTATTTAGAACCCTGGTTGTAACCATAGCAAGTTGAGATTGAACCATAGCTATGGAGGAGTATTTGGAGAAGGTGGTGGTAAACAAATGATAAGCAAGGAAGACTTCAAGGTTTGGTCATGGTTTTTAGGATTTCTGAGGTTTTATGATGTCATTTTCAGTTTAACAATGAATTACAAATTGGAGATGAAGATTATATCGTGGAATGTAAGGGGTTTAAACGAAAGGGATAAGAGTCTTGCAGTCCGACAAACCATATGACAATATATTAAAAAGAAAGGCAAGATGAGTAATTTGCTAGAGATTGATGTTTAAATACATCTCCCTATACAGATTATGAACTTTATCTATCTTTTTAATATATTACCTCTTATAAGGATTTAATTGCATAATTCATGACAGAGAGAGCAAATGAGAAGAGGGTAAGCACTTGAACCCCCATGAAATAATGCTCTGTGACGTTTCATATACCACTGTTATGTCAAAGAATATGTGAGATATAATTATGTAAATAAGCAAGGTCCTTTATGCATATTTCATCAATACTAGTAAAGGGAAAGCATGGTACCAGTACCTCTTTTGATCCTTGGTAGCCAATGTATGGCATAAGACCTGCATACAGTCCAAACAGACCCATACCATGTTAGTCCCAGCACAAAACACAAGTTGAACCAAGCCAAGCCCTTACTGGTGTAGTACAAGCACAAAAAATGCCCTAAATAACCTACTGTCATAAATCAGCCAGTGCAAGCTGATTCGAAATTCAAACCCAAAATCCATTTAAACAGATATATGAAGGACAAAAAGACAACCAATTTAGAGCCAAACCTTGCATCATTCTGATTTTTATGCTATTTTCTAGCTAATTTTGAAGTTGGACTTTTAAAAATGAAATAACAGCATATTAAATTGCATACATGACCGTTATGCCCCTCTGCATATTTGACACTTGTAAAAATAGAAATAAAATTATAAAAATTACAAGCACAATTACTGTTCATATACTATACAATGGGTACACAATGAGATGATAGATACCTCTTAGCAAAGTTAATAAGAAATGTGTGATTTAAAATTGAGAAAATGTGAACTATACACCTTTCTCGGTTCAAATCCAAACCTTATGCCAAAACAAACTTTCTGCAACCCCTAGCATGCTCTAATATGCTTAAACAAAGTGATCTCAGCCTCCAAATGTGCTCTCTGACCAAGATACCACGTGCCAATACCGATTCGGTACCAAACTGAGAAATGCAAACCCAAAGCATGCCCAAACCTCTACAATACATGAAATTGATGCTACATAAAGCTTTCATATCCCCAGACGATGCTAAATGATTGATCAATTGAAGAAGAATACAAAGAAATTGATGAAATCGGGTAAAGTACCAGCCGGTGACCACTAACAGCCGACAATATGCTCAATTGCTTCCTAACATTGAGGTAACACCAACCATGCCGGTCTCTAACCCCGCCTTGACCGGAACATCACCGGAGCTCTAAACCCTAAAATCGGGTAATAAACCTAGTTCATATCAAGTTGAGCACGAACCTCAAAGCAATCTGAAACGTTGGATCATGGCGCCAGAAGAAGAATTCAAAGTGCTTACCCAATTTGTTGTAACTGTTATTTATTTATTTAATTCTGCTCACTTGAAGAGATTTTTTGGTTTTTTTCTTGGTATAGCAATTTGTTGTTTACGGTATATATATATATATATATTTTGGGTACTGAACTGATATAAAACAAATACTCTTGTTTTTCTGGTATTTGTTTCCGGGTAGTTTTGGGGATTTTGGATGGTTATTTCATCCTTGGTTGTATTCTGACTTGATAAAACAAGAAAAGAAAAAGAATGATGAATTCTAACCTGTCACTTGGAGCACCTTCACACAGGATCAACGTAGACAACTACGGGGCCGTATAGTCGTTGCAAGAACAGGCGAGATACTCATCAACACTCCAGGAAATGTAACAGTGAACGGTCCATACATACATGTCAGTGTCAGCTGTCGTGAGGTGAATTATTTCTTTAATTCTAGTTCATTATTTTTTTTTTAAATTGTAAATCAAAGTTTGGAATGATGCATATTACTAAACAATATGTTTAATGCAAAAAATTGATTTACTCTAAAATCTTATAATAAGAAAATTGCAAGTTAAAAATAAATAATAAATTTTGCTATTCTTCTCATCATTTTCTTAATTTCCTTGTAATAAGTAATTGCAATTGTATAATAGACAAATTTATAAAGTAGTATAGAATTAAAGGTTTCAAAAAATAATAAATGCATGAATGCCTCACGAAAAATTTGATTTTCTTCACACCATTGTGTTTTCGATGCACACAATAGGATGAAAAAAATTCCAACATATATCGTGAAATGCCATTAATCTTATAATAATTCACAATTGATTGCCTAATTAAACAATCATATGTTAAATAGTCTACAGACTAGTCTAATTCATATTTTATTATAAGTAGAATTACTTTTTAGGTTTCACCTGAAAAAAAAGTTAAAAATAAATTTGATCTTTAAAAAATTGATTTTTTTTATTAAATAGAATGTAAGCTAAAACAATATACAGAAACATCAATAGACCATCACATAATAAAATAATTAATTTCGTACACTGAATTAGAATTAGCCCACATATCGATGTTATTAGAAAAACGATGTTATTAGAAAAACATGAAAGGGTTGCTAACACGGATTTACGAACCTACTAATTAATGTGGCTTTGAGGAGACAGTTCTTTGATGAGTTGCAGTCAATTTCGCCAAATGATGGCAAGCCATGGATGTTATGCGGGGATTTTAACATAACATTGGAACGAGAAGATAGAAATCTGCATGGTGGTAATTGGAGAGAATCGACGAGATTTTGAGATGAGGTTTCTTACCTTAACTTAATTGATTTACTGCTCAAAGAAAGACAATTCACATGGTCCAATGGAAGAGAGAACAACTGGTTTTAGCGAGATTAGATAGATTTCTGATTTATTTTCGAATAAATGAGTAATATTTCTTTCCAAATTCACCACAGCAGGCACTCCACTCCCGAACACATCGTCGGATCACTGCCCTTTATTGTACAAGGTGAGGAATAGTTTCATGAAAACAAGGTTCTTCAGGTTCGAAAATGCATGGTTGAGATCAAACAAATTCAAGGACTTTGTTATATATGCAAGAATGGAACTGCATAAAAAATATTTGAAGATTATATTCAGGCCGAAATAAAACACTGGACACCACATAGAATAGGGAGTATAAAGAGACAGATCATGGTGTGTTGAGATTACATAGGATGGCTGCAGAAGGTGCAAGAGGTGCGACAACCAACACAGCTAGAAAAATGGTTAAGGGTGATTATAAGAAGAAGATTCACGGTTCTTTCAACAATGGAGGAAGACATTTGGAGGCAAAGGGCGAAGAATAATACGGTTCTTTCAATAATGTCGCAACATTGAAAAAGAGAAATAATCATATTGCAGTACTGGAGCAAGAAGGCAGAACATACACATCTCAAAGAGACAAGGCTGCCATTTTTTGGAAATTCTTTGTTGATCTAACGGGCCGGGGCAGAATCACATAAACTGCGTAACATAAATTGGACTAGCTTATATGAACATAGACACAATTTGAGCCATGTTACAAGGCTGATAACAATTGAAGAAATATAAAATGCCATCAAAGAGTGACCATCTAACAAAAGTCTAGGTCGCGATAGGTTTACGGGAGAGTTCTATAAAGCATTTCTTGAAATTTTATTGCCGGATTTACATACTGTCATGAATTCGGTCTTACAAGATGGCGAAGATTTGAAGCCCATGAACACTTCATATATCGTTCTCCTCATACCGAAGAAAGAGCAGTCTATGAGCTCAAAAGATATTACAGATTATGGGTCTGTAATATCTTTTCAGAATATTGTTTCTAAGGTGTTGGCAAATCAAATATCAAACCGGATTTGTGAAAGGGCGACAAATAATGGAGGGCTTCGTCTATGTTCAAGAGGTGCTTCATCATTCATTCAAAAATAAGATACCGTTAGCTCTATTCAAAGCAGACATTCTTAAGGCGTTTGATACAGTAAGTTGAACTTTCATTTTAAAGGTATTGGAGCATCTTGGGTTCGCATTTTTGTGGTGCACATGGATACAGTCACTGGTTTTGCAAGGATCTTCACAAATTATTGTTAATGGACTTTTGGGAAGGAGGATAAATTTAAAGACAGAGGTTAAGCAAGGAGATCCTCTCTCGGCAGTTGATCTTCTTTTTTATTGAAATAGAGTAATAGGAGTCAAGCTACTCAAGACTTTTTATTTCAACCTTTGTAATTAAAGATTTTATCATATCTGGATTTCGAACCCATAACCTCTTACACAAAAGACATGTGTCTTTACCACTAGACCAAAAACTGATTCTCTGGAGTTGATCTTCTTAATGGCAATGGATTTTCTTTTGAGATGGCTTCATCTAATGGCTCGAGAGAATCAAATCCTTTAATTTATTAAATCTCGCATTTTCAATTAAGTTTCTAATTGAAATGTCTAGATTTCATATGCACATTTAAATTGTCAAACCTAAGAGAGCTTACGCTCTGCTCCCTCTCTTCACATCTCGAATTTAATTATAGGGGCGAATCTAAAAATAAAATAAAATAAAGGACTGAAAAATAAAATATAATAAACTAAAACTACAAATTTTCAATTTACAGAAAGCTATGTATTATATCTTTGTCTACTCGTAAAAATTTCATGTTATATTTTTCTCCCATTGTTAAAATCTCTTTCGATCGTCAACCTCTAACGTTTTGTCCAGTCCCCTGTAGCAAAAGTTGCTTCTCTATTTTTCTTGGCCTTGGGATAATTATTTTATGATTGTCAAATTAATCATTAAACATCACATATTAAACATAAAACTGTTGAAAAATATCATAGACACCTTGTAAAACCACTCAAACGTTTCATAGACCCCACAACATGCAAACCAACAAAATATCCGAATATCTATACGAAAGATGAAAAACATCATACAACCCACAAAAGCAGCCGAAACAAATTAATATTAATAAAACTGAACATTGAGATTGCAACATGGAACTTGAGACTTGACTAGAGTCTACAAAAAAAGGTGTAAATGTTGAGACTATAATACAACAACTAAAAAACCCTAATTTGAACTAGAAAAAATGTAGGATACAACAATGTCATCGTGCAACAAAATTTCAATTGAAGGTACAAAAACAGTGGCTCATTCCTCGAATGCTTTGTTTATTTCTTTATTTGATACGGCACCATAGAAACTGATTCTCGTGTTTCCTCTAGTAACTTGCTCTTCTAATCAGGTCTTGTATAAGTTCCAAAATTGAGTTCTACAAAGATAAAAAAAAAAGGGCCACCTCAGTTTGCAATTATGAGAACTTTTTAGGCCGAAATATTTAAAGTTACCATTTGTTCAAAAAATATAAACTAAAAAACCACGAAATCTGAATAATTCTAGATTTACCACGGCCACAGAACACTGATGCAGCCTCAAATACTGGAGACCGCACAGGCATTCTGCGGCCCCATTTTTTTATATTTTTTTATTTTTTAGGGACAATTTATTAATACAAAACAAATTGCTTTCTTGGTTTCTGCACCCAAGAGGTTAAAAAAATTAATTTGCTTTCAGTCAAAATCTGTGACGCGCGTGCACAGAAATTGATGAATCAGGTTTTTCTTAAAAAGTTTCTTAAAAAAAACATGGGGCCACAAAATCGCCGCATAATCATTCTGCGGCCAGGGTAGTTAAAATTTATGGAAATACTCAAATTTAGTAGTTTTTTGATTTTTTTTTTTTAGATAACGGTAACTTTAAAAATTTTGGCTTTTTAGGTAGTTAAAATTTTTGAAAAAAGAAATTCTCATATACATTTGCAGCTTCATAATCTCCTAAATAAACCCCAAGATATAATCTTTTATTATAAAATTCAAGCTGATCTCTCTTACAAAAACAGTTAGGCATAAGATATAATCTTTTATCATACACTAGTACAAAAAACCCCTTCACCGACTGTTAAAAAAACCCTATACCGACTGTTATTGAGGCGTCGGTGATGGCGCCGCCGGTATAGGTATATCTTTACTGACGGGTAAATAACAGTCAGTGTAGGTACCAACACCGACTGTTTTCTTTAAAAAACAGTCGGTGTAGGGTACCAACACCGACTGTTTTCTTTAAAAAACAGTCGGTGTAGGGTACCAACACCGACTGTTTTCTTTAAAAAACAGTCGGTGATTCTAGTTAGTAGGTAGAATCACCCATTCAGCCGTTTCATTAAAAGTGAGCATGTAGCGAAATTTATATCAAATCTGAGAATTAAGAATCAGCGACTAATTGCCATGATTAAGAATCAGCGACTAATCTGAGAATTAAGAATCAGCGAAATTTATATCAAATCTGAGAATTAAGAATCAACAATGGTATACCAATCACCCATTCAGCCGTTTCATTATAATGAAAATATACACAGTTAAATATACCAATCACACACTAATTGCCATGATTATAGGCTCAATCAATAATATATATCAATGTCACATTTCATTGGATAGAAGCATGTAGCAGCTCTTTCACTGTTTCCCTTTTGCTGTAGCAGCTCTTTCACTTTTTCCCTTGCCCTGTTTAACCACAGTTAATACTGAAAAAGATTAAAATTAATTCAAAGCAATATACCATTGATTTAGAGTTACAATTAAGATGATTAAACAATTTTGCACCTGGTTTCTCAGAGTTGGAACTGCATGGTTTGATCTGAAGAAATTAATAGTCTGTGTGGAGGGCTGATATATATAGTTATAGGAAGGCAAAAATTAAATAGCAAATGAATAATTAATATATGAAGTTTGTTGTATGTATCGATCTTAGGTAATTAATTAATTCAATGTGATGTGCAATTTAAACAAGCATGCATGCAGTATATATATATGTTATCTTTTTCTTCAATTTTGTTTTGTAAGAAAGTAAAAAAAGATAAGGAAAAGGGAATGTGAAATGTGCACATCGCAATCAGGTATGCATGATCTGTTTCAGATAATAATTAATTAAACAAATTAAAGATAAAGAGCTAGCATCAGTTTATATATATGAATGTTGTACGCATGCACATGCATGCATGAACATGAACATGCATACCTGATTTCGAGTAAAAGCAGAAATATTTTTTTAACAAATTAGAGCAAAAATCATACTGTGAGGGTTCCATCAGCTGCCCTTATGACACCACCAGATACCGGCGCATCGATTAATTTCAAATCGTCACTTCCATCTGCATTAATCTATACAAGTTTAGGGGTCAATTAAAACGTTGAAACATGCAAATAGGTAAAGCTTAACAAATTAAACCATTAAATGGAAATGCAGAAACAAATAAACAAAGGGTTAGCTCACCTTTTAACAGCAAATAAACAAGATGGGTTACATACCCAGGAGAGACAGTAGAACAAAGGATTATTGATGTACCAACTGAAACGACTGTTGACAGCAAAAACAAGTGGGAAATCATTTGAAAAAAATAGAAATTAGGGGAACTTCTCTTATAAGAGATATAGAACAACAGAGGATATAAGAAAATTAAAGAATTTAAAAAATCTTTTTGTTACCTGATAGTGCACCGGTGTCCGTGTCCCCGTATAGAACACTTTCAGCTTGTGCCTCAGTTGCAACCATTTAAGAGCACTTCCACTTCTGCAAACAGCAGTAAATTATTTAAAGGATAAGTTATGTTGACAGCAAACTAATTAAAACACCGCGGAAACTAATCAAATAAGTATCAAAGTCAGAAAATAAACTCTTTGTAGTTCGATGGGGTTGCGTATCAAATTTGATCCAATTTGAAAGCCAACTGAGTTCAATAATGGATCATCTATAACCTTGTGTCAAGAAAAAGAAATTCCAGTATATATAGACTAATTAATAAGACAGTATATATGATAATCAACAATCATATCTAAGTTTCAAACCCTCACCGTATCTTTCAGCAAGGAATTCATGTAATCAATTAGCAGATAATCATCAGCGAGAAGTTTCGAGACTATCTCCACAAATACCTTGAAAATTATTACAAACAAAAATATCAGACTAAGAGGAACAGAAATAAACATTCTTAGTGCACAAGTAATATGTACCTTCCAATCCCAACTTCATTCTCGAAGTAATAAACTTTATCGGTTAAAGCTTCTCGGAAGATAAACTTCAAGGTAAATGTAATACACAATTGACACAATTTTTAAATGTAATGCACAATTTTTTTTTTAAGGTAAATGTAATACACAATTGACACAAGGTTACAATAATTGCTCACAATAATATCTTGGTCCAAAGATTCAGCATATCCTTGAAAGACATAAGAATCGTTTAATGATAAAATAAACATCAGAAATAATACAGCAAAAGTAGTACCAATCTTCTTTTAATGATAGTATTTGTAATTGATTTACCTGAAACCTTCTTTTCAAATTTCAATCTTCTGCAACTGACTAGGCATTATCTGGGATCCAAAATCAAAAGATTAGTAAATAATTGACAGAGTAAAAGCAGAAGAAAAAAAGGAAGTAAAAAAAAAATCTGCATTTGGATTGACAAACTAATACTCCAAATGATTACCGCTCTTGTTTCTACACTACCTATACCTACTTTGATCCATTATAATTCAATTTGGTACCGGTCATATAACCTTAACTGGTACAATTAGCAGCTGTTACGGCTTAAGACCATTAGGCCCTTCCAACAAAAGCAATATTCTGGTACAATGAGCAACACCTGTGCATAACCAGATAAAAAATAAATCAGAGCTGACTATATAGCATGGATGGTTTGGGCAAATGTAAGAATGTTACATATTATCGCACATATTTCATATTTATATGGGTATGCATAATATTTCTTGTACTACAGAGGCATGGAAAACAGATATTAGAGAAAGCTAGCAGATCAATAGTCAGCCTGCATTTCACTTAACTTATAAGAAGTGTGTTATGCTAATTAGTATTTTATTTGTGTTTACATAGTACACTCCAAATTGCATGTTGTTCTTTCAAGGTCGAGACTCTAAGCAGGGTTTTTATATTTGTCTAATACCAACAGACAGAGTTGTTACTCGTCAAAACAGTTTCTAATTATCCAATATCAAACTAGTCTGTGGCTCTATAGATGAACATTCTGAGCAAAAGACTGACAGATGCCGTAGCAATTTAGACCTCTGAAGCTCAATTGGTAAGAGGCAATGTTAATGGTCACAAATTAAACATGTCACAAGCGGAGCCCGACTTTTTTGAAGCTATGGGGGTCAAACTCACATTGGAGGTCCAATCATATAAATTTTTCATGCGGAGAATGGAGTCAATTTTACATTAACCATAGCATTATACTCTAAAACTATATAGAAAATCGTGTATAAGCACAGAAAATTTGAAAATGGATGGGGTCAATTGACCCCCATTCATATAGTTATTTCTCAACATACAAAATTGGATAGTTGACGAAGTCGAAAAAAATTATTGTAGAATTTTCGGTAGGCACCAAATGTTCTACCTATCGTGAGGATATAAAGGTTCATTAAAATTAAACATAGTTCCTAGTACTAACTACAACACACTAGAATGATAATTGAAGTCCTCGAGAAGAGCACCAAAAATAGCACCTGACAAAATCTCCTTCTGAAATATCTCATAATCTAGCACCAGATCTAAAAAATCAAGATTTTAAGAATTGACAAAACCTAGACTTAACACCTCTTGCTCCACCCGATCTACTAGCACAACCAAAGATCAGAACCCAACACCTAGCATTTATCCTGATACCAGCAGGAAAGCGTTTCAAAGAAACTAAGGTGTGAAAAATAGAATTAAAAAAAACGAGGGAAAAATGTGAAGTTACCCGCAATGTAGGTGGAAGCGGGCGTCTCGAAGCCGACCTTACAAGGGTCACAAAAAACGCGCCCTTGCACGATAAACCCCTTGTTAAGATCACGTGCGGCACTAACATTCGCCGGAAGTGCACAGAGTACTGCCACTGCCACAGCGCAGAAGAGAACGATCGCCGAGATCTGGGGTTTCGCCATTTTCGATCAGGTAAGGAAAGTGAGGAAGAAAGGAATAGGGAATCAAAAAGGCGCTCCAAACTTGACTGACGAGAAGGACAGCAAGGCGGGGTTTTTGCTCAAGTGCTCGGGTGCGGGGCGAGGCAGCAAGGCGGGTGCTCGGCGGAGGCTGAGGCAGATCGCGATTTTGGGAGAGGGAAATGAATTTGGGAGATGAATTGGGAACGAAGAGGGAAATGAATTTGGGAGATCGAGGCTGACTCAAATTTTGGGGTTTATGGGAGATCGCGATCGCTAAAAGAAGAGGGAAATGAATTTTAGAAGTGAAAATGAAAAATTTCGCGGCAGATCGGAAGTGATAAACTGGAACATAAAAAATCACTGTCGGTTAAAAAAACTCAGTCAGTAAATCACTACTCAACACCGACTGTTTTTTAAAAAAAACAGTCGGTGTAGGGTATGAGCAACCCCGACTGTTTTAAAAAAAAACAGTCAATGTTGGTGACTTCTCAACACCGACTGTTTTTTCTAAAAAACAGTCGGTGTAGGGTATGAGCAACACCGACTGTTTTTTTAAAAAATAGTCGGTGTTGGTTCACTGACGGTTTTTTGTAATAGAACAGTCAGTGTTGAGGTTCTTCTTATTTACGATTTTACTAGCAGTCTCTACACTGACTGTTAAATATTAAAACAGTCGGTGGTTGAGGGTCGGTGAAAGGATTTTTTGTACTAGTGATATCATTACCCCCACCATTTCCCATGACAAAGTTGTTCTCTCTCGACTCTCCACCCTGACCCCATTTGTCTCCTCTTTCGTGCTTCATCTCTCTCCGGCGCCTCCAGTCTTGCTCTCCAACACCTCCTCCGGTATGCTCTCTTTCTCCTGTTAGATTGTGTTTTAACCAAGTGCTTACCCAATTTGTTGTACCTGTTATTAATTTATTAAATTCTGCTCACTTGAAGAGATTTTCTGATTTTTTTTCTTGGTGTAGCAATTTGTTGTTTACTGATATGTGTATATATATATATATATATAGAGTAGAACTAGGGTGCTCCTAAGCTCACCAAGTCCTTCGTGAGCGCGGCTCTAAAACCTATCAAATTGACTTCAAACGACATTTCCAAACCGTTAGATGTTCAATCTATATCAAAATCTACTTGGAGACCAAATTTTACATTTTTTGGAATTTTTTTACTATTTATTAAGATGGTTTGAAAATCGCTGTTTTTATTAAAATTCTGCACCATTGGAAAACAGTGATTTTCAAACCATCTTAATAAATAGTAAAAAAATTCCAAAAAATGTAAAATTTGGTCTCCAAGTAGATTTTAATATAGATTGAACATCTAACGGTTTGGAAATGTCATTTGAAGTCAATTTGATAGGTTTTAGAGCCGCGCTCACGGAAGGGCTTGGTGAGCTTAGGAGCACCCTAGTTCTACTCTATATATATATATATATATATAGAGAGAGAGAGAGAGAGTGGCTAAGGTCAAAGTGGTATGACCAAGGCCTTGGTGCTACCAATTAGTTTTTGTAATTTTAAAGTTCAAATAGTCGATTCAAACAGTTAGATATTCAATCTATATTAAAATCTGATTGGAGACCAAATTTTACATTTTTTGGAATTTTTTTACTATTTTTTAAGCCACTTTGAAAATGACAGATCCGGGTGAACAGTAAAAACAATGCAGCCAAATTCTGGACCATGTGATCAGCAATTTTCAAAGTGGCTTAAAAAACAGTAAAAAAATTCCAAAAAATGTAAAATTTGGTCTCCAATCAGATTTTAATATAGAGATCACATCTAACGGTTTAGATCGACCGTTTGGACTTTGAAAATCCAAAAACGACTTAGTAGCACCAAAGGCCTTGGTCATACCACCTTGATCTTAGCCACTCTCTCTCTCTCTATATATATATATATATATATTTGGTACTGAACTGATATAAAACAAATAATCCTATTTTTCTGGTATTTTTGGGGATTTTGGATGGTTGATTTCATCCTTTGTTGTATAACAGTTCTTACAGAGAAAGAAAAAAAACATAAAACAAGAAAAGAAAAGGAATGATAAATTCTGACCTGTCACTGGGAGCACCTTCACACAGCATCAACGTAGACAACTCCATGTCAACAGTCCACAGTCCACAGATGCTCATTAGCACTCCAGGAAATGTAACAGTCAACAGTCCACACATGCTGACACAACATACATGTCAGTGTCAGCCGTCTCCATTTGCGGGAGGGGGACTATTTCTTTAATTCTAAACAATATGTTTAATTAAAAAATTTGATTTACTCTAAAATCTTATAATAAGAAAATTGCAAGTTAGAATAAATAATAAATTTTGCTATTCTACTCATCATTTTCTTTGTAATAATTAATTGCAATTGTATAACAGACAAATTTATAAAGTAGTATAGAAGTAAAGGTTTCAAAGAAATAATAAATGCATGAATGCCTCATGAAAAAATTGATTTTCTTCACACAATTGTGTTTTAGATGCACACAATAGGATGAAAAAAATTCCAAGATATATCGTGAAATGCCATATTAAATCTTATAATAATTCACAATTGATTGCCTAATTAAACAATCATATGTTAAATAGTCCACAGACTAGTCTAATTCATATTTTATTAAGTAGAATTATTTGTTAGGTTTCACCTGAAAAGAAAAGTTAAAAATAAATTTGATCTTTAAATTGATTTTTTTTATTAAATATAATGTAAGCTAAAACAATATACAGAAACATCAATAGACCATCACATAATAAAATAATTAATTTCGTACACTGAATTAGAATTAGCCCACATATCGAATCATTTGTAGCTGTATGAATAGATGCAATGATAATTAAAAATTGCTTAAACTATTGAAAATAATTGATGACTTTATGACTTTAGCTAACATACTTTCATTAGCACTTCACCAATTTTGCATAATTGAAGCCCAAAACAATTCACTGAAAATATATTAATATCTCCATTTTCCTTAAAATCAGAACGATACAAAAACAAAACTAATATGTCAAAAATAATTTCTTCCTCTAGTTACGTAAGTATTGGTTTTATTTAATTTTTCTTTGATGTAGACAAGCTAATGCATATGAGCTTTTAAATATACATCTCTAAATAAATTGGGTTTCATTTAGAAATATTCAAATTTGGAGGAGCGATTCAATTTTGTTCAAACAAAATTAGTTTCCGTCAGCGAGAAATGGTATTTTAATTAGAACTAATTAAGATAATTTTGGTGCAAAATTAAGTTGACTTGTGGTTTATGTTCTTATTTATTTGATTACTTAATAATATGGTATGGGATTAAATTCTCTAATTTAGCTGCTTTATATTACAGCGCTGCCAGATTCGTACAGTATGGTTAATCAGGTAACAAAGAGGAAACCAAGAAAAATGGGAGAAAAAGAAGGAGAAAATAATCATTTGAAATGTGTATTCAAATGTCAAGATGTTGATAAATTTGTTTGTAATTACAATTAATTAATTAACTGACTTATATCAGAAATTTTACATCATATATTTTGTTTTTTCTTAGATTTGATATGAAAATTTTTAATTAAGAAAACTGCTTATACACCGATTTCGCCTATATATATTAAAATTTTCTAATATATTAAAGTAGCTGCACCTTTAATAGTGCTTGACAATAGATTTGATATGAGAGATGAGATGGAGAGTAAAGGTTTTTGAAATTGTGAAGTTATTGAGTTATATCAACTCATCATTATCTTCAATCAATGGATCCATTATTATTAATTATTATTAAATTTACTCGTACAGTTAAAAGTTATTAATGTGTGGAATGTTTCCAATTTAATGTACAAAATAATTATTTTATTATGTGACCATCTACAGAAATTTCTATATATTCTTTTATCTTACATTCTATTTAATAACATTTGTCTCAATTTAAAAATTAAATTCTTTTAAAAAATTAGCCGGTAAACCTTTTACATTTGATTGCTTAGGTGGTCGATTTTGAATGATAATATATATTTCATTATAAAATTTCACGTTGGAATCTTTTCATCCTACTGTGTGTATTGAGAACACTTATGCCATGAACAAAATCAAATTTTACAAGAGGCATTCATACAAGCATATTATTTTTTGGAAATCCATATTTCTCAACTATTTTATAAGTTTATTTGTCATACAATTACAATTGATTATCATGTGGAGGAAAGACTGAGAATGATAACAAAATATATTATTTATTTTAGATAATAAATATTACAATTTTATTATAAAAGATTGGAGTAAATCAAACTGTTTTGTTTTTAGAACCAGAGATAATTTATTCATTGATTCTAGTTAAAAAAAAATTTGGTGTAGAAATGCTCGGATTGGTATTAGCATTAGAATATGCCTTACTTGCACCACCAGACGACAAGGCTACCGGAAGTTGCCGTTCATATAACCGGCGATGTATCATCCTACGAGCTAGACACAGTTACTATCTCAAATCACAATCATGTGACTCATAATGTCATCAACACTATGTTTAATGCAAAAGTTTGATTTACTCTGAAATCTTATAATAAGAAAATTGTAAGATTTATTTTTTAAATAAATAATAAATTTTGCTATTGTACACATATTTTTACTCGTGATAATTAATTGCAATGTATAACAGATAAATTTCTAAAATAGTATAGAAGTAAAGGTTTCAAAAAAATAATAAATGCATGAATGCCTCATGAAAAATTTGATTTTGTTCACAACAATTGTGTTTTCGATACACACAATAGGATGAAAAAGGTACAATATTTATCATGAAAGGCCATATTTAGATATTATAATAATTCACCATTGGTTGCCTAATTAAACAATCATATGTTAAATAATCTACAGACTAGTCTAATTCATATTTTATTATAAGTAGAATTATATTTTAGGTTTCACCTGAAAAAAAAATGTGAAAAAAAAAATTTGATCTTTAAATTGATTTTTTTTTTTTATTAAATAGAATGTAAGCTAAAACAATATATAGAAACTTCAATAGATCATCAGATAATAAAAATAATTAATTTTGTATATTGAAGTAGGATTACCCCACATATCGAATAATTAATTAATTTATAGCTGTATGATTAGATGCAATAATAATTAATTATTGCTCCATCTATTGAAAAACGTTCAAACCAAATTCCAATAAAATCCCTTATTCTTTTTCGCTCGAGGAAGGAAGGAAGACTGTCGGTGTGGACCCCGTTGCTCAGCAACTTAAGTCCCCTTGATATTATGGGCCAGCCCAATCAAGGCTGCGGGCCCTCCTTGCTTCAAACAAATATGCGATTGTCCTTTCTTTCATGCGAAATATATACTTGTTTAAGCAGTCAATATATTTCAGAGTACTTCTGCAAATATATTTCAATATTAATGTTCCATATATTCATACACGAATTTCTCAAAATTAGTAATTTCCATTTCTTTTTACAATAGTTAATTACAAATTTGTAGTTTTGTACTTTCATTTTTGCTCAAGGGATTAACTCCGCTCGAACCGGAATCAACATGCAGGCTTGTGTTGGTTGGGCTCTGGGATCCAGAAATGCCAATATTCAACCGAAATCAACACAAATTCCATAAAGATCACCACATCCAAAGCAATATTCAAAATTTGCAGAACATGAAATTCAGCCCAAATTCTTTGCGTAGGACCCAAAACGTTTCTCTGCTTGTAAGAAATCTAACAGTTCTGGTTCCTGAAATTAAGGACCCCAAACAAAAACCTCTGATTAGACCAGGGCACTTGAGTTTACCAGAAATATCTGCTTTTGATTTAAATCGGAGCGCCAACACTGGTTTTCATTCGTTAGTTGTTGTACAATGGTTGTACCTGAGCCTGGGGACTAGCAGATTATTAGTGTCTTGGTGATGTTGTGTGCTTAACTATGCTCATGATGCTGGCATGAGCGATCTTTTGTTTTTAACATAAAATTAGATTTCATTCTGTTGAACTATTAATACACATGCTGGGATAAAATTTCATCTAATAATTCTCATTTTGATGAACAATTAATGCCTTGCATATTATATATATATATATTGGTTACTTGTAAATGGCTCAACAAGTAACACAAAGAACGAAGATGACACGTACACATTGATTGAACATACTAGATACCACTGCCATATACACATAGATCACACGTTCATCATACATCTAATACATAAAGAAAAACAAAAACAAAAGATCACTTACTATATATAGTCGCCCCATCCAAATTAAGATTATGTGTAATCAAATTTTAATCAATTCTCGCACATGGTATATGAATCAATTCTCAACTTTATAAAGGAGAATCAACTCATATTCCTTGTCTATCTCATTTCGACAATTGATCCACTCACTTTTGGATGAAGAACAATGACTTGTATCACAATACAACAATATATTTTCCAAACTAAACATATTAGAACTTCAACACCAAATCATAATCATTCTAAACCATAGAGGTAGTACTATCTTTGAAACTCGACTGAAGCAAACCAGCGTGATAAGAGAACCCATATATAGGTGATGAACTCACCTCCTTCGGTCAGCTTCATTGCATGTGCAACACTAGTCTCTGACAGAGCAAGAAGCAGCAACAGCTCCACCCAAACCTCCTCTAGAAAATTCCACATATCTTTATTCACCTTAAACACATTTTTCAGGGTCTTCCCTAGTTGTGCACCTCGACCAATAACAGACTGGTCATTAATTATCTCCAACTTTCTCCATCTTTTCTACCATTTCTTCCTTGGAAATTTTACAAAAGAAGTCACATGTCTCTTCGACGATTCTTTCGAACATGAGTGTGCATTCATAAGTGTTCATAGGGAGTAATTCAGGTGCATAGGCAACCAAATAGGCACAGTAATTTGATAAGTTTAATGCCAGTACTGGCTCCATGATTTTCTCCAACCATTGACGTTTTGCTTCCTTTTGGTCCATCCAGCAGAAGTTGGTGGCGACATGCCAGATCAATATCATTTGAATGGGGTTATGTATTTCTGTAAAAGAAACACCGTGTGAGGATACAGGAGATCCAGATCAAATCCAGATTACATCTTGCTGATAAGGAAATAGATTTCCTTTGTATCTCGGCTACAGTATTAAGACAGTAGTAAATCAATGTTAGATTGTTTTCTATTATTAAGAAATATTATTTTCCTTACTTAGAGATGTAATAGCTGTACTGCTCTAGGAGATAATATAAGGAGCTCGTGCAACTCTTAGAATATAGTCTGTAAGACAAAATCTGATAATAAAACAGAAAACTCCATTTTGTCTTTGTTCTTGATTTCTCTAATTTTATCATGGTATCAGAGCGTGGTTGTAACCTGTTGATATAGTTAGGAGAATCGGAGTCCTTTGTCCCTCTCTGTTCTCCGTACTATGTCAATCTAAGGTGTTACGCTTCAAGCTTGTGAAGACTAATGATGAACGAAACTGAGAAAACAGATGAGACTAAGGAAGAGAAAAGTGACACTGCTTCTCTAATCAAGCACATGGCGAAAATGATGGCTCAGATGGCAGAGATACAAACAGCGGCCATGAGCACTTCCCAAACATTGGCGATTCAACCAGTTGCTGCAATAGAGGGGAATATACATCCTAATCCCATTGATGCGAGATTTGACGGCACAAACTACTCTTTTTGGTGTCAGGCCATAGAGATGTATGTCCGTGGTCGTGAAAAAATAAGACACCTTACAGGTGAACCGGCTCCACCGGCTATAACTGATGCGACTTACCACAGATGGGCAACCGATGATGTAGTCGTGAAAGGGTGGTTGATTAGTTCACTCGAGGCTCGATTTAGGGGGAACTATATCGGGTATCCTACTGCACGAGATGTGTGGAAGTCAATCACCACAACTTATCATGATGGTGAGGATGAGGCTCATCTTCACGCTCTCCATAGACAAGTCAGCCAGGTGAGACAAGGAGGGCGAGCACTTGAAGAATATTTCAATGAGCTCCAGAAACTGTGGCAGGAGATTGATTTTAGAAGCCCAAATCCAATGGAATATGCCGTGGATATTGAGAAGTTTAACATGTTCATTCAGAAAACAAGAGTGTATACGTTTTTGGATGGATTAGATGATGCTCTCGATGGAGTAAGGGCACAAATAGTGCTAATCCGACCTTTTCCTAATGTTCAACAAGCCTATGGCAATGTCAGAAGGGAAGCAATTCGTCAAAGTGTGATGATAAAAGGAGGGGCACCAAGCACACTTGCCCTAGCAACCAAAGGTTTCAGACTTCAAGAGACGAGGTCATATACCAACAAAAATTCTGCATCCCTTGACAAATCCCGACTCAAGTGCAGTCATTGCAGAGGAACTAAACACACGAAGGATCAGTGCTTTGAATTAGTTGGCTACCCAGAATGGTGGAAAGGAAAGAAGAAGCAGTCAGATCGAGGAAAAGTGTATACAGTAGCAACTTCAGAGTTTACTGGTACGTTTACTGGTCTGAATCAGCATGACTCTTCGTGCCATCTGTCTGGAACTATTCAAACCGATGGGCAGCACACAGGGAAGGCACTGGCAATCAGCAGCATGACTGGTTTGCATTTTCAGCATCTTGCTGGTACGCAGACAGCAGCAGGAGGCAACGATTCTGTTGGCATCTGGAACCAGCAGAAGGCAGCAGCTTCGGCTGCTGGTAAGCAAGTCGAAAATTACAATGGAGGTAGAGAAGGGTCAGTAGAGGGTAGTACAGGTATTTTTGATAACTATGGTGACTTGGGTAAGAATTTCTCCTCATCTCTTGTTCACTTTAGAACTGAAAACAAGCACATAAGTCCTGAAAAATTGAGAAATTGGGTTATTGATTCTGGGGCCACTGATCATATGACATTTGAGAGATGTGACATCTCTACGAATAGACCAATGACTAAAGGGGGAATTCTGAATGCGAATGGTGAGATTTATCCTGTAACCGGTACTGGAGATGTGCATTTATCTGAAAATGTGGTTCTTAAAAATGCCTTGGTGGTTCCTTCTCTCTCTACAAAACTTATCTCTGTGGGAAAGTTAACTGAAGAATTAAACTGTACGGTTCTAATGTTTCCTACTCATTGTATTTTTCAGGACACCCTCACGAAGGAGACCTTGGGCCATGGTACTAGACGTGGTGGATTGTATTACTTAGAAGACTTAAATTGTGGCCAAGCATTTCATGTGAGGGATGAGAAGTTGAAGAATAAAGTGTGGTTATGGCATAGAAGGTTGGGACATCCGTCATTCGGATATATGAGGAAACTTTTACCCCATCTATTTGTAGGATTAAAAAATGAAGAATTTCTTTGTGAAACATGTGTTAAGGCAAAGAGCCATAGAAATAATTACCCAGATAGTTTGAATAAAAGTTCTTCTATTTTTGATATCGTTCATACTGATGTTTGGGGTCCTTCATCATTCATGTCAAAATCTGGATGTCGTTGGTATGTCCTGTTTACTGATGATTTTTCTCGTATGACCTGGCTGTATTTGTTGAAGGGAAAGAATGAAGTATCTCAAACTGTTGTGGACTTTTACAAAATGGTCAAAACTCAATTTGGGAAAGGCATCAGAATGTTCAGAAGTGATAACGGGACAGAGTTTGTTAACAACAACATTCAAACCTTCTTTAGGGAAAATGGGGTTTTACACCAAACTACCTGTGTTGGCACTCCACAGCAAAATGGAGTTGCTGAGCGAAAAAACAGAAAAATTCTTGAAATCACCCGAGCCTTGTTGTTTGAGAGTAGAGTTCCCACTGTTTTTTGGGATAATGCAGTAACTTTTGCTGTATATCTTATGAATCGAATTCCAACCAAGTCTAATGATTTCCAAACACCGCTCCAAAAATTGTCAACCCAAGTGTCTATTCCATCTATTCTCAACCTTGAACCAAGGATATTTGGATGTAGTGTCTATGTTCACATACAAAAGACAGGACGATCAAAATTAGAACCTTTTGCTGAGAAGTGTGTATTTCTGGGTTTCAGTACGAGCCAAAAGGGATATAAATGCTATAATCCTATAAAGAGGCGTTTCTATATCACTATGGATGTGTTTTTTCTTGAAAGTGAGTTCTATTTCATGAACCAGACTTTGGTTCAGGGGGAGAGTACTATAGAACCAAATTTTAGTGTACCAACTGATTTTGGTTTTTTGAGTCCATCTCTATTTCGAAGACCTGATCAAATTAACCTAGAACCAGCACTTAACCTAGAACCAGCACCAGTTTGGACTGCACCAGAATTTGGCAGTTCGAATTCTACTGAGGACCGAAATACCCCTGGTACCAGCGAATCTGCTGGTGCTGGTATCAGCGGTTCAGACAGAACCGAATCTGCTCATGTGCTAGAGCAGATTAGTGGCAGCCAAGTGAGGGCTGGAACGGACCCAAGTTCGTCTGGAACAGAACCAAGTTGGTCACACGGCCAAGAACTAAGAAGCAATGAAGAAACATCATCTAGTATGAGATTCTGGATAGATGGGGAAAGTGAAGACGAAGAAGTAATACAATCACCACTCGAGCCAAGGTCTCCAGAGGGTGCTCCAGAGGTAAGTGTTCCTGAACCTAGCTATAATTTGCCACCTAGAAGAAATCGAGGTATACCACCAAAGAAGTATGTCCCAGAAGATGGGACAAGCCGTGCTGTGAAGTACCCAATTGTGAATTTTGTGAAAACCGAACATTTACCCAAACTGCTTAAGGATTTTTCAAACCAGCTGTCCTCGGTTACCATACCAGAAAAACTTGAAGATGCCCGTAAAAATAAAAACTGGGTTGATGCAATGAATGTGGAGATGAAAGCCCTTAAGAAAAACAACACTTGGGAACTTGTCAATTTACCGAGTGGAAAAAAACCTGTTGGGTGTAGATGGGTCTATTCTATCAAATATAATGCGGCAGGGGAGATTGAAAGGTACAAGGCACGCCTGGTTGCAAAAGGATACACTCAAACTTACGGCATCGACTTTCAAGAGACTTTTTCTCCCGTGGCTAAACTTAACACAATTCGAGTTATTTTGTCAATTGCAGCTAATCTCGAGTGGCCATTGCACCAATTTGATGTAAAAAATGCGTTCCTACACGGAGATTTGGAGGAGGAAATTTACATGGACATTCCTCCCGGTTTTTGCTATGAAGAAGGAGAGAAGAAGGTGTGCAAACTCAATAAGGCGCTATACGGCTTGAAGCAATCACCTAGAGCATGGTTTGGACGATTCAGAAGCGCGATGAAGAATTATGGCTATGTGCAGGCAAATTCTGATCATACGCTATTCTTCAAAAGAAGAGGGAGTAAGATTGTAATGTTGATTATTTATGTCGACGACATGATCATTACTGGCAATGATGAAGAAGGGATGAAGGGGCTGAAACTGCAGCTCTCAAGAGAATTCGAGATGAAAGACTTAGGTGGGCTAAAATACTTCTTGGGTATTGAAGTCTCCAGAAGCAAGAAAGGTATATTTCTCTCACAAAGGAAGTATATCCTGGACTTGTTGAGTGAGGTGGGAATGCTAGAGTGTAAACCTGCCGAGACTCCAATGGTGCAAAACTTGAAGTTGGAGATAAAATCTGACCAAAATCCAGTGGACAAGGAGAGATATCAGAGACTAGTTGGGAAACTTATATATTTATCTCATACTCGTCCTGATATAGCGTATGCGGTAGGAGTTGTGAGTCAATTTATGCATGCACCAAGTGATGAGCATATGGATGCAGTCTTAAGGATACTGAGATACCTCAAGGGAACTCCAGGCAAGGGAATAACCTTCTTGAAACATGGGCATCTGGATGTTGATGGCTTCACTGACGCAGACTGGGCTGGTAATGTCTTGGACCGGAGATCGACTGCAGGTTACTTTACCTTCGTTGGAGGTAATTTGGTGACTTGGAGGAGTAAAAAGCAAAATGTAGTCGCTTTGTCGAGTGCAGAAGCAGAGTTCCGAGGAATGGTCAAGGGGGTTTGTGAGTTGATATGGATAAAGAAGGTCTTAACAGAACTAGGACTTGAAAACACAAAAGAAATGAGACTATTCTGTGACAACAAAGCTGCCATTCAGATTTCTCACAATCCAGTACAGCACGATCGTACCAAGCACATCGAGATTGACCGACATTTCCTCAAGGAGAAACTGGATTCTAAGGTGATCACATTGCCATTTGTAAAGTCGAGCGAGCAAGTTGCCGACATCCTAACGAAGGCAGTAGGTGGCAAGGAGTTTCAGCAAGCTGTTAGTAGAATTGGGATGGTGGATATCTTCTTACCACGGTGAGGGGGAGTGTAAAAGAAACACCGTGTGAGGATACAGGAGATCCAGATCAAATCCAGATTACATCTTGCTGATAAGGAAATAGATTTCCTTTGTATCTCAGCTACAGTATTAAGACAGTAGTAAATCAATGTTAGATTGTTTTCTATTATTAAGAAATATTATTTTCCTTACTTAGAGATGTAATAGCTGTACTGCTCTAGGAGATAATATAAGGAGCTCGTGCAACTCTTAGAATATAGTCTGTAAGACAAAATCTGATAATAAAACAGAAAACTCCATTTGTCTCTGTTCTTGATTTCTCTAATTTTAACAATTTCACACACCCATGGAGGCAGTTCTCCTTCGAATCCAGTGCGTCATAATGCTGTTATTTTTGCAGGGTTGTTGAATCCCGTGTCGACAAACTCCTTCAGGGTCGGTAAAATGGCCTGCATGATTTTTACTTTCTTTGAGCTCACATATTCTACCTTCTTTACCCCGCCTCTATACCCCAAAAAATTGAGTTTTGCCTGAAGGAACAACATTCGAGCAGAGAGTACTGCTCAATTTGATAACAAGTCTGTCTCGGGATGTATATGCTAAAGAAAACCCACAAAACCTTGTTGATAAGTAAGTGATCAAGAATCTGGCTTTTAACGTAATTACAGACCAGCACCACCTTTGACCAGTCGGAGATGAAGTAATGATTGAACTCATATACCTCGATTATCATGACAGTGGACAAAATAAATGTGATTGCATATGTGTGAAATGAATGAATTTTGATGTTATATTTGTAAAATATAATAAAATTAATTATTATATTAGTATTATGTTATTCATCCGCTACTGTTTCGTTATCCGATAATTTAATGGGTAAGGATAAGATAGGGTAATGTTAATACTTAATGGGTAAGAGTAGGATATGAGTAACATCAATTCCTGATGGGTATGTGTATGCAAATCTTTTCACCCTACTAGTATGGTACCCATTGACACCCCCAAAGATGGAGGAGGGATCAAAGATTAATTTTTTCCGTATATATTTTTATTTTTTGGAGTGATTTGATTTGAATTCAATTTTGGAGAGAAAATGTTTCCTTCTTTAGCTGACAGAGACAGAAGAAAGGAAGGTTGTTTCCCTTTTTGGTTTAACAGAGAAACACTAACGTCAAAGACAAGTCGATCTGTTAGCATTAATTTGATTGATATTGATTAGATCTGATCCTACGGTCAAAGACTTTAGAGAGAAGCTCTGTCCAAATGTCTTCAGACAGATTCCCAACACTTTGGTAAGTTCTCCAGTGCTATATATGGTTATCGACTAATCCTGCTAGCTAGTGCTACAAGTCTTAGACTTAGAGCCGAGCCTACCCTTATAATGACTAGTCTTAGCCTTTAAAATGTTCAAAGTGCTACGAGCATTGGCTGTCTAGTTTCTGTAAAGGCTTGATGTGTCCAGTCATTATAATGACTTGGTATGTTAGGTATAAAGATTTGCACACGTAGGTATAAAGACATGCACGTGCCAACTAACGCTGGTTGTAAATGCGCTAGCTACAAGAATCTGTCACTATCTGCGAGAGTAAAAGTGTTTTTTATTGTCGGTATCATCACGGATATATACTCCCGTCGATAATAGCAATTACCGATACCACTCGAAATAGCAGTTTCTGTTGTTTTACCCTTGGCAATAGTGACTTTATCCTTGCGGATAATGGCAAATTCTTGTCAATGTGTTATCACATCCCTAAAAATAAAGAAAGTATGAAAAAAAAAATATAACTTTTTAATTTTTACATATCTTATCAAATTAAAACAACCAAATTCAATATTCAAGCTTCCGAGTCACCTCACTTTATAGACGACAACAATCTTTGATTCATACATCCGGCCAAGATTCTTATCGGACAAACTACCATTAGAGCTCTAAATTATAACAAAATATTAAAATTTCAAGTACCTTTGAATGAATAAATTTCCAACAGAAAAGAGGAATTCATTCCGATTTTGACAAGGGAACTATTCTTTGACCGGTTGAAGCCTAAAAGCTCAATCAAATATACATAGCAACGTATATAGTGCAATTTTTATTGGTGGTGTTTGGTTGAGACCTAAACTTTAATTAGGTCCGTCGATTATTCCAATTTTGGTTGACCTAAGTAATTCATGTTTGGTTGAGGTTATTTTAAAGTCATGTCATGGCTTAAACTATTAAAGAAATAATATCACCTAAAGAAGAGAGAGGAGAAAAAAATTGAATAGTCACTGACAGTAGGATCATAGAATGACTTGGTTTAATTTTAGGGCCTAATTTTAGAGTTTGAGACCATAGGATGACTAACTCGTAAACCATCTCTCAAGATAGTTTAATTTTAGAGATTAATTTTAGAGTTATGCCTAGTTAGATTGGCCTACTTCATCCACGTTTTGTGGAATATATAACCGAGGCCTAAACTAAACACCACCAATATTATTAGTATTATTACAGTTACTGTTGTTGTTGTGGTTGTTGTTGTTATTATTATATATTATTATTATTATTATTATTTATATACTATTATTATACAACTTTCATATATATATTTATATGTATATATGCTGATGTTGGTTTAACTATATATTAACCTCGTTGGCATGATGTAGCTAATTTTGGACGACCATATTTTATATATCATCTAGTATATAGCAGCGTTTATTTAGAGGTCAGCACAAATTAGAAGCTTTTTCTCTATATATATTAATAGCATTAATCCTTCAAATGATAAGTACAGATATGACATTGGGGGCAATATATTAATATATATAATAGATTCACTTCCGCCGAAATAAACCATCAATTCAACTCAATTGCTCTTTAATTATTTGCCTCTCCCAAAGACCAAAGTGCTCAACCTGCTCCTCTCATGGCTAAAGAGACAGCTGGAAGCAGTCACGTTCATGGTTCCAACATCAACATCACCGTAACTACAACGTAAGTAGCTCCTATCTGTATGAACAATATCAAATTTATTATGTGAAGAGGTTAATATTAATTACCATGTGAATTGTGATCATATTCAACTGAAACATAATTACTTAAGCAGAGGTGATAATGTTTCCTCAAATGTGGAAGTTGAAGCATGCAATCACGTTGTTGGTCGGTTGCCTGATCTCAAAAGCTGGTGCGGCGAGGTTCTGTTTCTCACAGCTGTTGCACTGCTTCTCTACTTCTTTGAATTGGTATACAATAATCTAAAAAATCCATTGCTTCTGTCGTTCGTAATTCCATTATATGTTGCTCTGGTTGTGACGGCTTTTTGCATGACGAGCGCTACACGAGCTCATGAGACAGCTTTCTCTTATTGGGCGTTTTGGGTCTTCTTCATGGTTTCTGGAGTTTGCTTTTTGTCGATCGGACCGAAAAGATTTAAAGACCTCGCCATTATCTATAAGATACTATATCCAGTGCCATGCCTTTTACTGATATGTCTTCATGTAATACAGATTATATTGTGGAAAAAAAATAACCAAGTTGGAGGAATTATTTCTGTGCTGCAGATGTAATACAGATTGATTATTTTCAAGAACCCGTGTAAGAATTTATTTTTATTCAGATTATAATAGCTTATTTCTCCAAAACAAAAAATATTCTTGTACATGCTTATTCTTTTATATTAATTGCCATCAATTGTCATCATCAGAAATTTTGTGGCCTATTTTTCATTAGATCAGATAACTATATAGAACTAAGTAATAATATACTTGTGTAACATTAAAATAAGAATAGTTTTACGAATATACTTGAGTATATAACATTAAAATTACAACATAAATATACTAGTACAATACAAAAAAGTTGGAGACATTGACTCCTTTCAATGTCTTTCAATGTCTCTTCGGAAGATAAAAACAAAACCAAATTAATAGATGAACAAATAACCGCCCACCCTTAACTTTTTTTTAATTTCTGTTTCTCCGTCTATCTCTTTCATTCTACCATCCCAGAAAGAAAGAAAAGAAGAAAAAAAACAAATATAACTGAGAAATATTATGATGAAAGTTCTAATATTGATTATCATTCGATGGTACCCTTGATTCGAATTCTGACTACGTCGCCGTGACTATAAACTATCGTTGCAATCTGACATGAAATTCCAAATTTCTCGCTATCAGGTAACCAGAATTCTATGTAATCTATATTTTCGTTTTGTATGGTTGATTTGTATATTGGTATTGCATATTAGATTATGTTGGCATATTTAACGGGATAGCGGGTCTGAGGTTGGAATTTGATGTGTGATGTTGGAAAGGCTGATACACGGGGGTTGCTAGTCGTCGTCGGGACCGATATGCGGAGAATGCTCCTCGCAGTTTGGTTCGATGGATGAAAACGATGTGACTTGTTTTACGGATAACCTAGACAGACGAGCTATCGCCGGTTAAATATGGATGCATAATTTGATGGGTATTTGTGTGGATTAATCCGGCATGTTCGAATGGTTGTTAAATTAAGTCAATTATAGAGAAGCACGTCGTTAAATAACCGGTTACTGAGTTTTGCAGCTGACTCTGTTTTGTTATTTTGTTTTCTTTTCTGTTAGCGACCACTAGTACATACAACGTGACAATACACTACATATTATACATGTTTGCTCAAAATTTTCTCTAAATCCGTGTCCAAAGCAAGAAAACATTGTTTCCAAAATTTCCTCCAAAAATACGGTCAAATTGTACACAGTTTTACTGTTTACAACCATATATAAATGTGCTCCAACATTCATACACGGTTGTAAACAGTAAAACCGTGTACAATACTTTTTTTTGCACTTAAAAGGAACACAAAAAGAAGGCAATTTGATACGAACTAACATGATACCAATTCTATATATACATGCTTGCTATGAACATGCGCCAATAAGAATGAACATGAGCTAAACAAGAGAAATTGAACCATCCAAATCAAATTTTATGTGCAGTATTATTTTTTTCATCCAGTTGAAACTGAATAGATATGGATCCATATAGCACGAGTCAATCAATTTTGAATGCACGGTGGATGTGGAAACGAAAGAGCGCATTTGTTAAGAGGATGTTCTCGCATATTTTGAAATTTGTCTTTGTAATTTGTAAAGCTATCTTATCTCTGAAATTTGCATTTTTATAGTATCCAAAATCCAACTTCAAGAAAAAAAGAATGTTATATAACCACAGAATATCAAAGCTTTTATCTATTTTTTTTTTCTCATTTCATGTCAGAGATGTATTTGATAATTTGAATGTGTTTTTTGTGTGCTATTCTATAACTAATGTAGTTTGCAAAATAAGACTTCTTATAAGCTCATTTCTTTATTTAATTAAAAATTTGTTGGATGGCACATTGACAGTTTGTTGTACTATAAATTATTCATTTGTGCATGTCCTTTATATTTCATTTAAGGTGAACTTAGAATTATAATCCACATGGTGCTGCGAGTTCTTCAAATTCGGGGTTTTTACAAATTAACTTCCCTTCCAAAAATACATGGGAGGAAAATGAGGGGAGGAAAGACTTTTACATTGGTCCGAGAGGGTCATTTTGTCAATAAATTTGAAGAGAGGATACTTTGTTTTAATCTTTTGCAAAGAAAGTTAATTAGTATTTTTTTTTTTTTTATAATTTGATTGGTCATATGATCCTTGAAATAGCATTAGAAGCTTTTTCTTTATATTAATAGCATTAATCCTTAAAATGATAAGTACAGGTCAAACAACAAGTTGCCATCAATTCCATTCAATTGATCTTTAATTAATTAATTTGCCTCTCCAAAGACCAAAGTACTCAACCTGCTCCTCTCATGGATAAAGAGACAGCTGGAAGCAGTTACGTTCATGGTTCCAACATCAACATCAACGTTCATTTTGAGAAGTATTCAAATGTCAAATGTTAATTGAATTTGTCTTAATTAGAATTAACTTAATTATATCATATTATTAATGGGGAGTTAAGGGATTTTTTATATAAGAGATTTGATACGCAAATTTTTAATTACATATTTTTTTATGGTGGACAACAATTTCATCTGGTTGAAACTTTGCTTGTAAATAAATGCAGCAGCAAGTATAGGCTTGTGAAACTCTAAGTGGAAGTAACGATAAGAGAACCGAGTTATAATATTAGTATACTATAAATTTATAGAAAAATTCCTCCTTGCACGTTATTCATTATTAAATTAGTATCCATCATTATAATTGAGTCCGGCTAGTATGATATTAGTGTTATGTGACACCGATTTTCAAAATTTATTGGATAGACTTTAAATGACAAATCTAAACCATTCAAACCGACCTACTTCATGTGTGATTCATTTACATGCAAAAATTATTAATTTTTGAATTATTTTAGTGTCAAGTTAAGTGGTCAAAAACTGATAAAAAATAAATGCATTAAAAAAATTTAAAAAACTCCACATTTGACCACTTGACTGATTTAAATAAATTCAAATGTTATAAATTTTGCATGTAAATGCATCACTCATTAAGTAGATCGGTTTGAATGGTTTGGATTCATGTTTAAAGCCTATCCAATAGGTTTTGAAGATAGTGTAATTTAGGTTGAAATGATACAGATGTCATACTAACTGGACTCATAAATAATTATTTGTTCCTACCATGAATCTTAATACATATTTCATTGCTTTAAAAATGTTAGCACTTCAGCTGAAGTGCTAGCTGAAGTGCTAATGGAAGTATGTTAGTTAAAGTCTGATTAATTAAAGAAAGTATTTTTTTTTAATTCTAATAGTTATCTTGAACATTATTTTCAAATTTTTGAACTCTAACGATGATTATGTAATCTTCAAATATGTCATTCTTTATTTGACAAAATTACTAGTATTAGTAATTTTGAATTACTATTATATCTTTATATTAGACTTGTGATTTGTGAAATTTTTTGTTGAATTAGTACGAGATTTTTATGCTGTATATCACTGTTAAAGGAAACTTGTGACTTGTGATTTGTGAAGTTTTTTATATATCACTGTTGGGTTTACCAGCGGCCGTCCACTATCAAATTACTGTATATAAATTTCCATCTATAGACAAGCTTATAAATGCTTTACATCCAGCTAATGTTAATATTCCATAGATCATGAACTCAGATTTTCAATTTGTCGCTTTTGATCTCTCTCATTTCAGCAGTCAGCTTCATCCGAGCCCAATTTAACTCCTTGACAACTTCTTTGATCCCAATGCGTTCTTTTGGGGACAACTTGGAGCACAAGAGACCACATCGAATCACTGAAACCAAGCAATCGTGAACGTCCTCTGCATTTGCATTCTCTCCTCCATCATTTACTGGGAACAATTTATTGTCGATGATCTCAGTAAAACGATCAGAGAAGGCCATCTCAACATGATTGTGGAGGCTCAATCCGTCTCTGAATCTCTCGTCGGTGGTGCCTACGCCAGTAAAGCAGAAGAATGCCAAAGCTATATGTGTCTCCTTCAACCGATGCCTGACCTCCCATGCCATATTCTAAAAAATATTACAAATTACAATCATACACTTCTACAAATTATGCAGCAAGCTCAGTAACATAGTGTTGTTTTTCCTTTTCAATTCAATCATACATGCTGTGCTAAATATTGCGGGAAAAGGAATTGACCACCTTTTTTTCACTATGTATATGTTGCAAAGGTTAATTAGATGCATTTATTTAATTTTGCCTTCTGAAAGTTTGTGCGCACTTACTATTCACATATCAATTTAACTAGCTAGGAGCTAACTAGGTCTGGTACCATCTATTAAGATAATTAAACAAACATATGAGACAAAGCCAATCTTGTTGAAGCCATTTTTTCTGTAAAAAGTTAATATAAATAATAAACACACATACTTCTGTAAGCTAGTATGTAACTACTTATACCTATATACTATTAAAAAAATTAATTTCTCATAAGGTTAAGCTTGTACCTGGGGGAATATAACCGATGGAACCTCTAAGTCCATCTGTACTTCCTGTCAACAGAGAAGACATAGAATCAAGTTGAACCAGAAATCTGGCAAGCCCGAAATCACCCACATGTGCTGTCATGTCTTCATCCAAAAGCACATTGCTAGGTTTAAGATCACAATGTACGATTGGAGCAGGCCCATGATTATGAAGATAATCCAAAGCTGTCGCAACATCGCGCGATTGCTATATTCAATCTCTGGATGAGGCTGAGACTCCTAAATGGCCTATTTGTACATGTGTCGAGATGCAACCATGTTTCTAAGCTGCCATTAGGCATGAACTCAAAAATCAAAGCTTTAAAACCATTACCATGGTGGTCTATGGTAGAGCATGAACTTAAAACTTTGATAAGGTTTCTATGTCGAACTTTTCTTAGTACCTCACATTCAGAGAAGAAACTTCTAGAAGCACCACACTGCTTGAGATTCAGTACCTTGATAGCAACAATTGTCATGTTCTCAAAATTCATAGGAGTTTTGTAAACAGCTCCAAAACTGTTGGGAGTTTTTCGGAAAAAACAGAAACAGAATTCAGCAGAATTTTTCTTTCACAACTCCATTGATTCATTAACAGAAAAATACATGGTATTTAAGATGGTGCATATAACTAATTTTGCACCCCACTAACTCTATTACAAGTGCTGCCATTTTTAGGCATCCACTAACCCCACTAACTTTGCTATAACTAACCTATAACCAACCCACTACATGACAAACTAAATAAGAAACTACCCACTACTTCCTGCACATGTCTAAACAGAAAACTTGCTGCCTAAGTTTACAATCAGTTTTTAATTAATTCTTAACAGAAAATAAAACTGCAACAAAACCGTAACTTCTAAAAACTGCATCTCTTATGCACTTTGCTGCTGACTTGGATTATTTTCAACACCCCCCCTTAATCCAAAGTCCAGCACATTCATCATGTCTCGACACCAGTTGAACTTCTCTCGTGTGAGTGATTTGGTCAGCACCTCTGCAACTTGCTGGTTCGTGTTCACATACTGCAACTCTATCATCTTTTGCTCAATCAGATCTCGTATGAAATGGAGCCGAGTGTCTATGTGCTTTGTTCTGTTGTGATGCACCGGGTTGTTACTAATTGCAATTGTCGACTGATTATCACAATAGAGTATTGTTGCACCTTTCTGCTCACAATCTAACTCTTCTAATAAGCGCCTTAACCATACACCTTGGCATGCTGCTGATGTTACTGCATTGTACTCAGCTTCTGCGGTTGATAGTGCAACTGTTGACTGTTTCTTCGAATTCCAACTTATTACGCTGTTGCCAAAGAAGAACACCTGACCTGTTGTGCTTTTTCGATCATCTATGCTGCCTGCCCAGTCACTATCGCTGTAGCCTGTCAAACACGGTTCATCAACACCCTTGTACCACAGACCATACCTTGTTGTACCTGCAATGTACCTAAGAATTCGCTTTGCTGCTCCCATGTGTTGTTTAGTTGGATTCTGCATGTATCTCGCAACCATTCCAACTGCATGTGTGATGTCTGGTCTTGTGTGCGTCAAGTACAACAGACCTCCCACCAAACTCCTAAACCGAGTTGCATCTGTAGCTCCAGTTCCATCAATAGCTGTCAACTTCTCATTTGTATTCATTGGAATTAGTACGGGATTGCAATCTTTTAATCCGAACTTTTCTACCAAGTCTCTTGCATACTTGCGTTGGGACACAAAGATTCTTCCCTTCTCTTGTTCAACCTCCAGACCTAGAAAGTAATGCATTTCTCCTAGATCGGTCATCTCAAACACACGCATCATTTGCTCTTTAAACTCCTTCACCATTGCGTCATCAGTGCCAAAATAAATCATATCATCAACATAGAGACATACCGCTATTAAACCTCCTTTTTCTTTGCGTTTGACATAGAGATTAGGCTCATTCTTGCTTCTCTCAAATCCCAATTTCTGAAAAATGTGCATCAATCTTGCTGTACCATGCACGAGAAGCCTGCTTCAAGCCGTATAATGCTTTGAACAAACGGTACACCCACAGTTCTTTGCCCTTCAGCACAAACCCTTCCGGTTGCTCAACATAAACCTCTTCTTTTAGTTCACCATTGAGGAATGCTGACTTCACATCAAATTGATAGATAGGTTGTCTCAATTGGGTAGCCATTGCAATCAACAATCGAACCGTTTCAAATCAGGCCACCGGGGAGAACGTCTCTTCATAGTCTATGCCTTGCTTTTGCGCATATCCTTTTGCCACTAATCTTGCTTTGCATTTTAATACACTGCCTTCTGGACCAAATTTAGTCTTGTAAACCCATTTAACTCCAATTGCATTGCGATCTTTTGGTAATTCCACCAACTTCCAGGTTTGGTTTTGCTCGATTGAACTCATTTCTTCTTTTATTGCTTGCACCCATTCCTTTCTTTCTACGGCTTCTTCATAGGACAATGGATCTACTACATACAAGACCTGAGTTGCTTCATACAATTATTGTAAGGATCGTACCTTTCTTCCTTGTGTATCCGGATCAACCATCCGATGTGATGTGCTACTCGAGCTTGGACTGCTTTGCGGCTGCTCACTGCTGCCTTCTTCTTCTTCATCTTCTATTTCTGCTATTGGTGTGTTGTCTTCCTCCATAGACCAACTCCAACTAGCATTCTCATCGAACATGATATTTCTACCGACTATAATCTTCTTTGTCACCGGATTAAACAACCTATAACCTTTAGATTGTATGCAATACCCAATGAACACACACTTTTCAGATTTTGAGTCCAGTTTTTTTCGATTTTGTGTACTTATGAGAGTGTACGCAATGCACCCAAAAACACGCAAATGCCCCACACTGGGCTTCCTTTCAAACCACGCTTCAAACGGTGTTTTGTTCATCACTGCCTTGGTTGGTGACAGATTTAGAACATATACCGCTGTTGCTACTGCTGCAGCCCAAAAACTATTCGGCATACCTTTAGATTTCAACATACTTCTTGCTAGTTCTACTACCGTGAGGTTCTTGCGTTCAGCTACACCATTTTGCTCAGGTGTGTATGGAGTGGTCAGCTGCTGTAGCACCCCTTCTTTCTCACAAAACTGCTTGAATTCTTTTGATTGAAACTCACCACCGCGATCTGATCTTAGAGCTTTCAGCCTAGCCCCTGTTTGCGTCTCTACCATAGCTTTGAACCTTTTGAACAGCCCAAACGCTTCACTTTTATAGCTAAGGAAATAAACCCAAGTCATCCTACTATAATCATCAATAAATAGCATAAAATACTTGCTTCCTCCCATTGATTCAACCTCCATGGGTCCGCACAAATCAGTATGCACTAACTCAAGTACCTTGGTTGCACGCATCGACTGATCTTTTGGAAATGGCAGCTTCGATTGCTTGCCAAACACACATCCTTCACATAACCCGATTTCACCAATTTCGGGTAACCCATTCACCATTTTCTTTTGATTCAACAATCTCAAACCATTCATGTTTAGATGACCATACCTTAAATGCCATAACTCGCTGGAACTAATCTCCTTGGCTGCAAGTGCCTTGTCTTTCACCTTGGCTATCTCCAGAGGGAACAAGTTGTTTTGTGTCTTCTTGATTGTTGCCATCGTCTGATCCGTGGCTGCATCTACAATTCTGTAATTGTCGCCTTCAAACTTGATGGTACACCCGCTGTCCATCATCTGACCGATGCTGAGTAGGTTTTGGGACAGTTGAGGAATATAGTACACATCATGTAGCATCCGTGTATTGTGACTGCTGGTCTGCACGGCTACTCTTCCTTTTCCTTCAACATGAATCTCTTTATCGTCACCAAGCTTTACAGTCTTGTGTGACTGCTGGTCTGCACGGCTACCTTCTTCTCTCTGTTTCTTGTAGCAATCGGCTTGCATATGCCCTTTCTTGTGACAGTAGTAGCATTCTACATCTTTCTTCGGTTGATTAGAATGCGGTTGATTGTAACTCGGCTTGCCTCTGCCTCTGCCGCCTTGACTGCCTCAACCTCTGCTGTAACTTTGGCCTCTACCTCTGCCTTGTTGTTGGTTTATTGAGGAATTGCCCTTAGTATAGAAAGCTTTGGTGTCGTCCTTCACTTCTGATCGGTTGAAACGAACTTCATGGACTTGCAATGATCCCATCAACTCATCAAACGTGTAGTTGGACAGATCTTTGGATTCTTCGATCGCCGCTACCACATGATCAAACTTGGTTGTCAGGCTGCGCAACACCTTCATCACAACCGTCTTTTCTGGAAGATCTTCTCCACAACTTCGGATTTGGTTGACTATTGTTGTAACTTCCGTGAAGAAGGATTGAACTGACTCGCCTTGTTTCATGTTCAATGTCTCAAACTCCCGTCTCAAGCCCTGCAACTTGATGGCTACCACCTTGGAACTTCCCTGAAATGCGGTTTTCAGAGTTGTCCAGGCCTGGTTTGCTGTTTCTGCTGCTGCAATCTTCGCAAACACCGATTCGTGTATGGCTTGCTGAATGAAGAAGAGCGCCTCTGCATCTCGCTTGGCTGTGTCGATTGGTGTCGGATCAGGATTCGGTATTCCCTTGTCTGCTAGTTCCCACAAGCCATGAGATTTCAGCATAGTTCGTATCTTGATGCTCCAGAATTCGTAACTCTCACCCTTGAACAAAGGTACCATCTGATTTGACATGCTAATGGTGGTGTTGTTGCCTGCGTCGGCCATGGTCGGATCTGCCCTGATCTCTCACCTTTGGCTCTGATACCAATTTTGTTGGAAGTTTTTCGGAGAAAAGAGAAACAGAATACAGCAGAATTTTTCTCACAACTCCATTGATTCATTAACAGAAACATACATGGTATTTAAGATGGTGCATATAACTAATTTTGCACCCCACTAACTCTATTACAAGTGCTGCCATTTTTAGGCATCCACTAACCCCACTAACTTTGCTATAACTAACCTATAACCAACCCACTACATGACAAACTAAATATAGAAACTACCCACTACTCCCTGCACATGTCTAAACAGAAAACTTGCTGCCTAAGTTTACAATCAGTTTATAATTAATTCTTAACAGAAAATAAAACTGCAACAAAACCGTAACTTCTAAAAACTGCATCTCTTATGCACTTTGCTGCTGACTTGGATTATTTTCAACAAAAACTGCCTCTTCCAATCAGATTCTCTAACGAAAAATGATCTGTAGCCCTGAGAATATCATTGTATGATACTCTATGATACTCGGAATTTTCGGCCACAAATGGTAGGGGATTACTATAAGATCCCTTTTTCCAACAAAAATGGGCTATCATAAACATGGTTATACACAAGCATATAATACCACCTATGCAAAAGATTATTAGTTTATTACAATGATAATTTTGGAATAGTGCTTCTTCTTTTGGTTATATAAAACACATTTGGGTAAATGCATTTCAGGTACTCCACCACAAAGTTTTGAATTTCCTCTTATGTCTACTGCACTAGCATTCCTGAAAACCCCGCCTTTCGGCAATTCCCCCTTAAAATTGTTGAAAGAAATATTCAAATGTTGAAGTTTCATCTGACCAAGAAATTCAGGTACTGGACCAGATAAAGCATTGTTGGAGATATCAAGATCTTGCAACCCTATCATATTGCTCAAAGAGAAGGGAATAGACCCATTGAACTGGTTTCCATCAAGATGAAGTATCTGAAGTAGTTGACACCCGTCGATTGTGCTAGGAATTTGACCAGATAATTTGTTATTTGATAGGTAAACTTTTGCTACATTGTTTAAATGACCAATTTCTGGTGGCAGTGATCCATTCAAATAGTTATTTGACAAGTCAAGGCTGATGGAAAGTGAATGAAGATTGAAGAGTTTCTTTGGGATTGAGCCTATCAATTTATTATTTGAAAGATTCAAGGTATTTAGTACATGCATATTGCTTATTTCCTCTGGTATACTCCCAGTGAATGCATTGTTCTCGAGATGGAACACATTCATCTTGCTGAGATTACCTAAAGTTGATGCGATTTCACCTGATAACATGTTCCCATTTAGGCCTAACCCTTCCAAATTCCAAAGATAGCCGATTTATACATATCACTCATGAAGTAAATTGGCATCCATGATTAGAATTCATCGTTTGAAGTAAATCTAATAGATTTTAAAGTCAAGCTCACTAAAAAAATTTAGTGAGCTTAAAAACATCTTTGTTCTACTAGATGTATTCCACATTCTATCTATGGACTACCCCCCAACTCCCCCTTCTATAAATTAAGCATTAATTAAACCAACCATTCATTATGACAATATTTATTATGATCACTACTAGTACTGCTCATGCAAGGGACGTATTCCATGTCAAAGAAAATAGTCAAATAAATACAACCAAGTCAACATCAGTTCAATATTAAAAAAAAATGTTAGAGTAAATCAAACTTTTACATATTGTACTTGTTTATTTGTGTACTAAACTATTTTTTTACAACAACTATAATAAATCAATGGAATTTTAAGATAACATTATGAAATCTCATAATCAAATAAAAGAATAATTTATAATCACCAAATGTCATACTCCAAAAAATTAATAATGTCATAACTTCTTAGTTAGTGGTGAAACAAACACAGTTAATAATAAATGCATTAATGCGTCTTGAAAAATTTGATTATGTTCACAACAATTGTGTTTCGATATGCACAAAAGGATGAAAAAAATTCCAACATATATCTTGAAATGCCATATTTAGATTTTATAATAATAACAATTAATTGCCTAAGAAGTCATTTGTAAATTTGTTTACACAGTAGATTAATTTATATATTACTACAAGTAGAATTATTCATTGGGGCCAATGCTGTATCTTGTTCTGAGCATCTTGTATTAATTGTTATATCACTTTGCGTTCTTCTGCAAATATTATCTAATTCCTCTTGCACCATAGGGTCCACATTCCTGCTGCATATATAGACCATGTCCCAATCCGGTATTATATCTTCAAATGTGTCAAAGTTTCAAAAAGTTTATTTCTTCTATACGTATTAACACTCGATTGAATTATATGTATAACCCTTTTTCAGTCTAGGTGTTATTAATATGACACCATTTTTTACTTGTTTTCTTTCGGAAAATATATTTCTTTGAATTAGTACGTATAATGATTTTGTTCTACTCAAATACATACATACATACATACATACATATATATATATAGATATATATATCAACAGTTGAATCAGTAATGATTTAGGCAAATATATTCTCATCATGCCTCATCCATAATTCACATTCTTAAGAATATAGATGACTAGTCAAAGTTGGAGAATTTAATTAATTGGTTATCAACTAAATCGGGGGTTGTCAATGGACATCAGATCAAATTCGATGCCATTCAATTTATATTTAGATTTGCATATACAATTTTAAAACTCGTTTAGATCAAATGAACATAAATCTTGACGCGTGTCTAACAGCTCTGATCAGACATTAAACCAAATTTGGGCCAATTAATGCCTATCGAACCACCACCACTCCAACAACTAACTGATTAATTATAATGATTAATTATGATAACGATTTGTGGTTCCAGCACTATTGGTATCGAAAAGTGGCCCATTGTCGGCCCAATTTTAATCTCAAAATAATTTTCCAATTTCATTTCTCTTGTTTTGAATCTGTTGGATTTGAGTTTTCATATTCAAAATGGGTACCCACTTTATATATGTAGGTCTTATTGGGCTATTGGAATATGGGCATAATACACAGCTTAGACATAATTAATGCCACTGAATCGTAGATATTAACAGAGATATGATGGCCATGTGGGAAGCTCTGATATATATATAGTAATAAGGAAAGCCAACTTATTTCCTCAACATCTCTTGCCTCTCTTCTAACTCGACTATATATTCCCTATTTTAGGATAGTGATATATATAATGTTATTGGGACATATCTCAGTTTTTGTGAACACTTTATTATATTAACAAGGGGAGTGTCTTCTTTTTTCTTTTAGCTTTTCTCAGAGGTGAGGTTTATTATGTCAAAAGGATATTTTTCTCTTGTTTTTTTGTTATTCTTTTTCAAATGCGCCTTGATACTGCATTCATCTGTCGTCAAAAAAAAAAAAAAACAATTTGTGTGCTATGTATTTAATGAACCATGTACGTGAAAGGTGAGATAAAAGAGCCTCAAAAGAGACATATTTGAAAAAAAAAATATATATATTGTCTTTTTGGATAAGTCATATATATCTTGTGAGTATACAAGTAATCATTTTGCATACATATATGGCACATAAAACCTGATGGCACTAATTTATGTTTATGTAATTATTTTAATAGTATGTGAAAAAAACGTTTCTATTTCTTAATACAATACATAACCCTTAGCAACACACATGTAAGAATTATTACATAAAAAATAAAAATAATTGACTAATTCCATCCTACTACCCATAAAAAGCTAATGCCCGCCATAACACCAAGGATCAATACAATGCAGATGACATTTTTGAACAACTGACAACAATTTGACACATTAATGTTTGTTATATTACTAAATTGTTGCCACTTCAAGTAGCATCCTCTTTTTAGAGAAGCAAAACGCAGTACAACCGGCTCCCATAACCCACTTTTCTTCAGCACAAAAATAAGAATCGAAACTAGCACCCAGGAGAAAGCTAGCTTCGACAGAATCTCCCATCCAACTAGTAAGGCTGAAGCCCAGTTCTTTGGATTTTTATTAATCCAAAGCACAGTTCTTTTATAATTATATCCAACATCGTAGATTGCAGATATGCCCATAGTGAATGCCACACCCATGCATAAGGCAGCATACCAGATCACCCACACCAAGAACTTCATCACAATGTTTCTCTTCCGAGGGACCACACATAACAAAAGCATCATAACACTAACAGATAAAAAAAACGCAAGCATGTCATATATTTGGAAGCAATTTAAAGAATCACCGAGGACAAGTTGACCTTTAGTCGTCTCATGATCCTTATCATCAGGTTGAAATCCTCCTGGAGGATTTAATGCTGCTTGGAATGTGACAGTCGCCACCAACGTCGCCACCAACAACAGAATTTGCGGATCGTACCTCTTTTCCTTTTTCTTCTTTCGCAACTCTATAGTTCCATTTTCTATGTCATTTTTGGAGCCGGGAAAACCGGGTTGCCGCAGCAACATTCTTGGAGTTGGTATTGGGTTTGAACTACCACTTGAAAGAGAATCCCTGATGACAGGTTCTGCTTCAGACAACACTTCAGCTGCAGTCTTTCCCCCAGCTGCTCGTATCATCTCTCCAAGGACGAGATCTCCATTCTGCGGCCATGATCCTAACAGAACATCGAGTGGAGTTAAGGATGCCATGTTCATGATGTTCATATCGATGGCTGATTTATTCAACAACAATTTTATTACCTGCGATACAGAGGTGCAGTTTGTTAAGTACATGGTTACAAAAGCATCAAGGATGAATATATTTATCAGAAAGAAAGTTATGGCTTACTGGTAATTGTTTGCTTGCCACGGCATGATGCAAAATAGTATTTCCTCTGTCATCCTTTGCATTAAGGTCTAACACCCGGTCGATCAAGAACACAACTGTGTCAAAAGAATTATATTTGACAGCCAAATGAAGTATACTCTCTCCACAATTTGTAAGCATATGCACTGCCTCCTCACAGGCATCCACTAACACTTTGACGACAACTGCCCTTCTTTTTCTAACAGCAATATGAAGTGGAAATAGTCCTTCATGTGTCTCACTTAATAAACAAAGGTCCAAGCCAGCCTGCAGAGGCAAAATGAACATTGAATTACCAAGCATTTTTTGTGAACCGTAAAATCTTGAAGGTTTGCAGACCACAAAATGTTTACAGCTAATGGCACATACTATATTGTAGTGGGTTCTCATTTGGATCTTTTAATGTTTTTCCATACATTTTTTTGTATAGAAAAGTGTATGGCCATCGGATGTAATTTTTGTTCCGATGAGCATGATAGCCATCCGATGCACTTTAAAATTCGTGAGAGCACCGCACTGAGATTCGTGCGCATGAATTTTAAAGTGCATCGCACGGCTCCGATGCCCATTGGATCCAAATTTACTTCTGATGGCCATCGGACCTAAACTGAACTATTTTTTTGTAAGCGAAGTACTTAATCAGAAACATCAAAATGAACTGCTCATATTAATTACCTTCAACAACTCCTTCACGACAGTGACATGACCGTGGGCGGCGGCCAAATGCAGAGGTGATAACCCCTGGCTGTTGAGCTCCTTCGTAAGCTCGGGTTTGTGATAGATAACCTCGCGAACAAAATCAGCATGTCCAAGCATTGCTGCAACATGTAGGGGGTTATCTCTCACTGATGTTCTGGCAATCAATTTCTCAAACAAGAGCTTATCTTTCTCGAGAAGCTCTTTTAATAAATTCACATCTCCAGCATAAGAGGCCTCTTCTAGTCTGGTAAAGAGCGTATCCATAGTTAGTCTCTTTTCCTTGGTTGAGTTTACACACACCACACTAGTCCCTTTAATAGAGTTTATGCCGCGTATTGACCTAACACAAACTATTGTGGAGTCAATGGATGTAAAATTCTTTCCTTTTAAAAAGAGAAAAAAAGAGAAACTTTGTGTGTTCATTCATCAATCCCTTATAGTTACTTAACTGTCCATTTAATTATTTATTAATAATATTTGTTGTTTGAACATCGTATGGCTAAATATAGCCCCGGCAGCACTTGGCTGCCATATATTCCCTATTTTAGCCAATGCCTATCGAACCACCACCACTCCAACAACTAACTGATTAATTATACTGATTAATTATGATAACGATTTGTGGTTCCAGCACTATTGGTATCGAAAAGTGGCCCATTGTCGGCCCAATTGGAATCTCAAAATAATTTTCCAATTTCATCTCTCCGGTTTTAAAGCTGTTGGATTTGGGTTTTCATATTCAAAATGGGTACCCACTTTATATATGTAGGTCTTATTGGGCTGTTGGAATATGGGCATAATACACAGCTTAGACATAAATAATGCCTAAGAATCGTAGATATTAACAGAGATATGATGGCCATGTGGGAAGCTCTGATATATAGTAATAAGGAAAGCCCAACTTATTTCCTCAACATCTCTTGCCTCTCTTCAGGGCCGGTCCTGAAGATTTTGGGGCCCTGGGCGGGAGAAAAATTTGGACCCTTTATGTATAATTTTTTATCAAAATAATATATGAAGAACCCTCTATTATATGTATCTTTAGAAAAATTAATATTATAATCTCTAATAGGAACATTAATTTTCAACAAACAAATCTCTCAATTTTGAATCTAAACCATCCCACACTATAGAATCATAGATACACTCAGACACATGATTAATTTTTTCATTATTTTCATGTCTCATTTTCAAGTACATTTGTTATTTCTTCATTTACTCATTTTCATTTTCAGACATATTTGTTATTTCTTGATTTACCTAATATACCTCATTTTGATTTCAGATATATTTCTTGTTTCTTCGTGCACCTCACTTTCAACTTGGTTTTCCAAAAACTCATTTTGTGGTTTAATTTTCTTCCAAAGTTTTTGAATAGAACATTTTTGAAGTTTTAGTTTTTCTTCTCCTTTCTGTTTCTTTTTTCGCTACCTGATGTATGTTTTCTAAGAAACATTGTTTCAAATTAAAAATAAAACAAAGTAATAGAAAGATAGAACTAATTAGGTAATGAGGCAGACGTAGTGCTAAGCCGCCGGCAGTCCAATCCAGAGGCCGCGTCGATGCGTCGATGCGTTGGCCTCGCCCTAACCAAACGCCGCTTTCGCCTCCGCCTCGCACTCGCTGTCGCAGAACGAGATCGTGACTCGTGAAAAGAGCTAGGTTTCTTAATTTCTTTCTTTCCTCATTTGTTGATTTACAGAGGAGAAACGACGGTCGGCGGAATTAGATTTATTAAATTTTTTTTTGCTTCATTTGTCATTTCACAAAGAAGAAATGAAATTTTATTTTATACTCTATTAAATTGTTGACTTTTGTTTGTCGTTTTTAACGTATACAATTTTTTTTTTGGGGGGCCCTGTTGGATTTTGGGGCCTGGGGCCATCGCCCTGGCTACCCTGGGTTAGGGCCGGGGCTGCCTCTCTTCTAACTCGACTATATATTCCCTATTTTAGGATAGTGATATATATAATGTTATTGGGACATATCTCAGTTTTTATGAACACTTTATATTAACAAGGGGAGTGTCTTTTTTTTTCTTTTAGCTTTTCTCACAGGTGAGGTTTATTCTGTCAAAAGGATATGTTTCTCTTTTTTTTTTGTTATTCTTTTTCAAATGCGCCTTGATACTGCATTCATCTGTCGTCAAAAAAAAAAAAAAAAACTGATGGCACTATTTTATTTATGTGAAATTATTTTAATAGAATGTGAAAAAAAACGTTTCTATTTCTTAATACAACACATAACCCTTAGCAACACACATGCATGCACGATACTAGTACATAAATATATAGAATGTACGAATATGTATATAGTCCAATTTTTTTTCTTGTATCAAATTAAGCAACTAGGTAGTCTGAAAATTTGATCTGTTGTTGAAAATGATTCGTAGAAAGATATCAAAGAGTCAAACTAGAAAAAATTAAATGAGATCAAATATCATATAGAATATTGATATAGATCGATATAACGATGGTATCGATATCAAAAACTTGGATCCCTCACGAGTTGTAACGAAGTTAATCATCATTAGATATAATACATCAAACCCAGTTAGAAGTCTGACTACAGGAATTAATCAACAATGAAATATTATTTTTTTCATTTTTATGGAGATCAAATATATTCTTTTTAAAAATATATATATTAAAAGATACTTCATAAAAGCATTATAAAATAAAAATAAAAATATTTGACTAATTCCATCTTACTACCCATATGTTAAAGAATAATCTCAGAATATAAATTCATCATAGATCAAGGGTATATGTACAAAAGTGTAAATAGGGACAGCTGTACATAATAGTAATTAGGATAAGTACCAACGGTACAATTTCTAACCGTTGAAAAAATTGTAATACATATAGAGAGGATCTGCCACTGTAAAAATTACAACTCAAGAATACCAAAAATTTCATTTTCTCCTCAGCTTTGCATCTCTTCATAAAAATAACATAGTATCAGAGCGCCAAGTTCAGTGACCGAAAAAACTGCATACTATACCAGTAAACTGGTGTTCACCAAACAAGCAAAAAACCCATAACATAAAAATCAGCAAAGAGCAAAATAGCTCAAGAGGGGCAACACGAGGCTACCAATAATACCTCCGAGCTCACAAATACTTTGCTCAATGGCAAAAATTATCTTTCATGGGCAAATGCTGCATCTAGAGCGCTCAGCGGTTGAGAGATGCGAGAATGCATCACAGGAGAAAATAAAGAACCCACAGCCGCAAATTCAAATTTGCCGACCAAACCCAAAAAAAAGGTAGCAAAGAAATGGAGAACCCAAAATGACAAAATCATAACTTGGCTCATGAATTCCATGGAGCAATCCATTTCAGATCTTTTTCTCCTCGCTGACACGGCTTTTGAGCTATGGCAAGCCATGAAAAACATGTACGGACAAGAAAATAATTATTCCCATATTTATCAACTCAAACAAGGAATCCAACAAGAAAATCAAGGCACTATAAAGCATATAGAGTACCTTGGTGCTCTTCAAAAGAAAAAAGATGAGCTCCGATCGTATCGGCCGCCAACCACCGACTTGGCCATAATAAAAAAACGAGAAGAAGAAGATGACATATTCGAGTACCTTGCGGGATTAAACCCTAGTTATGAGGCCGTACGAGCTCAGATCATGAATACCATTCCTCTTCCCTCTTACCCTCAAATCAAAAACATGATACAACAATAAGAGAGTAGAAGGGAGGCTATGGGCGGTTCACAAGTCACAACCGACGAGCAACACGAAACCCTCGGCCTTGCAGCAACAAAGAAACCCAATTTCCAAAAATTCGGCCAAAACCCTAGTTCTCAAATTCTCTCAAATCAAGGAGAAATTGGGAAATGTTCGAACTGCAAGGAGGGGCATACCCATGAAACTTGTTGGTTCCTTCATCCCAATCTCAAACCAAAACATTGGAAGGGAAAGGAGAAAGGGAGAGGTAGCGGCAGAAATGAAGAAAAAACGAGAGGAAATGAAGGGCTCGGAGGAGGCAGCGTAAAGAAAGAAGGAAGCGTGTTTGTGACCCAGACCCAGACCCAATTTAATCTAAGGGATTCAACCTAGTCCGCTGGCGGGTCAGATGGGTCAGTGGATCAAATGCAAAATCTCTTCCAGCAGCTCTCCGTGTTGCTAGCCAAACAAAACTCCTTTTCTGGTATCTCTTCACACTCAAAAAATTTAAATTTGTTAGATAAAATAATTATTGATAGTGGTGCTACGAACCATATGTTTGGCAACCAAGCATTTCTAAAAAATTTAGACATGACCAAAAATGACCAATTTGTCTTGGTAGCTAATCGTATGAAGGCTAAAATAAAATGTATAGGTGAAACTATATTTTGTAACAAAAAAATTGTTAACGTGCTATATTTGGATACTTTTTCTATAAACCTACTTTTAAGTTAAAAAATTAACACAAGAATTAAATTGCGATGTAATATTTTATTCAAAAAAATAACCAAGTTGGAGGAATTTTTTCTGTGCTGCAGATGTAATACAGATTGATTATTTTCAAGAACCCGTGTAAGAAATTCATTTTGTGTGTAGGTATTTATTTTTATTCAGATTATAATAGCTTATTTCTCCAAAACAAACAAAATATTCTTGTACATGCTTATTCTTTTATATTAATTGCCATCAATTGTCATCATCAGAAATTTTGTGGCCTATTTTTCATTAGATCAGATAACTATATAGAACTAAGTAATAATATACTTGTGTAACATTAAAATAAGAATAGTTTTACGAATATACTTGAGTATATAACATTAAAATTACAACATAAATATACTAGTACAATACAAAAAAGTTGGAGACATTGACTCCTTTCAATGTCTTTCAATGTCTCTTCGGAAGATAAAAACAAAACCAAATTAATAGATGAACAAATAACCGCCCACCCTTAACTTTTTTTTAATTTCTGTTTCTCCGTCTATCTCTTTCATTCTACCATCCCAGAAAGAAAAAAAGAAGAAACATATATAACTGAGAAATATTATGATGAAAATTCTGATATTGATTATCATTCGATGGTACCCTTGATTCAAATTCTGAATACGTCGTCGTGACTATAAACTATCGTTGCAATCTGACATGAAATTCCAAATTTCTCGCTATCATAAACATTGAAAGGAGTCAATGTCTCCAACTTTTTTATTATCATTCGATGGTAACCGGAATTCTATGTAATTTATGTTTTCGTTTAATTTGTATGGTTGATTTGTATATTGGTATTGCATATTGGATTATATTGGCATAGTTAACGGGATAGCGGATCTGAGGTTGGTATTGCGTAACATCAACGTTCATTTTGAGAAGTATTCAAATGTCAAATGTTAATTGAATTTGTCTTAATTAGAATTAACTTAATTATATCATATTATTAATGGGGAGTTAAAGGGATTTTTGATATAAGAGATTTGATACGCAAATTTTTAGTTACAATTTTTTTTATGGTGGACAACAATTTGGTCTAGTTGAAACTTTGCTTGTAAATAAATGCAGCAGCGAGTATAGGTTTGTGAAACTCTAAGTGGGAGTAACGATAAGAGGACCGAGTTATCAATTTATAGAAAAATTCGTCCTTGCACGTTATTCATTATTAAATTAGTATCCATCATTATAATTGAGTCAGGCTAGTATGACATTAGTTTCATATGACACCGATTTTCAAAATATATTGGATAGACTTTGAATGACAAATCCAAACCGTTCAAACCGACCTACTTCATGTGTGATTCATTTACATGCAAAATTTATTAATTTTCGAATTATTTCGATGTCATACTAACCGGACTCATAAATAATTATTTACTCCTACCAGAATGTTAATACATAGAGCGCATACTCATATGTAGCCGCATTTAAAAAAACTAAGTATAATATTTGTAAAACTATTTTTATGAAATTTCTTAATCTAAAATAAAAATTGCCTTTGGCTTTTAGCAAATAATTGTGTTTTTATATTTCAAAATATTTGTTATCTCTAAAGTTTTCCATTAATTTACTGCAGAGGTAAACATATAAAATGTGTGCCATTTAAAATTTAATAGTTTAAGTGAATTCATATAACTATCATATATAGTATTCATAATCTAGTATTATTATATATCAGTCTTTTGAAATTAAAATTATAACTATATTTTATCATTGGTTTTTAAATAGTAAATATGTTGCTTATAATTTAACATTAATGATATACAGCGTAAAAATTTAACTATTTCGTGGGGCCCACCAGCAGAGATATTCTTAAATCCTAATCATATCTTATAGAGTGATCTAGTCCATTAATTAATTAACTTGGTCGTATAAAGGCTAAAAAGCACCTAGCCACGTAAACAAAATCCAAATTACCATATTAATTAATTAAGCATTTGAGAACGAGGCAAAAAGTCGATAATACCCCGCATTGCGTAATACAGTGCGTCAGTACCTCAATTAGTCACTTGGGATTTTATTCTCTACACCTGATCTGTTTCAACGATTAGATACACAATTATTGAAAAGATCTTTTTATTTTATTAATTGTTGAAAATTTACTTAGGCTTAAAGGTTTGCCTTACCTGAAAAGTTCCCCTAGCTTTTTGTATCCATATCCTCGACGGTACCGTAAAAGATTCCCTTTTACAATTAGCTATTTACGGTTTGAGATTAACTCTCAGCCAGTTTGGGATTCGGGCTGACTGAGGGGGCAGTATTATTGGGCTTTGAGATTCGTGCCAAGTTAAAAAGAACGGTCCAGATCAAGTAATTGTAAAAGATTCCCTATTACGGTACCGGGGAGGATGTGAATTCATATTTTCCCAACGCATCAATTGATTGAGGTGGTTTGCTAGGATTCAAATCTACTGAAATTCAAAATTATGAATAGTAACACTGAAATTTTTGAAATTTCGAATCTAGCTGTTGAACTGTTTCGAGATACGTGCATAGAAAAACCAGCTGTTTTGAGATGCGTGCACAGAAAAAGTTAAAGTGTGATTAATTAATGAAAGTATTTTTTTAATTCTAATAGTTATCTTGAACATTATTTTCAAAATTTTGAATTCTAACGATGATTATGTAATCTTCAAATATGTCATTCTTTATTTGGCAAAATTACTATTATTAGTAATTTTGAATTGCTATTATATCTTTATATCTTTATTCAAATTACTGTATATAAATTTCCATCAACGGGTTCATATACAAATATAGACATAGCTTATAAATGCTTTACATCCAGCTAATGTTAATAACAATACTAAATATGAATTCCATAGATCATGAACTCAGATTTTCAATTTGTCGCTTTTGATCTCTCTCATTTCAGCAGTCAGCTTCATTCGAGCCCAATTCAGCTCCTTGACAACTTCTTTGATCCCAATGCGCTCTTTCGGAGACAACTTGGAGCACAAGAGACCACATCGAATCACTGAAACCAAGCAATCGTGAACGTCCTCTGCATTTGCATTCTCTCCTCCATCATTTACTGGGAACAATTTGTTGTCGATGATCTCAGTAAAACGATCAGAGAAGGCCATCTCAACATGATTGTGGAGGCTCAATCCGTCTCTGAATCTCTCGTCGGTGGGGCCTACGCCAGTAAACATCTCAAGCAGAAGAATGCCAAAGCTATATGTGTCTCCTTCAACCGATGCCTGACCTCCCATGCCATATTCTAAAAAATATTACAAATTACAATCATACACTTCTACAAATATGCAGCAAGATCAGTAACATAGTGTTGTTTTTCCTTTTCAATTCAATCATACATGCTGTGCTAAATATTGCGGGAAAAGGAATTGACCACCTTTTTTTCACTATGTATATGTTGCAAAGGTTAATTAGATGCATTTATTTAATTTTGCCTTCTGAAAGTTTGTGCGCACTTACTATTCACATATCAATTTAACAGCTAGGAGCTAACTAGGTCTGGTACCATCTATTAAGATAATTAAAAGAACATATGAGACAAAGCCAATCTTGTTGAAGCCATTTTTTCTGTAAAAAGTTAATATAAATAATAAACACACATACTTCTGTAAGCTAGTATGTAACTACTTATACCTATATACTATTAAAAAAATTAATTTCTCATAAGGTTAAGCTTGTACCTGGGGGAATATAACCGATGGAACCTCTAAGTCCATCTGTACTTCCTGTCAACAGAGAAGACGTAGAATCAGGTTGAACCAGGAATCTGGCAAGTCCGAAATCACTCACATGTGCAGTCATGTCTTCATCCAAAAGCACATTGCTAGGCTTAAGATCACAATGTACGATTGGAGCGGGCCCATGATTATGAAGATAATCCAAAGCTGTCGCAACATCGATTGCTATATTCAGTCTCTGGATGAGGCTGAGACTCCTAAATGGCCTATTTGTACATGTGTCGAGATGCAACCATGTTTCTAAGCTGCCATTAGGCATGAACTCAAAAATCAAAGCTTTAAAATCATTACCATGGTGGTCTATGGTAGAGCATGAACTTAAAACTTTGATAAGGTTTCTATGTCGAACTTCTCTTAGTACCTCACATTCAGAGAAGAAACTTCTAGAAGCACCACGCTGCTTGAGATTCAGTACCTTGATAGCAACAATTGTCACGTTCTCAAAATTCATAGGAGCTTTGTAAACAGCTCCAAAACTGCCTCTTCCAATCAGATTCTCCAACGAAAAATGATCTGTAGCCCTGAGAATATCATTATATGATACTCTTTGATACTCGGAATTTTCGGCCACAAATGGTAGGGGGTTATTACAAGATCCCTTTTTCCAACAAAAATGGGCTATCATAAACATGGTTATACACAAGCATATAATACCACCTATGCAAAAGATTATTACAATGATTTTGGAATAGTGCTTCTTCTTTTGGTTATATAAAACACATTTGGGTAAATGCATTTCAGGTACTCCACCACAAAGTTTTGAATTTCCTCTTATGTCTACTGCACTAGCATTCCTGAAAACCCCGCCTTTCGGCAATTCCCCCTTAAAATTGTTGAAAGAAATATTCAAATGTTGAAGTTTCATCTGACCAAGAAATTCAGGTACTGGACCAGATAAAGCATTGTTGGAGATATCAAGATCTTGCAACCCTATCATATTGCTCAAAGAGAAGGGAATAGACCCATTGAACTGGTTTCCTTCAAGATGAAGTATCTGAAGTAGTTGGCACCCGTCGATTGTGCTAGGAATTTGACCAGATAATTTGTTATTTGATAGGTAAACTTTTGCTACATTGTTTAAATGACCAATTTCTGGTGGCAGTGATCCATTCAAATAGTTATTTGAAAAGTCAAGACTGATAGACAGGGAATGAAGATTGAAGATTTTATTTGGGATTGAGCCTATCAATTGATTATTTGAAAGATTTAAGGTATTTAGTACTTGCATATTGCTCAATTCCTCTGGTATATTCCCAGTGAATGCATTGTTCTCGAGATGGAACACATTCATCTTGCTGAGATTACCTAAAGTTGATGGGATTTCACCTGATAACATGTTCCCATTTAGGCCTAACCCTTCCAAATTCCAAAGATAGCCGATTTCTTTTGGGATAGTGCCTTCAATAAATGTTTGACCTAGTCCTAAGGAAATAAGGTTGGTTAGTTTCCCTATCTCGGCAGGAATATTTCCTGAAATTGGATTCATTAAGAGTGATAAATAGTTAAGACTGGTAGAGAGATTTGCTATAGAACCAGGTAGCATGCCTTGGAGTTGGTTGTCTGCAAGATCCAACAATCGTAGAAATGTACAGTTGATTAGAGAATCAAAGAATCTCCAATCATCACCGGTGGCCTTAAGTTGATTTGAAGACATGTCAAGCCAAAAAAGGTTTTGTAAGGTTCCTATTCTATCTGGTATTGTGCCTCTGAAATTGTTTGAGCTTAAATCAATCATAGTCATGGCTGAACAATTGGATATGGATATTGGAATCTGCCCATTAAGTTGATTTTTGTAGAAGGCTATAATCTGTAGGTTCTGAAATGCATCACAAAAGTTGGAAGGAAGATTTCCATCAAGCTGATTTACACTTAAACTCAGGGAAATCATGGTGGAGAGGTTGTAAATGGAATGTGGTATCTTGCCTGACAAATAGTTTTCACTAAGGGAAAGGTACTTGATAGCCTTTAGTTGGCCGAGTGAAGGCGGGATGAAACCATCTAAATTATTGTCACGAAGATAAAGATCAAGTAGATGCGTAAGATTGCCTAAGGTACTTGGGATAGATTCTGTAAGATTATTTCTATATAGATTCAATTCTTCTAAATTGGAACAATTACCAAGAGTTGATGGAATGTTTCCGTCAAGGTTATTCACACTCAAATCGAGAAATTGCAATCTACTCAAATGACCAAGCTCTGCTGGGATCTTACCAGTAAGCTGGTTATCTGACAGATTCAAACTTTTGAGAAATGTGAGATTTGCCAATGAGGGTGATATACGGCCTGACAAACTTAATGAACCCAGAGAGAGAGCAGTTACTCTGTCGGGATGACGGTTGCCGCACCTTACGCCCTGCCATTGACAGTAGTGGAAGGAATCATTCCATGATGATAGTGCCCCGAATGGGCCATTATTAGACATGAGAGACTTGAAGGAGAGAAGTGCAAACATGTCAGTTTCATTTGTGGCAAAGCTGTTTAATGGTAGGTGAAAAGAGAAGAAGCATATGAGAAGTAAGAGATGTAAACCTCCCATTTTTGTTGGGGTCAAGTGTTGTAAGAGGATATCTCTAATCTTCTATATATGATCCTATTTATCATTCAAATAGTTTGGTGGAAGAAGGCTATCAGAATTTATCACACTTGAATTTTCCTATTGCTGGTCATTATCACGTTAAATAGACAGAGATATTTCTATATATTCTGAATTTATTTATATGATGATACATATCTACTGTTTTTAATATATGAATTACAACAGAAAATTGCCCATATATTTCCAATTAATGGCCATCTATGATCCTATTTATTATTCAAAAAGGTTGGTGGAAGAAGACTCAGAATTTATCACATTTGAATTTTCCTATTTATTATTCAAAAAGGTTGGTGGAAGAAGACTATCAGAATTTATCACATTTGAATTTTCCTATTTATTATTCAAAAAGGTTGGTGGAAGAAGACTATCAGAATTTATCACATTTGAATTTTCCTATTGCTGGTCATTGTCACGTTAAATAGACAGAGATATTTCTATATATTCTGAGTATATTTCTGTGAAAATACATATCTACTATTTTTTATATATGAATTACAGCAAAAAATTGCCCATATATTTTCCTTAAATTTTACCGTCTTTTAATTAATTTGATTCCTATCTACTACACTAGGAACTAAAGAATTAGTTGTTTGCTGGATGTTGACCTATCTAAAACATCCACACACAAAAATTGCTGTTAAAGTAGTCTATAAATATTCAGCATGTCAGATTTTATAAAAATAATTAAAAGCCATCCAAAACCAAATCCATGTTCATACTCGCCTGCTGGCAATTAAATTTTTGTTTAACAAATATATGTTAAAATATGTTGAGTCAGCTTCCCTTTTTTTTGTTGCTCTAGATAGATTTGCATTCAATAGGGAAATTGATCATTGATAAAATTTAGTTACTAATTAATCAAGCTTCTTTACTGCGTGGAAATCATTAGCTAGCATTTATTTCCTAGAACTGAATTTGATTCCCTTTTAGAGAGGTTTCTTTCTTTCCACACTAAATTTGTTAATTTGAACAATGGCTTAATTTTTTTTTTGAAGGTTAGTGGAAGTTTCCACTAAGATATATATTGATAAAAATATTTACAGCTACTCGGATCAACCGATCCTGGTAACTAGAAAAATATTGAACAATGGCTTAATTGCTAGCCAAAAATTTTTAATTGATTCTAGTTAGAGTAAACTAAATTTTCATTTTTGGATAATATAATGGAGTAGAACTAGGTTGTTTTTAAGTTCACTAAGTTCTTTGGTGAGTTTGACTTAAAAACCTATCGGATTGGAACTAATCTACTTCATGAATTATACATTTGCATTTCAAAAAAAAAATTTATTTTCAAATTAATTTAGTCTAAAGTTAAACGTTAAAAAAAAATGGTTTATGAGAGAATTTTAATGCATTCAATTTTCATCATTTTTTTACTACTTGACTTGATACAAAATTAATTTGAAAATAAAACAATTACTTTTATACATATCACCCATGAAGTAAATTGGCTTCCATAATTAGAATTCATCGTTTAAAGTAAATCTAATAGAATTTAAAGTCAAGCTCACTAAAAAAATTTGTTGAGCTTAAAAACATCCTTGTTCACTCTATGTATTCCACATTCTATCTATAAAGTTAGGTGTTGGACTACCCCCCAACTACCCCTTCTATAAATTAAGCATTAATTAAACCAACCATTCATCATGACCATATTTATTATCATCACTACTAGTACTGCTCATGCAAGGGACGTATTCCATGTCAAAGAAAATAGTCAAATAAATACAACCACGTCAACATCATGTTCAATATTAAAAAAATGTTAGAGTAAATCAAACTTTTACTTGTTTATTTGTGTACTAAACTAATTTTTTATTTACAACAACAATAATAAATCAATCGAATTTTAAGATAAAATTATGAAATCTCATAATCAAATAAAAGAATAATTTACAATCACCAAATGTCATACTCCAAAAAATTAATAATGACGTCATAACTTCTTAGTGGTGAAACAAACACAGTTAATAATAAATGCATTAATGCGTCATGGAAAATTTGATTATGTTCACAACAATTGTGTTTCGATATGCACAAAAGGATGAAAAAAATTCCAACATATATCTTGAAATGCCATATTTAGATTTTATAATAATAACAATTAATTGCCTAAGAAGTCATTTGTAAATTTGTTTACACAGTAGATTAATTTATATATTACTACAAGTAGAATTATTCATTGGGGCCAATGCTGTATCTTGTTCTGAGCATCTTGTATTAATTGTTATATCACTTTGCGTTCTTCTGCAAATATTATCTAATTCCTCTTGCACCGTAGGGTCCACATTCCTGCTGCATAGACCATGTCCCAATCCGGTATTATATCTTCAAATGTGTCAAAGTTTCAAAAAGTTTATTTCTTCTATACGTATTAACACTCGATTGAATTATATATATAACCCTTTTTCAGTCTAGATGCCATTAATATGACACCATTTTTACTTATTTTCTTTCGGAAAATATATTTCTTTGAATTAGTATAATGATTTTGTTCTACTCAAATACATACATACATACATATATATATATATATGTATGTATATATACATATGTGGCTAAGATCAAAGTGGTATGACCAAGGCCTTTGGTGTTACCAAGTCGTTTTTGGATTTTCAAGTCCAAACGGTCAATCTAAACTGTTAGATGTGATCTCTATATTAAAATCTGCTTGGAGACCAAATTTTACATTTTTTGGAATTTTTTTACTATTTTTTAAGCCACTTTGAAAATTGCTGATCACATGGTCCAGAATTTGGTTGCACTGTTTTTACTGTTCACCCGGATCTGCCATTTTCAAAGTAGCTTAAAAAATAGTAAAAAAATTCCAAAAAATGTAAAATTTGGTCTCCAAGCATATTTTAATATAGATTGAACATCTAACGGTTTGAATCGACTATTTGAACTTTAAAATTGCAAAAACTAATTGGTAGCACCAAGGCCTTGGTCATACCACTTTGACCTTAGCCACTCTATATATATATATATATATATATAGAGTGGCTAAGGTCAAAGTGGTATGACCAAGGCCTTGGTGCTACCAATTAGTTTTTGCAATTTTAAAGTTCAAATAGTCGATTCAAACCGTTAGATGTTCAATCTATATTAAAATATGCTTGGAGACCAAATTTTACATTTTTTGGAATTTTTTTACTATTTTTTAAGCCACTTTGAAAATGGCAGATTCGGGTGAACAGTAAAAACAGTGCAACCAAATTCTGGACCATGTGATCAGCAATTTTCAAAGTGGCTTAAAAAATAGTAAAAAAATTCCAAAAAATGTAAAATTTGGTCTCCAAGCATATTTTAATATAGATTGAACATCTAACGGTTTGAATCGACTATTTGGACTTTGAAAATCCAAAAATGACTTGGTAGCACCAAATGCCTTGGTCATACCACTTTGATCTTAGCCACTCTCTATATATATATATATATATATATACATATATGGAGGTCTGGACGGGACCTTAGCCACTTTGACCTTAGCCACTTTGACTAATTGGTAGCACCAAGGCAAGGTCGGGACGGGAGAAGACATAACATAGAGAGAGAGAGCGATGAAACATATTCCGTCTCCGTTAATTCTATTCAGCGCCTCTATCTTGTTGCACGAATTTTAATGCAATCCGACGGTAGAAAAGTCCATAGCAGATTCTGGAGTTAGCAGCGCGTAGCACGCTAGCCAATTCCTATATATATATATATATATATATATAGAGTAGAACTAGGGTGCTCTCATTTTTTGAATAGAGTCAAGTGGTCAAAATTAGAAGGTTAATAAATTAATTTTAATGCATTCATTTTTTGACGTTTTTTGACCACTTGACTCTATGCAAAATTAATTTCAAAATTTAAAATTTTTGCATGTAGACGCATCACTCGTAAGATAAACGGGTTTTAACGGTCGGATTCGTCGTTTGAAGCCGATCCGATGAGTTTTGGACTTGAGTTCACCAAGGGCTTGGTGAACTCGAGAGCACCCTAGTTCTACTCATATATATATATATATATATATATATGAGGAGGGTTCCAATGCACCCAAATTTCTATGCTCCCAATGCACCCAATTTTTTATCTCCTTTATCTCTATTTTCAAAGTCCGAACAGTCGATCTGAACCGCTCAACATGATCTTCATAATAAATTATGTTTGGAGACCAAATTTAATATTTTTAAGAATTTTTTTACAATTTTTTAAGATATATACAAAATCATTGTTTTAAGGAGATTCTGGACCATCCGATAAAGTGATTTTGTATCTATCTTAAAAAATAGTAAAAAAATTCTAAAAAATATTAAATTTGGTCTCCAAGCATAATTTATTATGAAGATCATGTTGAGCGGTTCCGATCGACTGTTCGGACTTTGAAAATAGAGAAAAAAAAGATTGGGTACATAGGGAGCATAGAAAAGAGGGTGCATTGGAACCCTCCACTATATATATACATACATATAGATATATATACATACATATAGATATATATACATACATACATATATATAAATACATACATAGAGCTTGGCTACTATGCTTATATAAGCAAAAGCCCCCATATGCTTATAACTCATTTTTGCGTTTCCAATGTTCAAATGGTCGATCCGACCGTTCATCTTGTTCTCCATATTAATATGTGCTTGGAGACTAAATTTTACATTTTTCTGAATTTTTTTACTATTTATTAAGCCACTTTGAAAATTGCTGATCTGGGTGAACAGTAAAAACAGTGTTTCCAAAATTCTGGACCACCAGATCAGAAACTTTCAAAGTGGCTTAATAAATAGTAAAAAAATTCAGAAAAATGTAAAATTTAGTCTCCAAGCACATATTAATATGGAAAACAAGATGAACGGTTGGATTGACCATTTGAACATTGGAAACGCAAAAATGCTCATTTAAGCATATGGGGGCTTTTGCTTATATAAGCATAGTAGCCAAGCTCTACATACATATATATACATACATACATATATATACATACATACATACAGAGAGTGGCTAATATCAAAACGTTTGCACCAAGTCTCTCGTGCAACCAAGTTGCTTTCGGGTTTTCAAAGTCCAAACGGTCGATCCGAACCGTTAGATGTTCAATCTATATTAAAATCTTCTTGGAGACCAAATTTTACATTTTTTGGAATTTTTTTACTATTTATTAAGCCACTTTGAAAATTGCTGATCCGGATGAACAGTAAAAACAGTGCAACTAATTTCTGGACCATGTGATCAGTAATTTTCAAAGTGGCTTAATAAATAGTAAAAAAATTCCAAAAAATACAAAATTTCGTCTCCAAGCAGATTTTAATATAGAGATCACATCTAATGGCTCGGATCGACCGTTTGGACTTTAAAAATCTGAAAACGACTTGGTTGCACGAGAGGCTTGGTGCAAACGTTTTGATATTAGCCACTCTCTATACATACATATATACATATATATATATATATACATACATATATATATACATATATACAGAGCTTGGCTACTATGCTTATATAAGCAAAAGCCCCCATATGCTTATAACTTATTTTTGCGTTTCCAATATTCAAATGGTCGATCCGACCGTTCATCTTGTTCTCCATATTAATATGTGCTTGGAGACTAAATTTTACATTTTTCTGAATTTTTTTACTATTTATTAAGCCACTTTGAAATTGCTGATCTGGGTGAACAGTAAAAACAGTGTTTCCAAAATTCTGGACCACCAGATCAAAAACTTTCAAAGTGCTCATTTAAACAAGATGAACGGTCGGATCGACCATTTGAACATTGGAAACGCAAAAATGCTCATTTAAGCATATGGGGGCTTTTGCTTATATAAGCATAGTAGCCAAGCTCCATATATACATATATATATATAGATGGGCTATTGTGCTTTGCAAAGTAAAACTCCCGTTTACTTCGGGCCATATTTTGCATTTTGAAAATCCAAACAACCAATCCGAACCGTTCAATATGTTTAAATATTGAAATGTGCTTGGAGACTAAATTTTACATTTTTTAGATTTTTTTTTACTATTTATTAAGCCACTTTGAAAATCGCTGATCCATTGTGAACAGTAAAAAACAATAAAATTTTCTGGACCACCGGATCAGCGATTTTCTCAAAAATTTTATTTATACCATTTTAAAAAAAATGATAAACCAAATAACCACCGTTTTCTGACAATTCTAAATCTAGCACGGCCGCAGAATGCCGGAGCGGACCCATATGAGGGAGACCGCAGAATGTCGGAGCGGACCCTGTTCTTTATAACCCGAAAATGACAGCGAAATTTCATTTCACACTCTCACACCTTCTCTCTCCTAGGTTAGCTCTCTGATCTGTAAGTTTTTTCTCTCTTCTTTTAAATTTTTTATTTTTATTTCAGTAGATTAATAATTAAATTAGAATAATTAATTTAGAATAATTAATTTAGTTAATTTTTAATTGTAGGTATTTTCTGTATTGAATTGAAAAAATGGCTCTTATGGTATCCATCTACACTGGTGGGGATGTTTTAACAGGTCCTAATGGGGTTTACTATAGTATTGGACCTATTACTGTGATCCCGGTATTGCCGGGTACTGATTATGTGGAACTTAAATCAAATACATGTCAGAATTTGGGGTTGGATCAGGGTCAATATGACCTTAAAATTGATGCCAAAATTAGCATGCTGACTAGTTCGGCACAAACCTGGTTCCAACTATTTCCAATTCAAAATGAGGGAGTCTGGCAGGTATTGTACAACCAAACCATGAGTTTTCTGGGTGTGCATACAAGATAATTGACCTATATGTGGAGGTTATCATAGCCCGGCATTCCAACCCAGTTATAAGGTTAATCTAGGGTCGTAGTCGGGGTAACTCATCCGGCTCCAGTCCATCCCCTGTCCAAATTGACCAACCATCTAGTAGTCGGGCCCCAGTTCAGAGGGACCGACCCTCCAGTAGTCGGCCCTCCCGTCGGGCCCCACCCCAGACTGACCAGCCTTCATCTAGTCGGACCGCTCATTGGGGTCAATCTTGTGATCCTGATGAAACCGATGAAGAAGTGGATCCGGAAATACTAGAGGCAAAGGAAAATTGGGTTGATAGTGATCCTGAGGGTATGAGCGATCGGTCTGACGAGGAAGATACCAGGCCTGTGCTCGGACTACCAAGGACTTTCAAGATGGATCGCGGGTTTCGGATAATGGATCGCGGGTTTCAGCACCCGATTCATGCTTTCAACGACACATCAGGGTTTATGGAAGCAAATTCAGGTTTGTGGGGAAGGAGGGCAGAGTATGAGAATGAATTGTCTGAGGGACAAACATATGACTCAAAAGAGGCAATGAAGAGCGCAATTTCCAGGTTTCACATCCTTTGCAACAAAGGGATAATGAATACGCACAGTGACCGCACAAGAATTAGGTTCAAGTGCAATGATAGTTACTGTGGGTGGTACATACTCGCAAAGGCCACCTGTTATGGAACACAATGGCGTGTCTCTAAGTGCCCAACACAACATTCATGCCACGCGGATGCGACAAGAACAGATCACGCCCAGTTGTCGGCTACTATGGTTGCCGAGTGTATATCCGCTCACATGAGGAACGATGTCGACTTAAGTATTCAAGCTGTCCGGATTGCTGTTGCTGAAAGGTACAACGGTCAGATACCGGCGTACAACAAACTGTGGCGTGGTCGTGAGTTGGCAATAGCCCGTCAATTTGGTAGTTGGGAGGGGTCATACTCTCTTGTAGTTCTATTGTTGGAGGCAATCAAAAGAAGCAACCCAGGTACTACATTGTTCCTTCATTTTTTACGTCATTTCATTATCAATCAACAATTGAACTTATTTTTTTAATTTATTGACAGAAACATTGTTTGAGGTGACCTCATTTCCCACCGGTAAACCTGGACCATACAAGTATTTCCATAGGGCGGCTTGGGCATTTGGACCGTGCATAGCTATTTTTCAACACATCAGACTGGTCATCATCGTTGATGCATGTTTCCTGTCAGGCCGGTATAAAGGTAACTAATTTGATTGTTTTAACTTTATTTAATTTAGTTGATTTCGGCTCTTACGAAATTAATTTGATTGTTTTACCACAGGCAAACTGTTGATTGCAACCGGGTACGATGTTAAAAACCAGCTCCTCCCGTTGGCTTTTTCACTGGTAGAATCAGAAGAGTTTTGACGATTGTGCGTGGTTTATGCAATGGTTGCGCCGTAATGTAATTCGCTCCAGATTCATGTGTGTCATCACTGGTAGGGGAAAGGGTATCAAGAAGGTGTTCAGACAAGATGATCTGGGGTGAAACGAGGAGGATGAGGATCAATGTGTTCACCGTCTTTGTGCTACTCACATAGCCGAGAACATGAAGAAGAATGGTTGCATTTTTTTAGAATATGTGTGGCTAAGAGGAATATGAGGAGATACGAGCAAGGAATGCAAGCAATGGGGCAGGCATGTGACATTGCCCGCAATTGGCTGGACGGTGTAGGTAAATATTTGGATCAAGATGAGAACGAGTGCCCCAACCATGGAAGATATTCCAAGCACTGGACGGTGGTTACCGTTGGGGCATCATGACTACAAACGGGTCCGAGTCGCTTAATAATGTCTTCAAGTCCTCTCGTAAGTTACCGATTGCAGCAATAATTGAAGACACATTTACAAATGTATGACATGGTTTGCGCAAAGGAGGGCCAAAGCGAAATAGGAAGCCAGTCAAGGTCAACAATTCTCGTGTCGTGTGCATCAGGTACTTTTATTTGTAGTTATTTCTTCATAATTTTTAATAAGCTTTGTTAAAAAAATCTGACTTCTTCATTATTTTTTAATTTTTCGTAGCTGATCAACAAACAGTTCGAGAGGTCCGATAAAATGAAGACGCTGGGGGGCTTTAGAAACAACAACGAGTTCGAGGTAACCTCCACACAGGAGAGAGTTCACGCTTTCATACCTGACGATTCTGGCCGGTTTACCAAGCCAATTACAAATACACGGTGATAATCGGGGATGATCACACGGTAACTTGCACGTGCCAGAAGCCTCAATTGGAGAGAATACCGTGCTCTCATGTTCTGTCCGTGTGTCGTCTCCGAGGCATCGATCCTGGCGTCTTTGTAAGTCACTACTATCACATCCATACACTGATCAACACATGGAGCGCTCAATGGCATGTGTATGAAAATCAGTCGGAATGGCCTCAACACGATGGCCCGGTTCTTGTTCCAGAGGATAAAAATATTTCTGTGGGCAGAAGACAGCACAACCGAATTTCGATGTGGATGAACGTTCTAAATAATAGGAGAAGAGGACACCAAGCCGGCCGAGATACACAAGAAAGACAAAACAGAGCTGCTCGAGCTGCACGAGGTTGAGAGTTAATGTTGTTTTTTTAATTGTATCAGTAAAAATGTTGTTTATTTTCGGTTAATTAGTCGTATTTGTAATTTCCGATAACATTAGCATTGTTCTATTGTATGCTTCTTCATATGGCTCATTGTTCTATTGTAATGTTTCTTTTGATCAAACAAACGACGAACAACAATTTCAGATTAAACGACATTTCAAACAGAAGTAATTACACACAACTTCCAGTACAAATTTTACATTTTTGATAAAAACTTCCAAAACAAAATCATAACTTCACATTGAGATAAAAAAAAAAATAGGGTCCACAGCAGCATAGAGCGGACCTGGGACCGCTCCGGCATAGTGCGGACCCATTTCAGGGTCCGCACCGACATTCTGCAGCGTCCCTCAAATGGGTCCGCTCTGGTGTTCTGCGGCCGTGCTAGATTTATAATTGTCAGAAAACGATGGTTATTTGGTTTATTATTTTTTTGAAAATGTTATTAATAAAAATTTCGGGCGATTTTCAAAGTGGCTTAATAAATAGTAAAAAAAATTCCAAAAAATGTAAAATTTAGTCTCCAAGCACATTTCAATATTTAGAACATGTTGAACGGTTCGGATCCGTTGTTTGAATTTTCAAAATCCAAAAAATGGCCCAAAGTAAACGGGGGATTTACTTTGCAAATCACAATAGCCCATCTCTCTCTCTCTCTCTCTCTCTCTCTCTCTATATATATATGCTATCATGCTTTGGGAAGTAAAGATAGTGTTTTACTTCTCGCTCATATCTCCATTTTCAAAGTTCAAACAGTCGATCCGAACTTCTCAACATGATCTTCATATTGATATGTGCTTGGAGATCAAATTTTACATTTTTTAGAAAAAATTTACTATTTTTTAGAATTTTTGAAAATCACAGTTTTTCATTAAATAAAAAAATAATAAAAAATTCCAAAAACACTGATTTTCAAAAATTCTAAAAAAATAGTAAATTTTTTTCAAAAAATGTAAAATTTGGTCTCCAAGCACATATCAATATAAAGATCATTTTGAGAAATTCAGATCAACTGGTTCAATTTTGAAACTGGAGATATGAGCGGGAAGTAAAACACCCTATTTACTTCCCAAAACATCTTAGCATCACTCTCTCTCTCTCTATATATATATAGAGAGAGAGAGAGAGAGTGGCTAAGGTCAAAGTGGTATGACCAAGGCCTTGGTGCTACCAATTAGTTTTTGCGATTTTAAAGTTCAAATAGTCGATCCAAACCGTTAGATGTTCAATCTATATTAAAATATGATTGGAGACCAAATTTTACATTTTTTGGAATTTTTACTATTTTTTAAGCCACTTTGAAAATGGCAGATCTGGGTGAACAGTAAAAACAGTGCAACCAAATTCTGGACCATGTGATCAGCAATTTTCAAAGTGGCTTAAAAAATAGTAAAAAAATTCCAAAAAATGTAAAATTTGGTCTCCAAGCAGATTTTAATATAGAGATCACATCTAACGGTTTAGATCGACCGTTTGGACTTTGAAAATCCAAAAACGAGTTGGTAGCACCAAAGGCCTTGGTCATACCACTTTGATCTTAGCCACTCTCTCTCTCTATATATATATATATCAACAGTTGAATTAGTATAATGATTTCGGCAAATATATTCTCATCATGCCTCATCCATAATTCACATTCTTAAGAATATAGATGACTAGTCAAAGTTGGAGAATTTAATTAATTGGTTATGAACTAACTAAATCGGGTGTTTGTCAGTGGACATCAGATCAAATTCGATGCCATTCAATTTATATTAGATTTGCATATACAATTTTAAAACTCGGTTAGATCAAATGAACACAAATCTTGACGCGTGTCTAACAGCTCTGATCAGACATTAAACCAAATTTGGGCCAATGCCTATCGAACCACCACCACTCTAAGAATAACTGGTTAATTATACTGATTAATTATGATAACGACTTGTGGTTCCAGCACTATTGGTATCGAAAAGTGGCCCATTGTCGGCCCAATTGGAATCTCAAAATAATTTTCCAATTTCATCTCTCCGGTTTTAAAGCTGTTGGATTTGGGTTTTCATATTCAAAATGGGTACCCGCTTTATATATACAGGTCTTATTGGACTATTGGATATGAGCATAATACACAGCTTAGACATAATTAATGCCACTGAATCGTCAACATCAATTGCCTCTCTTCCAACTCGACTATATATTCCCTATAGTGATATATATAATGTTATTGGGACATATCTCAGTTTTTGTGAACACTTTATTATATTAACAAGGGGAGTGTCTTCTTTTTTCTTTTAGCTTTTCTCAGAGGTGAGGTTTATTCTGTCAAAAGGATATTTTTCTCTTGTTTTTTTGTTATTCTTTTTCAAATGCGCCTTGATACTGCATTCATCTGTCGTCAAAAAAAAAAAAAACAATTTGTGTGCTATATATTTAATGGACCATGTACGTGAAAGGTGAGATAAAAGAGCCTCAAAAGAGACATATTTGAAAAAAAAAAAAAAAAATATTGTCTTTTTGGATAAGTCATATATATCTTGTGAGTATACAAGTAATCATTTTGCATACATATATGGCACATAAAACCTGATGGCACTAATTTATGTTTATGTAATTATTTTAATAGTATGTGAAAAAAACGTTTCTATTTCTTAATACAATACATAACCCTTAGCAACACACATGTAAGAATTATTACATAAAAAATAAAAATAATTGACTAATTCCATCCTACTACCCATAAAAAGCTAATGCCCGCCATAACACCAAGGATCAATACAATGCAGATTACATATTTGAACAACTGACAACAATTTGACCCATTAATGTTTGTTATATTACTAAATTTTTGCCACTTCAAGTAGCATCCTCTTTTTAGAGAAGCAAAACGCAGTAGAACCGGCTCCCATAACCCACTTTTCTTCAGCACAAAAATAAGAATCGAACCTAGCACCCAGGAGATAGCTAGCCTCTCCAGAATGACCCATCCAGCTAGTAAGGCTGGAGCCGAGTTCTTAGGATTAATATTAATTATTTTAGTCATTTTTTTTAAATTAGATTCGACATCGTAGAGTGCAGATATGCCCATAGTGAATGCTGCACCCATGAATAAGGCAGCACACCAGATCACCCACACCAAGAACTTCATCGCAATGTTTCTCTTCCGAGGGACCACACATAACAAAAGCATCATAACACTAACAGATAAAAAAAGCGCAAGCATGTCATATATTTGGAAGTAATTTAAAGAATCACCGAGGACAGGTCGACCCTTAGTCGTCTCATGATCCTTATCATCAGGTTGAAATCCTCCTGGAGGATTTAATGCTGCTTGGAATGTGACAGTCGCCACCAACGTCGCCACCAACAACAGAATTTGCGGATCATACCTCCTCTCCTTTTTCTTCTTTTGCAACTCTAAAGTTCCATTTTCTATGTCATTTTTGGACCCGGGAAAACCGGGTCGCCGCAGCAACATTTTTGGAGTTGGTATTGGGTTTGAACTGCCACTTGAAAAAGAATCCCTGATGACAGGTTCTGCTTCAGACAACACTTCAGCTGCAGTCTTTCCCCCAGCTGCTCGTATCATCTCTCCAAGGACGAGATCTCCATTCTGCGGCCATGATCCTAACAGAACATCGAGTGGAGTTAAGGATGCCATGTTCATGATGTTCACATTGATGGCTGATTTATTCAACAACAATTTGATTACCTGCGATACAGAGGTGCAGTTTGTTAAGTACATGGTCACAAAAGCATCAAGGATGAATATATTTATCAGAAAGAAAGTTATGGCTTACTGGTAATTGTTTGCTTGCCACGGCATGATGCAAAATAGTATTTCCTCTGTCATCCTTCGCATTAAGGTATTTCACCCGGTCGATCAAGAACTCAACTGTGTCAAAAGAATTATATTTGAGAGCCAAATGAAGTATACTTTCTCCACAATTTGTAAGCTTATGCACTGCCTCCTCACAGGCATCCACTAACACTTCGACAACAACTGCCCTTCTTTTTTTAACAGCAATATGAAGTGGAAATAGTCCTTCATGTGTCTCACTTAATAAACAAAGGTCCAAGCCAGCCTGCAGAGACAAAATGAACATTGAATTACCAAGCATTTTTTGTAAACCGTAAAATCTTGAAGGTTCGCAGACCATAAAATGTTTACAGCTAATGGCACATACAATATTGTAGTGGGTTCTCATTTGGATCTTTTAATGTTTTTCCATAAATTTTTTTGTATAGAAAAGTGTATGGCCATCGGATGTAATTTTTGTTCCGATGAGCATGAGAACCATCCGATGCACTTTAAAATTCGTGAGAGCACTGCACTGAGATTCATGCGCATGAATTTTAAAATGCATCGCACGGCTCCGATGCCCATTGGATCCAAATTTACTTCTGATCATGGTTCAAAAAATCGGCCGATTCCGAGTCAAATCGGCCGATTCAACTCGGAATCGGACGGGACCGGGCCGAGTTTTACCCGATTCTTGAGCCTGTGCGAGTTTCTCAGAAAAACTCGGATGAACAGTGCCGAATCGGCCTGCCGAATCGGCCGAGTTTCCAATTTTTCCCGCCGAGTCAGCCGAGTTTTGTCCGATTCTCACTAACTTGTGCGAGTTCTGTCCGATTCTCGTAGGCTGAGTTGTGCTGAGGAGAAGAGAAGAGGTCGGCCGGCTGAGGAAAAGAGAAGAGCAGAGAGCGGGGCATGGCTTCTCGCCGAAGCAAAAAGAAGAGGGAAAAATCCCTTCTCCTCTCTTCTCCATGAAGGAGTAATGGAGAGCACAAAAATGATCGGTGGGGTGTGCTAGTCAGCGGAAGAGAAACAGAGAAACGGAGCTCGGCTCCTCTGCGTGGAAACGAGAAAGAGATGGAACGGGAAGAGAAAAAGAGAAGAAAGGAAGAGAAATGGGCTGTGGGGTCCGCTGTCAATGGAACAAAAGAGAAGAGGGAATGGAGGGGAATGTGATGGACCAGAAAATTCCATTCAATTGGGTTAATTCAGCACATGAATTCAAATCACAGCTTTGAGATCCGTGCTAGCTGTGATCCGACGGAATAAGAAAGGATTTTGAAAGAAATCAATATATTTGAGTGTGGACCCGAACCCTTCAATTAAATTTGGTTAATTTCATTTCTTCTTCAAGACTTTGAGATTTGTACGGCTGGTATTTGATTGGTTAATATACTTCCTAAATTATGTGAGTGTAATATTGTCTTAATTAACATAATTTTTTTACAAATTATTTTTATCAATTTTTTTCTATTTTTTGGCTACAAAACAAGGCTTCTGCCAAAAATAACCGAGTTACCGATCCAATTATTCCGATTCCGGCCGATTCATCCGATTCTGACTCGGCGGTCAAAAATCCGATTCCGATTCCGATTCCGAGTTTTTGAACCATGCTTCTGATGGCCATCGGACCTAAACTGAACTATTTTTTTGTAAGCAAAGTACTTGCTCAGAAACATCAAAATGAACTGCTCATATTAATTACCTTCAACAACTCCTTCACGACAGTGACATGACCGTGGGCGGCAGCCAAATGCAGAGGTGATAACCCCTGGCTGTTGAGCTCCTTCGTAAGCTCGGGTTTGTGATAGATAACCTCGCGAACAAAATCAGCATGTCCAAGCATTCCTGCAACATGTAGGGGGTTATCTCTCACTGATGTTCTGGCAATCAATTTCTCAAGCAAGAGCTTATCTTTCTCGAGAAGCTCTTTTAATAAATTCACATCTCCAGCATAAGAGGCCTCTTCTAGTCTGGTAAAGAGCGTATCCATAGTTAGTCTCTTTTCCTTGGTTGAGTTTACACACACCACACTAGTCCCTTTAATAGAGTTTATGCCGCGTGTTGACCTAACACAAACAATTGTGGAGTCAATGGATGTAAAATTCTTTCCTTTTACAAAGAGCAAAAAAGAGAAACTTTGTGTGTTCATTAATCAATCCCTTATAGTTACTTAACTGTCCATTTAATTATTTATTAATAATATTTATAGACATGTATGTTAAATAGAAATACAAAATTATTTATTAAATCATCTTCCAAGGGCGTCAACAATTTGCCTTAATTCTTTGAATATACATCGAGCAAGGCAAAGAAGAAGTTTTTGAAAACTCTACTGCAGCTGTCAATATACATCGAGCAAGACAAAAAAATTAGACAGAGTTATAATTTCTGGGACTTGGAATTCACTGGGGATTACTCACGAACTGCGGGATTTACTGGCATTGGCATCAGACCATGTACTGATGCTGCTAACGATTAAACCGCACACCAACCAGAGAAAACAACGGTTCAAATTCGAGACATACTGGCTGAGACACCGGGACATCAGAGAGGTAGTCTCAACAGGTTGGACGTCGATGGCCGACCGACGCTCGGCAATTCATAACTTTGTGAAAAAATTTAAGGTGACCGCGTGACACCTCACAATCTGGGTTGATGCAAAGTTTGCAAAGAAGGAGACCTATCTAACCAGATCTAAATGGGTCTTACAGAAACTGGACAAAGCGGAAGAGGCCAGAAGCCTCAACGCACACGAGTTTGGGCTCAGAATCAAATTAAGAGAACATATCTTTTTCGTCTGGCGCTAATAATGGAAACTAAGTGGAAATAGAGATCAAGTTGTCACTGGCTCAAAGGAGACAAAAATACTAAATTTTTTCATGCTTCCGCAAATGCAAGAAAAAATTCAAAGTCCATAGGCGGGCTGTCAAGGGAGGATGGCCCCACCGTTCGACCTAACTGGAAGGGTCGGCCCTCAACTCTCTGCTTCTCTTCAGGGCCTCGACGATCAGATTTCCGAGCACGAAATCCAACAAGCTATTGCACAGATGCCTAAAAATAAGGCCAGTGGCCCGGGTTCCCCATAGAATTCTTTCAACAATTATGGGATGTGGTGGCATCGGACTTCATGCAGATCGTTAATGACTTGAATAGAGGGGGTGGTGACATTGCTCTTTTGAACAAAGCTGCAATAACACTGATCCCAAAAAAGGACCAACCGACGGTAATTGGATATTTCAGACCTATTAGTGTCATAAATACCTCGGTTAAAATCATAACTAAGGTGCTAGCAAACAGGTTGCAACCAAAGATGAATGAACTTATCTCCAACAAGCAGACGACATTTGTGAAAGGAAGATCAATCATAGAGTCCTTGGTGGCGAGAGAATTTCTTTCTTACTGTGGTTAAAAGAAAATACCCTCTGTATTATACAAGGTGGATTTCGAGAAGGCTTTTGATTCAGTAAACTGGTGTTTCCTCACCAATTTACTAATTGAAAAGGATTTTCCACCCGGATGGATATCATGGATTCTGCAATTGCTAAATTCGTCTACTTCAACTATCCGGATAAATGGGATTTCAACATCATTTTTTAGACACACAAGAGGGCTGTGTCAGGGAGATCTGTTATCGCCCCTACTATTCATTATAGTAGCAGACTCACTCAACTGGCAAATCAAAAACTCTGTTCCAGCAATGCATCCACCGATTCACCAACTACAACCGATTCAGTACGCGGACGATACAGTCATAAAAGCTGAAGCACATCCGAGAACGCTAAAGGTCATTTCTATGATTCTCTCTATCTATGAAACACTAACGGGTCTCTAGATTAACCGTTTGAAAAGTTCTTTCGTCCCAGTCACAATACCAGAACATCTGACCCAGACAATACAGACAATCCTTGGAAGCCCAATGGCGGATCTACCTATAAAATAGCTAGGGTTGCCCCTGTCAATTAAAAAACCGAGAAAGATGGACTATCTACTGCTCATTGCAGCGGTAGAGGGAAGAGTGGCAAGCTTGAAATCAGCGCTCTTGTCATTTATCGGTCCTCTTGGCAATGCCAATGCACTTCATGCAGGCTCTGTGCATACCAAAATAGGTCATGAAGCAGATCGATAGGATTCGAAGGAATTTCCTGTGGAAAGGTCACGACCCGTGTAAGCCAATCAATTGCTTGGTGAATTGGGAAAGAACATGTCATCTGAAACTTAATGGCGGCCTCAAAATCATGAACCTGCAAACTCAAAATATAGTTCTACTAACCAAGTGGATCTGGATATTACAAACAAACCGTACAAGTAACTGGGCACAGACACTGTCTCTTACATAAGGTAGAGGAGGTGTCGCATTTTGATCGAAGTGTTGATCACTCTTTTTTCATTAAAGAACTGGCTTCTCTGACATCCTTTTTTCAGGTGGCCACGGTAGTCCAAGTGAATATGGGTTAGACACAGTCGAGATGGGAAGCGAATCTAGTTTTTTCTACAGCCTCGGCATATAGAATCTTGCATCACAAAGGAATCATGTGTCCTTATTATGCAAGACTCTGGAAGTTCAGAATATCTCACAAAGTAAAAGTTTTTATTTGGGTCTTGTTACAAAATAAAATTTTGACACGAGATGTTCTCCGGAAAAGAGGGTGTCAAGCAATTCAAGGTTGCGTGCTGTGTGGAGAAGACTGCATGGAGACAAACATTCATCTTTTCTGGGATTGCCCATACTCATCGGCCTTGTGGCTGACCACGATGCGTACATCTCAGGTGCCTTTAACCACCACGGGCTATGATTCTCATGTGACTTTTTGGATAGCACAATCTAGACCCTTGGATAAGGCGCAACAAAGAGTGTGGGACGTATGCTGGGCAGCGACTCTGTGGTCCATCTAGGCGAGAGAGGAACAACATAATTTTCTCCCAGAAGACAGCCAATTAGAATACTCTCGGGTGAGATTATACGAGATATACAACAATGGCTGAACTGCTGCTAACATCAATACGAGGGGGAGTTATATAATTAATTTTTTGTTGTTTAGTTAAGGCGAAAGCGCTATGTAAATAGATTTTATTTTCTTCCCAGTCTTTAACGACCATTGTAAATACTTTTTTATCAATGAAAACCCGTAAGATGGCAACTTGTCACCTTACCCTAAAAAAAAAGATACTCTCTATCTATCTCTATCTCTAGTACAGAATAATTGTCAACAGGAGACATGCGTTCAGTCTAGGGGATTTTTTAAAGAATCATAAAAAGATACTGTTCTTTCTACTTTAGTCCAAAAGAATTTAAAAATCATACAATTATATCTTCTATCTAAAAATGAGTTCTTCAGTTTTACTAATATAATAAAAAAAATACTTTGTCCTTGGAATTCCTTTCTTATGTCTATTTTAATTTGCTTATGTAATAGAATAATAATTAATTTTTCGTTCAAGAAAGTTCTTGTAATTTATGTTTGGATTCTAAAGCAATGGTGCCATTATATCTGTTATATAAAAAATGAGTTCTTCAATTTTACTAAATATTAAAAAAAAATTATGTACCTGGAACTTGGACTACAATGTCTGAGTAGGCTCCACAGCTGTCTGAATTGAGCACCTTTCATTGGTATCGACAATGAATAAGAAGAAAAGTATACTGCCGTATTATTTAATTAAGAAAAGTAGTCATGGGACATAGCTTTCTAAGGCGTTGATTTAGACTTACAATAACTGCAAACAGTGATTGCGATGTAAGATTTTATATATGTTTGTTATTACTTCTTGCGAAATTTCTAGCTCGATGTTCTGTATAGCTTATATTTTTGCTTTTGCTTTTTTATATTCCACTGATGTACATGTATCATCCTGGTTATAACATATCTCATCTAAGTTGACGCAAAGTCTATTTGAAGAACTGTATATTCTGTTTGCTAACATGCAGTTCTTGTATATCAATTCATTCAACCATACATATAATTAGTTTAGCTTCATATAACACAATATTTTAAGCCTAACTTTCAGGTCTATTGAAAGTAATTCTAGTTTCAACAACTCCCTTTCAGGAAGCTCATGGCAATTTCACCCTAAACTACCCAACCCAACTTGACCGAGACTGAGCTGATAGTACATTCGACTTAACCGAATTCAATAATTGCGACGTTACGCGGCTGTACTTATACTTTTTTTGGAGTGGTCAGAGTTTCGCTTTGAGGATTCCACAGAAGACTCGGTCTTATATAATTTGTGGCTTATATTTCTAAATTGGAGAAAAATCAACCGAAATCTGATTCAAAACCTAGAAAATGCAGTCGCTTTCACTAATTAATTTTTTTGAGTTGTGATGGATTGGTACCACTGCAACAAAGGGTGCTGGATACATATGCAGTCGCTTTCATTAATTAGCCTTGGCCATATTTCTAAAGAGGATTTTGACTTTTAGCGGTGTAACCACTCATATATAGAGGTCATTTTGTGCCAGGTACTTCTTGCAGTGGGAATTTTCTGAAGTCCAGGCCCCGAACGCCTAACGGGGGAATTTTATTGAACCTTTGCACATCTCATGTTGCCGGACCTGATGGATGTAATTTTCAAAGTTACAAGAGAGAACATGAGTCTTTCGCCTTTGAACTCATCTTACATTGCCTTAATTCCAAAACAGAATAATGCAAAGGAACCAAGGATTATAGGCAAATCAGCATGATAAATGGCATACAAAAAATTGTTTCAAAGATATTAGCAAAACGATTGCAAGGAAGGATTAATGAAATTATTAATATGTCTCAGACAGGGTTCATTCGTGGCAGACAAATAACGGAAGGATTCGTTTAGGCGAATGAACTGGTACACTTTGCAAAGAAAAAAAAAATACCCTTGACTGTTTTTAAGGCCAATATTCACGAGGCCTTTGTGTAACTTTGACAACAGCGGAATAGTGTACGGGCCGTGTATGATTATGCACGGACCGTGTAAGAACAAAGAAAAACAGAAAGAGTAGAGAAAGAAGAGAGAAAGAAGAGAGAGAGACACAATGTTTAACAAGGTTCAGCACCAACTTGGTACCTACATCCTCCACACTCACACACACACTTTTTTATTTCTTACACAAGAAAGATATTTTTTACAAGAGAAGGAGGAGAGGTTTTATAGAGGGAACCTCCCTCAAATTTCCTAAATCCTACTTTCCTTATTTCTTTCTTTCTCTTTTTTCATATATTACAATCTTCTAAAATAAGAAACAATATAACTAAGAAAATAAATCATAAATTACCAAAGGATTCTGGCTGCCACCATTCATACCAAATATGACAGCCAGCTGCCACCTTCCATAACTGATCTGGCGGCCAGGTACACGGTCCGTGTACTTACCACACGGACCGTACATGCTCTGCTTCAATACTCCCCCTCAAGTTGGCATGTACAGATTAGTCATGCCTAACTTGCTCACTGCTTCATTGAAGATGTTGCTGGTTACACTTTTGGTTAGGATATCAGCGAGTTGATTTTCGGATCTAACAAATTCCAACTCAATCTCTTTTGAGTCAATGTTATTCTTTAAGAAATGTCTGTTCACACTTACGTGTTTGGTTCTATCATGCTGGACTGGATTATGAGACATATCAATTGCCGCCTTATTATCCACACGAAGTACCATGGCTTCTTCTGGTGTAAAACCAAGTTCCCTTAATACCTTCTTTATCCAGAGTAACTCACACACTCCTTTGGTTACCCCAATCAATTCAGCCTCTGCACTTGAAAGCGCCACCACACTTTGTTTTTTGCTTCTCCAAGTTACTAGGTTTCCTCCAACAAAGGCAAAGTATCCTGAAGTTGATTTTCGGTCTGTGAGGCTCCCAGCCCAATCTGCATCAGTATAGCCAATGACCCTTAGGTGACCGTTTTTTCCAAAATAAATACCTTTTCCCGGAGTTCCTTTTAAGTACTTGATTATCCTCATGACTGCTTCCATGTGTTCTTCACTTGGATTGTGCATGAACTGACTCACCAAACTTACTGCATATGCAATATCAGGCCTTGTGTGTGAGAGATAAATGAGCTTCCCAACCAACCGCTGGTATCTCTCTCTGTTTGCTGGAACTTGATCTGGACTTTCGACAAGCTTAGCATTCAAAATTACCGGTGTGTCCACTGGTTTGCAATCTAGCATCCCAACCTCTGCTAACAAGTCTAAGACATACTTTCTCTGAGATAAGACAATACCTTGCTTTGATCTAGCTACCTCAATTCCAAGGAAGTATTTCAGACCTCCGAGATTTTTCATCTCGAACTCCTTTGATAGCTTTTCTTCAAGAGTACCTATCTCCTCTGTATTATCTCCTGTAATGATCATATCATCTACATAAATAATCAAAACAGTTAACTTATCATGCCTTCTTTTGTAAAACAACGTGTGGTCAGATTCTCCTTGGGCAAAACCATAACTTCTCATAGCATTGCTGAACCTACCAAACCATGCTCGAGGTGACTGCTTCAATCCGTACAATGCTTTGTCTAGCTTACATACCAGATGTTCTGAGCCAGTTCTCTCATACCCAGGTGGAATTTCCATGTATACTTCTTCTTCCAAACTCCCATGTAGAAAAGCATTCTTGACGTCAAATTGATGCAATGGCCAATCTAGATTAGCTGCAAGAGACAACAGAACTCGTACTGTGTTTAGTTTGGCTACATGTGAAAAAGTTTCCTGATAATCTATTCCATATGCCTGAGTATACCCTTTTGCTACCAACCTTGCTTTATACCTTTCAACAGTACCATCCGGACCATATTTGATTGTAAATACCCATCTACAACCTACCGGTTTTTTTCCTTTTGGTAGTTCAGTAAGAAACCAGGTTTTATTTTTGTGTATTGCCTCCATTTCGGCATCCATGGTCTTAACCCATTTCGGATCCTGCAAGGCTTCACCAACATTTCCTGGTATGGGTATATTTAGGTTCTTTTCTCCAAACTGTTTCAATGGTTTTGGTAGCCTACTTACAGTGACATAATGGGCAATTGGATACCGGTTTTGTTCACTTGTACCATCTTCGGGAACATACCTTTTTGGTGCACTACCTCTATTATATCTAGGTGGTAAGGTATACCTTTGTTCAGAAACACGTACCTCAGGAGTATCCTCAGGAGCATCTTCGGGATGTGGTTCTAAGTCTTCTTGTATCACAGCCTCTGATTCACGTTCCACTTCATCCGGACCGTGTACCTCTTCATCCGGACCGTGCACCTCTCCATCCGGTCCGTGCACCTCTCCATGCGGACCGTGCACCTCTCCATCCGGTCCGTGCACCTCTCCATACGGACCGTGTACCTCTGGACCCGGACCGTGTATCATATTTTCAGAACTCACTGCCTCCTGTTGGTACCAGATATCTCTCTCATCTTGATTCTCCCCCTGAGAGGGATATTTGGTATTTGGATAGAACGGTTCATCTTCCAGAAAAGTGACATCCATGGTAATATACCACTTTCTAGACACGGGATCATAACACTTGTACCCCTTTTGATTTAACCCGAGTCCAAGTGAAACACACTTGACTGCACATGGCTCAAGTTTGGATCTGTGGCTCCGTTGCACATGAACATATGCAACACATCCAAAGGTTTTTGGTGATAGGCTTAATACAGAGGGAATAGGCATGAAACTTGCGAGTTTTTTAAGAGGTGTTAGGAAATTATTGATCTGTGAGGGAAGTCTATTTATGACATATACTGCCATGGTTACAGCACAATCCCAAAATTTCTGTGGCACATCATTTTCAAGTAACAATGCTCTTGCTGTTTCAAGGATATGTCTATTTTTTCTCTCAGCTATACCATTTTGTTGCGGTGTTCCTACACACGTGGTTTCATGAATCATGCCTTTTTCGGCCAAAAAATCTCTCAAGGTTTTGTTGACAAACTCCCCCCCATTATCACTTCTAAGGAATTTTATACTGGTTCCAAATTGAGTTTGTATCATGGTATGGAAGGTTTTGAAAACTGTTGGTACTTCTTTCTTTTTTTCAGCAAATACACCCATGTCATACGAGTACAATCATCAATAAACAACACAAACCATTTATATCCAAGCACAGACTCAACCGGGGATGGTCCCCAAACATCAGAATGAACAAGCTCAAATGGTTTCTCACATTGATTTAAACTAATATGGTAAGGTACACGATGGCTTTTTGCCTTGATACAAGTTTCACAAGTAAACTGAGAAATGTCTATACTAGAAAACAAACTAGGTAAGATTTTCCGCATATAGCCAAAAGAGGGGTGTCCTAACCGCTTATGCCATGTCCAAATCTTATCCTCATTTTTTGAAGTTGCTTTTGCTAAGTTATTGCTTCCAGTCTTGAGATCTTCCAAGTGATACAAGCGACCTCTCTTAGAACCACGCCCAATGATCTCCTTCGTGAGGATATCCTGTATAATGCAAAAGTTTGGAAACATAAGAACTACACAATTCATTTCATCAGTTAGTTGACCAACAGAGATTAGTCGCGTAGTTAGGGATGGTACAAGTAGTGTGTTATTCAATATTAGAGATTGACTAATCCCTACATCACCTGCCCCTTCTACTGGATACCCAACACCATTCGCGTTTAAAATATTGTGCACTCTAGGTTTCCTCATCTCCTTTAAGTCGGTTTTTACAAAGGTCATGTGATCCGTAGCACCGGAGTCTATTACCCATCCGTCTAGACTTTCTTGAGCAATAAAAGACATACCTTGACATGCTGGTTTACCACTGTTGATACCTGACTGTTGATCACTGGTTTCGGCTGTTTCATAGGAGGTTGCACGGACCGTGCATAGGTGTGTCCGGGCCGTGCACGAGTCTGCACTGACAGTGTGCTGTTCGGCCTGATTCTTCTCTCCTCCAGCTTTCACCAGGTATGCTTGATTTCTCCCACCATCTCCTTGCAATTTCCCCTTTTTTCCTTTGAACCATTCGGGGTATCCAACTATTTTGGGATTGGAAGTAATAGGAGGTGTTATCTGTTGTGGTTTGGTTTGAAGGGACATTAGATGCGCCATTTGGGTTTGTTGTACAGTTATGAGCTCTGTTAGTTTCTCCAACAGAGTTTGGGTAGGGGTTTCTTCTGTCATGGTGAGTTTGTGGAGGTTTTTTGGCTTACAGGATCGAAAGATGCTCTGATACCATGTAACTTTGACAGCAGCGGAATAGTGTACGGGCCGTGTATGATTATGCACGGACCGTGTAAGAACAAAGAAAAACAGAAAGAGTAGAGAAAGAAGAGAGAAAGAAGAGAGAAAGAAGAGAGAGAGACACAATGTTTAACGAGGTTCAGCACCAACTTGGTACCTACATCCTCCACACTCACACACACACTTTTTTATTTCTTACACAAGAAAGATATCTTTTACAAGAGAAGGAGGAGAGGTTTTATAGAGGGAACCTCCCTCAAATTTCCTAAATCCTACTTTCCTTTTTTCTTTCTTTCTCTTTTTTCATATATTACAATCTTCTAAAATAAGAAACAATATAACTAAGAAATAAATCATAAATTACCAAAGGATTCTGGCTGCCACCATTCATACCAAATATGACAGCCAGCTGCCACCTTCCATAACTGATCTGGCGGCCAGGTACACGGTCCGTGTACTTACCACACGGACCGTACATGCTCTGCTTCAATACTTTGATACTGTCAATTGGCAATTCTTGATTAAAGTTTTTCAAAGCATCGGTTTTAATGACACTTGGCTGAGATGGATGGAGAATCTGATTTTGCGGTGTACATCTCAAATTCTGATAAATGGGCTACTAGGCAAGAAGATTGAACTTAAGCGGGGTGTACCAAAAGGTGATCTCTTATCATCTTTTCTATTTTTGATGGTCATTGATTTCATACCGAGGTGGTTAAGAATATTGACTGATTGTGGTGCTTTGAGATTGCCAATTGATAGCATGCACCCTTGCCCATTGTACGCGGATGACGCCTTTTTCTTCATCAAGCCAGAGATACAGCAAATCCAGATCCTAAAAATAGTACTGCTGACATTTGGAAACTTGTCGGTCTTAAAGGTAAGCTTAGAAAAAGCAGCGTTATTGACGACCTAGTTACAAAATAATCGGGTACAGCAATTGGTTACGGTTATGGGATGTTGATTAATTTTGATGTATCCATTTTTTGGACTCCTTTTGACCACTTGACTCTATGCAAAACTCTAATTTAAAATTTTAAAATTTTCACATGTAGATGCATCACTCATAAGATAGAAGGATTTCAACGTTTGGATTCGTCGTTTGAAGTCAATCCAATAGATTTTAGAGTTGAGTTCGCAAAGGAGTTTGGTGAACTTAGGAACACCCTAGTTCTACTCTATAAATTACAGCAGAAAATTGCCCATATATTTTCTAATTAATGGCTATCTTCTATGATCCTATTTATTATTCAAAAAGGTTGGTGGAAGAAGACTATCAGAATTTATCACACTTGAATTTTCCTATTGCTGGTCATTGTCACGTTAAAAAATAGACAGAGATATTCTATATATTCTGAGTATATTTCTATGATGATACATATCAACTGTACTTAATATATGAATTACAGCAGAAAATTGCTCATATATTTTCTTATTAATGGCTATCATCTATATCCTATTTATCATTCAAATAGGTTGGTGGAAGAAGACTATATCTAGAGTTGATCACACTTGAATTTTCATACTGCTGGTCATTGTCACGTTAAATAGACAGAGATATTTCTATATATTGCTGGTCATTTGTTCCTATCAGTAAACACTATGATCTAAAGAATTAGTTGTTTGTTTGATTGACCTATCTAAAACATCCACACAAAATAATTACTGTTAAAGTAGTATATAAATATTCAGAATGTCAGATGTTAATAGCCATCCCAAACCAAACCCATATTCATATTCGCCTGCTGGCAATTAAATTTTTGTTTAACAAATATATGTTAAAACTAGTTGAATCAGCTTCCCTTTTTTATTTTCTTTGATAAAATTTAGTAACTAATTAATCAGGCTTCTTTACTGACTGGAAATCTTTAGCGTTTATATGCTAGAACTGAATTTGATTCCCTTTTAGAGAGGTTTCTTCTTTCAACACTAAATTTGTTTGAACAATGGCTTAATTACTAGCCATAATTTTTTAATTGCTTCTAGTTAGAGTAAACTAAATTTTCAATTTTGGATAATCTAATGGAGTAGAACTAGAGTGTTCTTTTGTTCACTAAGTTCTTTGTTGAGCTTCAAATGACGAACCCAAACCATTAAAACTGATCTACTTCATGAATTATACATTTTCATTTTAAAATTTTAATTTTTCAAATTAATATAGTATAAAGTCAAACGGTAAAAAAAATAGTTTATGAGAGAATTTTAATGCATTCAATTTTCATTATTTTTTTACCACTTGACTTTATACTAAATTAAGTTCAAAATAAAAAATTATTTTTATACATATCACTGACGAAGTAAATCGGCTGCAACGATTTGGATTCATCGTTTGAAGTAAATCTAATATATTTTGGAGTCAAACTTAATTACTAAAAGACTTAGTGAGCTTACAAACATCCTCGTTATACTCGATGATTCCACATTATATTTATAAAGTTAGGTGTTGGACCAACCCCCAACTCCCCCTTCTATAAATTAAGCATTGAACCAACCATATATTCAATTTCATCATGACAATATTTATTATCATCGCTACTAGTACTGCTCATGCAAGGGACGTATTCCATGTCAAAGAAAATAGTCAAATAAATGCAACCAAGTCAACATCAGTTCTATATTAAAAAAAATGTTGAGAGTAAATCAAACTTTTACATATTGTACTTGTTTATTTGTGTACTAAACTAATTTTTTATTTACAACAACAATAATAAATCAATCGAATTTTAAGATAAAATTATGAAATCTACCTCATAATCAAATTAATAAAAGAATAATTTATAATCACCAAGTGTCATACTCCAAAAAAATAATAATGTCATAACTTCTTAGTGGTGAAACAAACACAGTTAATAATAAATGCATTAATGAGTCATGAAAAATTTGATTATGTTCACAACAATTGTGTTTCGATACGCACAACAGGATGAAAAAAATTTACATATATCTTGAAATGCCATATTTAGATTTTATAATAATTAAGAATTAATTGCCTAAGAAGTCATTTGTAAATTTGTTTACACAGTAGATTAATTTATATATTACTACAAGTAGAATTATTTATTAGGGCCAATGCTGTATCTTGTTCTGAGCATCTTGTATTAATTGTTATATCACTTTGCGTTCTTCTGCAAATATTATCTAATTCCTCTTGCACCGTAGGGTCCACATTCCTGCTGCATAGACCATGTCCCAATCCGGTATTATATCTTCAAATGTGTCAAAGTTTCAAAAAGTTTATTTCTTCTATACGTATTAACACTCGATTGAATTATATATATAACCCTTTTTCAGTCCAGATGCCATTAATATGATACCATTTTTTACTTGTTTTCTTTCGGAAAATATATTTCTTTGAATTAGTATAATGATTTTGTTCTACTCAAATACATACATACATATATATATATATATACATATATACATACATACATACATACATATAGAGTAGAACTAGGGTGCTCTCGAGTTCACCAAGCCCTTGGTGAACTCAAGTCCAAAACTCATCGGATCGGCTTCAAACGACGAATCTGACCGTTGAAACCTGTCTACCTTACGAGTGATGCGTCTACATGCAAAAATTTTAAATTTTGAAATTAATTTTGCATAGAGTCAAATGGTCAAAAAAAGTCAAAAAATGAATGCATTAAAATTAATTTATTAACCCTCTAATTTTGACCACTTGACTCTATGCAAAATTAATTTCAAAATTTAAATTTTTTGCATGTAGACGCATCACTCGTAAGGTAGACGGGTTTCAACGGTCGGATTCGTCGTTTGAAGCCGATCCGATGAGTTTTGGACTTGAGTTCACCAAGGACTTGGTAAACTCGAGAGCACCCTAGTTCTACTCCATACATATATATATACATATATACATACATACATACATACATACATACATATACATACATACATATATACATACATACATATATACATATATATATATATATATATCAACAGTTGAATTAGTATAATGATTTCGGAAAATATATTCTCATCATGCCTCATCCATAATTCACATTCTTAAGAATATAGATGACTAGTCAAAGTTGGAGAATTTAATTAATTGGTTATGAACTAACTAAATCAGGAGTTGTCAATGGACATCAAATCAAATTCGATGCCATTCAATTTACATTTAGATTTGCATATACAATTTTAAAATTCGTTTAGATCAAATGAACACAAATCTTGACGCGTGTCTAACAGCTCTGATCGGACATTAAACCAAATTTGGGCTAATGCCTATCGAACCACCACCACTCCAACAACTAACTGATTAATTATGATAACGATTTGTGGTTCCAGCACTATTGGTATCGAAAAGTGGCCCATTTTCGGCCCAATTGGAATCTCAAAATAATTTTCCAATTTCATCTCTCGGTTTTAAACCTGTTGGATTTGGGTTTTCATATTCAAAATGGGTACCCACTTTATATATGTAGGTCTTATTGGGCTATTGGAATATGGGCATAATACACAGCTTAGACATAATTAATGCCTAAGAATCGTAGATATTAACAGAGATATGATGGCCATGTGGGAAGCTCTGATATATAGTAATAAGGAAAGCCCAACTTATTTCCTCAACATCTCTTGCCTCTCTTCTAACTCGACTATATATTCCCTATTTTAGGATAGTGATATATATAATGTTATTGGGACATATCTCAGTTCTTATGAACACTTTATTATATTAACAAGGGAGTGTCTTCTTTTTTCCTTAAGCTTTTCTCAGAGGTGAGGTTTATTCTGTCAAAAGGATACTGTATTCATCTGTCGTCAAAAAAAAAAAAAAAAACAATATGTGTGCTATATATTTATGGACCATGTACGTGAAAGGTGATGGCACTAATTTTTGGATAAGTCATATATATCTTGTGATAAGTCATATATATCTTGTGAGTATACAAGTAATCATTTTGCATATATGGCACATAAAACCTGATGGCACTAATTTATGTTTATGTAATTATTTTAATAGTATGTGAAAAAAACGTTTCTATTTCTTAATACAATACATAACCCTTAGCAACACACATGTAAGAATTATTACATAAAAAATAAATATAATTGTCTAATTCCATCCTACTACCCATACATAGCTAATGCCCGCCATAACACCAAGGATCAATACAATGCAGATTACATTTTTGAACTGACAACAATTTGACCCATTAATGTTTGTTATATTACTAAATTGTTGCCACTTCAAGTAGCATCCTCTTTTTAGAGAAGCAAAATGCAGTAGAACCGGCTCCCATAACCCGCTTTTCTTCATCACAAAAATAACAATCGAAACTACCACCCAGGAGAAAGCTAGCCTCTGCAGAATGTCCCATCCAGTTAGTAAGGCTGGAGCCCACTTCTTAGGATTAATATTCATTTTTTTTTTAATTCTTTTATAATTATATCTAACATCGTAGATTGCAGATATGCCCATAGTGAATGCCACACCCATGAATAAGGCAGCACACCAGATCACCCACACCAAGAACTTCATCGCAATGTTTCTCTTCCGAGGGACCACACATAACAAAAGCATCATAACACTAACAGATAAAAAAAGCGCAACCATGTCATATATTTGGAAGTAATTTAAAGAATCACCGAGGACAGGTTGACCTTTAGTCGTCTCATGATCCTTATCATCAGGTTGAAATCCTCCTGGAGGATTTAATGCTGCTTGGAATGTGACAGTCGCCACCAACGTCGCCACCAACAATAGAATTTGGGGATCATACCTCTTTTCCTTTTTCTTTTTTTGCAACTCTAAAGTTCCATTTTCTATGTCATTTTTGGAGCCGGGAAAACCGGGCCGCCGCAACAACGTTCTTGAAGTTGGTATTGGGTTTGAACTGCCACTTGAAAAAGAATCCCTGATGACAGGTACTGCTTCAGACAACACTTCAGCTGCAGTCTTTCCCCCAGCTGCTCGTGTCATCTCTCCAAGGACGAGATCTCCATTCTGTGGCCATGATCCTAACAGAACATCGAGTGGAGTTAAGGATGCCATGTTCATAATGTTCATATCGATGGCTGATTTATTCAACAACAATTTGATTACCTGCGATACAGAGGTGCAGTTTGTTAAGTACATGGTTACAAAAGCATCAAGGATGAATATATTTATCAGAAAGAAAGTTATGGCTTACTGGTAATTGTTTGCTTGCCACGGCATGATGCAAAATAGTATTTCCTCTGTCATCCTTTGCATTAAGGTCTTTCACCCGGTCGATCAAGAACACAACTGTGTCAAAAGAATTATATTTGACAGCCAAATGAAGTATAGTTTCTCCACAATTTGTAACCCTATGCACTGCCTCCTCACAGGATTCCACTAAAACTTTGACGACTACTGCCCTTCTTTTTTGAACAGCAATATGAAGTGGAAATAACCCTTGCTGTGTCTCACTTAATAAACAAAGGTCCAAGCCAGCCTGCATAGACAAAATGAACATTGTATTACAAGAATATTTTGTAAACCGTAAAATCTTGATGGTTCGCCGTTCGCGGACCACAAAATGTTTACAGCTAATGGCACATACTATATTGTAGTGGGGTTCTCATTTGGATCTTTTAATGTTTTTCCCTACATTTTTTTGTATAGAAAAGTGTATGGCCATCGGATGTAATTTTGGTTCCGATGAGCATGAGAGCCGTCCGATGCACTTTAAAATTAGCGAGAGCACCGCACTGAGATTCGTGCGCACGAATTTTAAAGCGCATCGCACGGCTCCGATGCCCATCGGATCCAAATTTACTTCTGATGGCCATCGGTCCTTAACTGAACTATTTTTTGTAAGCAAAGTACTTAATCAGAAACATCAAAATGAACTGCTCATATTAATTACCTTCAACAACTCCTTCACGACAGTGACATGACCGTGGGCGGCGGCCAAATGCAGGGGTGATAACCCCTGGCTGTTGAGCTCCTTGGCAAGCCCGGGTTTGTGATAGATAACCTCGCGAACAAAATCAGCATGTCCAAGCATTGCTGCAATATGTAAGGGGTTATCTCTCACTGATGTTCTGCCAATCACTTTCTCAAGCAAGAACTTATCTTTCTTGAGAAGTGATTTTAATGAATTCACATCTCCAGCTTGAGAGGCCTCTTCTAGTTTTGCAAAGAGCGTATCCATAGTCAATGTTAGTCTCTTTTCCTTGGTTGAGTTTACACACACAACACTAGTACCTTTAATAGAGTTTATGCCGCGTGTTGACCTAACACCAACTATCGTCAAGTCAATGGATACTGCAAACAGTGATTGATGTAAGATTTTCTGTTCGTTGGTACAACAAAGTAATGAAAGGTGCTTAATTCACACGGCTGTGGAAAAACTGACTATGATTGAATACAAAAACACCAAATATTAAGCACCAAATTATTATAGCTTTCTAACCGTTAATTTAGATAAACTGACAATAACTGCAAACAGTGATTGATGTAAGATTTTCTGTTCATTTTATAAAATATCCTTCTTTTTCAAATCATCAAACAAAATACCCTCCCAATTTTTTTGTCAAAATGCCCTTGTAGGCCCTATTTGTCCCCTCTATTTCCCTCCCTTGTGCTCCTCCCCATTTACTCTTCTTTATTCTGTAAATATATTTTTGTTTAAAGTTACTTCCAGTCTACAACCAGTAAAAAAGGAATTGGAAAAAGTAAAGACGGTTTGACTATTAATATAGAACTACTACATTTTGTAAAAAAGAATTGAACCAACTGTTTATATTCTTAATGAATCGTTATTATATTTGTTTTTACATAGTGTACACTTCTATTATTCACGTTTTTTAAAATAACGAACCACCAACAATTATTGAAGTTTTGACAAAAAAATTCTGACTAGAATAATTATTTTATACTTTATTGTTGGTATTTAATCTCCAAACCACTAGATGATTAAATTTTTTAGATACTAATATTTAATGTTATAATATTTTTTACATATTTGAAAATTATATCTATTTAAAATGAGAAAATTGGGTATGTATTATTGCAATTGGATATTTCTCTATAAAATAATAATTAAAAAGATCTCCATATAAATTTATGGATCTCTTATATTTCCTCTTTGCATAATTAATCATGTTAAATACAATTGTTACATTTTTAATTAATATTAGTATCTGAACAATTTTGAAAAAATAAAAACAATCTGGGCCTTGAAGAAATTTGGTCCTTAAAAGAAATTTTCAGTTTGGACCTTACAAAAAAATTTATGTATCATAATGTATGTTATTTGCGCTACACGCTACGCGCTATTGCGGACCGCTATTACCGCTATAGTGATCGTAGCTGAATTAGCGCACTTTTATTCCATAACTTAGTTTTTAAGGTCTATAAATACTATAGCATGCTATTTAGAACACGGCTAATTCCATGTACTGTGCTATTGTATTTTAATATATCTGCCCAAAAAACATATATCTTCCCTTTGGTAGCTGTACTGCCATATTATCTACTAATATTATTTTCCAATATCCTTTTACTGACTTATCTTGGAATTCAAAGTACCACACTTTGCCAAGAGGGCCTTATTCATAATTTCAAGATTCAACACTCCAAGTCCTTCAATAGTAAACGAGGAGCAAAACTGAAGTGGCTTTAAGATGGATTCTGATCATGCCTCATCCATTAGTCAAACTTGGAGAATTTAATTAATTGGGGATTATATTGATGTTGGGGACTGCTAGGTAATTTTGGTTATGAACTAACTGAATCAGAGGTGGTCAATGGACATCAGGTCAAATTCGGTGCCATTCAATTTACGTTTAGATTTGCATATGGAATTTTAAATTTGTTCAGATCAAATGCACACGAATCTTGACGCGTGTCTAACGGCTCTGATCGGACATTGAACCAAATTTGGCCGATGCTCATCAAACCACCATCACTCCAAGAACTAACTGATTAATTATGATAACTACTTGTGGCTCCAACACTATTGATTAATCATATTGAGCGATTCAAATCTACTATTTGAACTTTGTAAACGGAAATAAGAATGTGATTTAAGTATAAAAGACGTGAGACATTTGAAAAATAATTTGTTATGAAATTATCCCAAACTAATATGTTGGCTAATTAATAGGCTAGGTTCCATGTCCCAACTCCCAGCGAACACGAAGACTTGGGGTCAACGGGTCAAGGTCATCTTCAACGGGTCAAGCTACCATCTTAAATGTATATCTAACGTTGTTTGACATGCAATTAATGCTATATATACATATATGGTATACCAGCATGTAGGGGTGTCAACGGGTACGATACGGGTCGGGTGGAGGCATTTTTATATCCGTACCCGTTATGATAACGGAATTTTTTTTATTCTTATTTGTTTTTTTTTAATATGGTACGGATCGGGTAAACGGATAAAAAGTTGCATTGACATCTCGATTTATGCTTTCTATAATTTTTTTTAAAACAAGACAAAAAAATAATAATAATAATTAACACCACTAATTTGTATTATGAAAATTTAGTAAAATACAAAACTTTATTGTATCATGTATTATCTTCATACAAATATATAATTAATATCTTCATACAAAACTTCATACAAACTTTATTGTACCCGTCTTTTCGAAAACGATACGGGTTGGATAAACTGATAAAAGAATATCATTGACACCCCTACCAGCATGGAAACTTGTTGGATTATTATTGTTGATATATGAGATTTGGAGGACGTCCCTTTTTTATGTTTTACAGTTGATCTTTCAAAATTTCCCCTTTTACGTATGAGAGTATGGCTATATGTAGCGACTCATTCATTTTCTTTTGGAAAATAATTAATTAGGTTGGTTTTGAAAATTTTCATCTCCGGCTTGCTGGCTAATAGAAATATAATTACAGCACGTCAGTAACAAAGCTTAATTCATGTGTCGTGTTTTTGAAGAAATTGCATAACACACTGCAAAAATTTCTTAATGATTATAATATTATATATATATGTGCCATTATTTGTAAATTCAATAAGTATTGAGGTGACTGATTTACTAATTTTTATATATATTAATTATAAAGACTTTGGCTCCCTTTTAAAGCTAGGGTGTGATGTACTCACCAAGATGGTTTGGTGAGCACAACTCTAAAAATCTATCGAATTGGCTTCAAATGACGAATTCAAACCGTTAAAATCCATCAACTTCATGAGTGATGCATGTACATGCAAAATTTTGGAAGTTTAGAATTCATTTAGTACAAAGTCAAGCGGTCAAAAAATTGAAACTTTTGCAAGTTATTTTATAAATTATTTTATGTATTCATTTTTCATTATTTTTTTTACTGCTTGATCTTGTACTAGATGAATTCGGAACTTTCAAAATTTTACATGCACATGCATCACTCATAAAGTAGATGGATTTCAATGATTTGGATTCGTCGTTTGAAGACAATCCGATAGATTTTTGGAGTTGTGCTCACCAAGCCTTCTTGTGAGTACATCACACCTTAGCTATGCTCTTCTTTTTTCTCTGAGAATTATTCAAAATGAAATTGTTAACACTGAATACAAATGTTTAGATAGTATTAATTTTATTAGCGGCTAGCTCTGCCAACATATGTAAAGAAATGATTGAAAGAGTCGGCATTGATTGGTATAAAATTGACAGTTCCAGCAGAATTTTGTCATTTGATCAAAATTAAGTACTAGTATCGATCACTACATAATTTTTTTAATCTGATCTAAACTGTCAAGTCGTATTTTAATTAGATGTTGCCAAGAAATCTACCGATCTGCTAGATGTTTGGAGAAATAAATGTGGATATTTATTTTGACAAATTGCGTCAATTTGAGATACCCTGTATCTGGCCTAGTCTTAATTGTTGGAGACTTGGAGCAGATCCTGGTCAAATTTACAGAGCTTTGTTCTTCAGCCAGCACTACTACAGAAAAACAGATTGCACACGGACATTAATGGAAGAGCTACACGGATTTTCTGCTGTGTTTAAAGCCAGGGTGTATGAATAGGTCAGAAACTACACACGGATATTTAACCGTGTGTGATTATAATGATTTCTACACGGATATTCCCTAATTAACCGTGTACAAAGACCTGCCGGTGTCGCTCTACAAGTTACCGAGCTACACGGATATCCCCTAATTAACCGTGTATGATTCCTCTTTCTACACGGCTTTATATTAAAAGTCCGTGTAGCTCTCTTAGCTATTATACACGGACATTTGGTAAATATCCGTGTACAAATAGTTGAAGATATTTTGTATTTCGCCTCCAGCAAGGCTATCATACACGGATTTTTCCAAAATATCCGTGTATGCTTAGTATTGCACACGGTTTTTTATAAAATGTCCGTGTATAAATACCTTTTTTTTTTTTGTATATTTTGTTTTTGGGCTAGCCTCCAGCTTTGCTAGCCAATTTTTTGCAACAGAAATACAAATATTCATTCGAAACAGATTAATTAGCAAGAAATTACTAAATTTATACAAAATTCATATAGCAATAAATTCATTCGAAACATATTTTTATTACAAATCTATGCAAATCCATATCGAGGATTACAAAATTCCATGGCAAACCACCTTGCCCACATGCACCGCACATCGTCGATCTGATCCTTGGTGTAATGCGCTTGCTTTGTCACACTCTACAAAATTATAATTTGATAATAGTTAGTATTTCAGAAAATGTAGATATCAATTGCTTATTATATAGGAAATTAATATGAAGTACATACCGCTTTTGGGAATTGGAATTGTACTCTTTCGACAAAGTCCAACATGAATATCATCGTGTAATATGCGCATTCCCAACCCTCCTTCTGTTGCGGGCTCTGAAATTTACATTTAGCGGCATTTGTTAGAATGACAAAAAAATTTTTAACAAGAAATTAAATTTCTAACTCATAAAGAGTGTGCTCACCAACATCCACTTCCAACTCAACTTGCTTTTCTTGCTCGTGCCCGTGCTATATGATCCTCCCTCTTTAATATATTTCGCAAAAGCCCTTACAAAATTGAGTGAATGTAATTAGCAATTTTATAATTTGATATGATTGAAAGAAATGCAAACCTATAGAATTATTATTGCTTACTTATTCACAAAAGGGAAGATAACTTTGCACTTGTCAGCCGCGATCCTTCCTTTGGGCTTACAAGAATCAACAATTATGCTCGTATTTAGGTACGGCACAATGAAAATCAAGCACCAATGTTTGCTGTGGGATCGAGGAGAAGAATTATAGTACTTTAGCATATAAAAGTGACACGAGTATTTGCTATGATTGATGGTGTGATTTCATTTTTTTATGTTTAACTTTTAATTCCTTTATACAATTCTTTAATTAAAATATAAACAACACATAAGTTAAGATTAGAACTAACTCCTCGTGGTATGGCATGAGAATGAATTTCTTCTCCTCCGCCTTAGCACGATGCATCGCAGAACACATGTACTCGATTGACATATCCGGATAATATGTCACTGCCGTACCACTCACTTTCTCGGGGTCCAGAAACATGCACAAGTTCTTCCTTTCAACCATCTCATCACAGTTTCGGACTAGCTTCCTGAAAACTCATCATATTGTAATTAGAATATATATTTGAGTTCTATACAATAATGAAAATATTTTAATATCACTAACATGAGAAAAATGGTGATGTGTGAAACATCGAGCCATTTTTCGGATGACGAGTGGTGGAAGAGGTCCTTGAAATCTTTGAACGTTATCAGGACATCCCTGCCTTCGTGTAGAAACATACCAGGTGGGACAGGGATGATGATAGCCTCCATGCCTTCGGGCGCCGTCATCAAGTAGTCGTGGAGAAGGCGCAAATCATTGGGCAAACGGCTGTATTCTTCTTCGGTGACCATAGGACGTGAAGGTGATTGTGGCGCGTCAGGCGCGATGTCGCAAGCCACCTCCTGACGTACCGGTGACATCGCCGTACCGGTAACATCATCTCCTCGTGTCTGTATCAAGTTATAGATGTATTATTCTAGTATTTCAAAAAGAATGAGTTGAATGTAACAAAATAAATGGATTTTTTTATGGATTACCTGATCCAAAACAATCTGACTCTTGGGCCATTGGACAAATGACATCCGTGCGTCATCAAGCACAAGCGCTTCGTCGGTAGGGACAGGAAGGGGTACGCGCTGCCATCCATCCACGACTAACTCAACCTGCACGCATGCATGGTCGGGTCTTAGCGGAGTAGAGTGTACACTTTTGGCGAGTGGATGTACAACGCCCTTAGCAACGATCAGAGAAACACTACCATTCCGCAGGAAGAGGTCGCATGCTCTGGGGTCCTGCAAATTTATAGGAAAGTTGTTTATTTTAATGATGCGATATTGTCTAACAAGGTTGCAAACAGGTTTTAAATACCTTTAGATTATGAACAAGTATTGATTACCTTGAGATTATCCAAATCGTCTAAGGCGCCCCACGTGCCGGATGCTTGACTACTTCGCCGAATTCCCGGCGAAATGGGAGGTGGTTGCTCGGATGGCTGCGTAGTTGCTGATCTAATTTGTGTCAACATTGCTTCCATCTCAGCAAACCTTGCGTCGTACTCTTTGCTCACCTCCGCGCGTATCTGCGCAACTATCTCGTCTTTGTTTACCTTGGCACGAGATTTTCTTCGAGGTTTCTCTCCCTCCACTCGGAACACCTCCTTCCAGCCCCTGTAGACCCCTACACCCCTTACTCGACCCGGGTGTTCTGGATTCTCGAGCGCTGCTGACAAGGAATCATTTTGTCGTTCGACACTCCGGGCACCCGAGTTGACCTCCTCCTCCACTTCTAACTGTTCAAGTAGAAGAATTAGTTAAAGCAAAAGAACAATTGATGTACTTTCGGAGTTATAATTTTCGGATGAATGTCACAAAGTAAGTATAAAGGACTCTTACCATTCTTTGAGCCACGGGTTGCAAATCCTTTGGGAGTACTATCCTCCCGTCAGCGGTTACCTCGGCTCTACCCATGACCCAATCTTTGCTCCTAGGATTTTGGATCATAACCACGGGTGAGTCAGAATCCTTGTTTTGGTCTAGTATTTTCCTCCATTCTGCCTTCTTACCCTCGTAACCAGCTGACCCTAGATGGTGTGGATACTTGTTGAAGGCAACGGTCCTCCTGCCTTCATCACTTTTTGCCTTCACAGAAACAAGACAATAACGATCAGTTAGTTTTAGAAAGATAAGTACATATCGAGAAAGAATAAGCATAAATTTGGCACGAGTTAGATACCTGGAACTCTTTGGTGGACTTCAAAGCTTGAAACGCATCCCAGTCCTCTTGTTTTAGCCATTTGTAGTAGCCGACCGGATTTCTCCCTCTCTCCATGAACTCCGTCTTCAACGTGCTCTTGAATTGCTTCCAACCATTGTTCATAATCTTCAAAGTCTTATCCTTTGGAACATCATTCTTGATGTTCCACACCGCCTGATTGACACCAAATTTAGTGTATTCAAGTATAGATCATACATAAGTAAAAATAAAGCAAAGAGTTGTTAGGCACTTTACCTTCACCGTGTTCCACCACTCGTTCTTCACCTTATCCTCAAAATGATCCCATCTCTCAACAAGGATACTCGCTCTTTGCTTCACCAAATTCGTACACCAATTTGAGTATTTCTTCCGTTTTTCTCCCTGCGCACGCCCGTCTTCTGTGAACCAGATTTCTTGATGGGTCTGCTCGGACATGCTCGTGCACATTGTCGGCCCTCTTCTCCTTCTTTCTGATGAGGCAGTAGCTTGCTGCTCCTCTTCTGCCATCATATCGACGTACTCATCCTCATCCGACATGGTTCTGCATGAAATTAAAGATCAAATCATAAGTGACCAATAATTGATATTCTTGCACAAAAATTGATATTCTTGTACCAATAATTGAAATCCTCAAGTTGATATTCTAGTCTCAGGAGCAAAGCACGAGGCATACCTTTTGTTTACTGGATTTGGCATAATGACCTTTTTGATATTCTACTACATATTTTGTCTTTTGTAGGGATAAATGAACAAAATAGAGATAAATTAACAAAACCATATAACCTAGATTAATCAACCAACCATATAACCTAGATTAATTAACCATACAACTTTTCACATGGCTAACCTAGATCAATAGATTAAACATCAATAGATTAATCAATCAATTTTTGACATATAACCTAGATTATTTGAATTAACCTAAAATAACCTAACAAGTACCATAATTATTTGAATTAACCTAAAATACCCTAACATGCAAGTACCATAATTATTTGAATTAAACTAAAATACCCTAACATGCAAGTACCATAATTATTTGAATTAACCTAAAATAACCTAGGTTATATGCTAAAATAACCTAAAATTAACAAGTATCCTAAATTAACCTAAAATACCCTAAAATACCCTATATACAAATTAACAAGTACCATAATGTATTCAATACTAACAAATACCAACCATGGCTAACGGGTTCAAACCCAATAAGAAAAATAACGAGATAGAGAGACGCTAACCACGGGTGAGAGAGACCACGGGTTAGAGAGAGAGAGACCACGGGTGAGGCGGTGAGGCGGCGAGGCGGTGAGCGGTGAAGATCGAGCTCGGAGTCTTTGGGAGATTTTTGGAACTGAAAATTTTGAGGGTTTTCGGACTTATGAAAATTTTGGCAGAGAAGGATTTCGAAATAACCAATGTTTCCTCATTATACACGGCTGTTAAGTTAATGTCCGTGTAGCTCTCTCCAATTCTACACGGTTGTACATAAAAATCCGTGTGCAAATCGCCTTTCTACACGGACATCTAGCTAATAGCCCGTGTAGCTCTCTTCCATTTCTACACGGACTATTAGCTAAAAGTCCGTGTATAAATCGTTCCGACAGGCGGGTCCCAGGTTCAGTAAAATGCTCTGAATGGTTGCGGGCCGCAATACTTTCGAAATAACTAATATTAAATATTTTAACTAATATTTAGTGAAAACTAATATTTTAACTAATATTTATTTTATTTTATTATTAAATGTTTTAACTAATATTTTCAAAAACTAATACTAATATTTGATAATATTATAAGCATTAAACATAATCCTTCATTGTTGCAATATTTGATAATATTTGATAATATTAAAAGCTACACGGTCTTAAACAAAATAAATATTACACATTATGCTTTTTTTTTTCCTTTTTCTCCTTTTTTCCACTATTTGAACAGTACCCTCGGCCCATAATCCTTCATTGTGGTCGGACCGCATGTAGTCAGCTTCGTCTACCCCTTCAAGTGTTGCTACCTCAGTTTGCACATCGGTACAAAATGGAGGTACTTCGTCGAACTGGTCGTACTCTTCTTCATCGACGACATTTTCTACCCCGACAATCCTTCTTTTTCCGGATAGGACGACGCTCAACCTGTCATCACTCGGGTCAGTGGCATAAAAGACTTGGGTGGCTTGCTTGGCGAGTATAAACGGATCATCAACATGCCCAACCCTATTTAAATCAACGAGTGTGAACCCGTCGTTATCAACTTTAACACCTCGGTCTTCGACCCATTGACACCGAAACACGGGAATGCTCAGGCGAGGACTGTAAATGAGCTCCCAAATTTCTTGAATAACGCCATAATATGACTTTGATGCTATTACAGCCCGACCATCTCCGGATCTACTGAATTCTTGAGAGGTCGCCACCAACGTCACCCTACTGTTTTGCATCGTGCTCTTATCACTCTGGGATTTTGTGTAAAATGTATATCCGTTAATCTCGTATCCTTGGAATGTTCTAACAACAATTTGGGGTCCTTTGCCAAGCAGTTTAACAATTTCAGGTACGGGGTGTGACTGCACTCTTTCTTTCAGCCATCTTATAAAAGAACGATTATGCTCGTTAGTAAGCCACTTCTGACTTCTCGTGTAGTTTTGTTGTTGAAGGATTGTCATGTGCTCATCTATATAGGGAGCAACATCTGTCATGTGTTGTAGTACAATAAAATGTGCCTTTTGCAGTTCATTTAGATCAGCAACTACGGCTCTCAACCCAATTGTCCCGACTCCTTGGAGCCTTCCCTCGTATCGAGATTTTGGAACGCCAATAGGATCCACACCGGTCAAGTAGTTGGTGCAAAAATCAATCACCTCCTCCGTAGAATATCCTTCTATAATGCTGCCTTCGGGTCGATGTCGGTTCCTTACGTATTTTTTCAAGATGCCCATGTATCTCTCGAATGGATACATATACCGAAGGAACACGGGACCACAAATCTTAATTTCTCTCACAAGATGAACAACAAGGTGAACCATGACATCGAAAAAAGATGGCGGAAAATACATCTCAAGTTGGCAAAGAGTAACGACGACCTCCTTTTGCAAAGAGTCCAATTTTAGAGGGTCTATCACTTTGGAATTTATTGCATTGAAGAAAGAACAAAGCTTCGTAATGGTTTGATGAACGTGCTTTGGTAAAATTCCCCGAATTGCAACGGGAATTATATGTGTCAATAAAACATGACAGTCGTGAGATTTCAGACCGACCAGTTTCAAGTCCTTCATCGACACCAACTTCTTAATATTCGAATAATATCCTGATGTGACTTTTATACCATTGAGGCATTCACAGAAGCTTGTTTTCTCTTTCTTTGACATTGTGCACAGTGCGGGGGGTAGGTATGTGCGCTTCCCTTTCTCCTGCGGTGCGAGCTCGTGTCGTATTCCCATCTCTACCATGTCTTTTCTCACTTTAATACCATCTTTCGTCTTCCCCGGAATGTTCAATAATAAACCAATTAAACTGTCACAGACATTTTTTTCGACATGCATGACATCTAGGCAATGCCTCACTTCTAAATATTTCCAGTACGGTAGCTCCCAAAATATGGACCTCTTTTTCCAAATATTCTTCGGTAGTGCTTTGGCGCATTTTCCAAAAACAACATCAATGTTTTTTACCCGTTCGAAGACACTCTCCCCGTCTAATGGATGACGAGCCACTCCAAGCTCAATTTTCCCATTGAATGCCATCTTCTTCTTACGATATGGGTGATTAATAGGAAGAAACCTACGATGCCCCATGAATACATTATTTTGACAATTTTTCAACCTCAGCACCTGCGTGTCATCTTCACAGATCGGGCACGCTTTTGCTCCTTTACAAGTGTAACCCGACAAATTCCCGTTCGCGGGGAAATCATTTACGGTGCAAAACACCATGGCCCGCAAGTTAAAGGTCTCTTTCATATACGCATCCCACACCGGGACGCCATCACGCCACAATTTTTGGAGGTCCTCGATTAATGGTGCGAGATATACATCTATGTCATTTCCGGGTTGTCTGGGTCCTTGGATTAGTAATGACATCATTATATATCTGCGTTTCATGCACAACCAAGGAGGAAGATTGTAGATGCATAAAAGAACTGGCCAAGTACTGTGCCGACTGCTCATACTTCCAAACGGACTCATTCCATCTGAGCTCACCACAATCCTAAGGTTCCGCGGTTCAGAACCAAATTCTTTGAAATGTCTGTCAATGTTTCTCCATTGAGGAGAATCAGCCGGGTGCTTTAGTTTACCGTCATTTTTGCGCTCTTCTTCGTGCCAGCGCAATAATTTTGCATCTTTGGGATTCGCAAACAACCGTTTGAATCTCGGTATTATCGGCAAATACCACAACACCTTAGCCGGAGGTCGGCCACTTGTGTCCTCGTTACAATCATCAGTGTCCTGGTCCTTACGACGTTTATATCGTGAAACACCGCATTTAGGACAGACATGCATGGCCTCGTACTCGTTACGATACAATACACAGTCATTCGGACATGCATGTATTCTTTCGATCTTCAACCCCATTGGACATATCAACTTCTTTGCCTGATATATTGTATCGGGTAACTCGTTGTTATCTGGAAGCATTTCTCCTAAAAGCTGTAATAAGGACGTGAAACTCTTATCGCTCCAACCATTGTCTGCTTTTAAGTTTAATAATTTCAACACAGCTGACAGTTTTGTAAAATTGGTACACCCGGGATACAACGGCTTCTTGGATTCATTAGACAAATTTTGAAATTTATCATAATTTTTATCACTAATTTCATCTTCCACATCACGTAACATATCCTCCAAATTTTCAGTAAACTCGTGTTCTACATTTTCATCAAAATTTCTCTCCATCTCATCATCGTCATTTTCGGGTTCGACGTTATCAGAATATTCGACACTCTCATAATCCTCGTTCCAATCAAGTTCAAAATTATCAGAAATTCCAACATTCTCATCATTCAATTCACGATTACAATCTTTATTGGCACTACTACTTTCCCCAAATTTCTCACCATGCATGAACCAACATGTATATCTCTTCTTAAATCCCCGACAAATCAAATGAGCTCTAATTTCTTCGATGTCCAAAAATCTTAATAAATTTTTACAATCTTTACAAGGACATAAAATGTCTTCTTCTTTTTTCTTCACTCTATAACTCTCAGCAAATTTTATAAACTCATCAACGCGAACCAAATATTCTTCACTGTCACGTCGCATTTCATACATCCAGCTTCAATCCATCTGTAAATTAAATTAAAAAAATAATTTGATCAATTAATCATGCATGCATGGTCAACATTCTCCTTCGTGTACAAAATTTTGGGCTTACAAAGGGCCGGTTTACAATCCTAACCCACTCTTTAAATATTATGTCTCATATGTGAACACATATTAGCGAGATTTAATTAGTATTTGAGAAAAATTCGGCAGCATTTCCCCTTAACTCCCCAAGTATGCGTACGAACCACATACTCGTAGGAGCAATAAGGGAAAATACTGTCGAACTTTCCTCAAATACTAATTAAATCCCGCTAATATGTGTTCACATCCTAAATGAGACATAATATTCAAAGAGCAGTCCCAAAACGGGGACTATCCAAAATTAATCCCTATTGGATTAATTTTGAACGGGCATGGACCTAAAAGCATCTAAAGGTCGGTTATTGGACCACAATACACTAATTAATTACATCTAAAATTAAGAAATCAAGCATGCATGAAATGACCTAAATAAGCCTAAATAACAGAAAATTAGAGGAAGAAAATGATTTAAATACATATTACTAACCTTAGAAAGATGGAGAGGAGAAAATACAAACTTAATTCAAAGATCTCAGATCTCAGCTGCTGGCCTCGATCAATTCGCAGAAATCTGATAGGAAAAAGCTCAGTTCGAGATGTATTAACTAAAAGACTTGATCAAAACGGCGCTCTGGAAGGGAAGATATAAAAACCCTACACTATTATACACGGCTATTTAGTTATAATCCGTCTAGCTCTCCAACTATTTATACACGGCTCTTATGTTATTAATCCGTGTACAATTATAAGATTTATACACGGCTATATTATCAAAAAACCGTGTGTAATATTCCTACACGGATATTTAGTTATAAACCGTGTAGCTCTCTCAATTATTTGCACACCCACTTCTTTACACACGGATTTGTGGTTTCTAATAAACCGTGTAGCTCTCTCTAATAATTCTACACTGATTATTAACTAATTATCCGTGTAGAAATCGTGCAGATCTTTTGGACTCATATTTGGTACACTGTTTTTAATATAATTGCCAAATCCGTGTACAATGTGCAGTGTACAAAGCCAGTTTTTTGTAGTAGTGCAGTGCAAAGTGAGTAATAATTAATCAGTGCCACAATTATTTTAAGTTAAATGATTTTTTTTAAGTTAAACTAAAGCCATTACCACAAGTGAAATGCCCTAAGCTTAATTATTTATACAATACCACAAGACAAGACAACCAAGTACAATGAGGGCTACATATAATAAATCAAAGAGGGAGCAACATGTCAACAGAGCAAACACAATGGAAACCAAATATCCAGAGGACAAACTTGCATACAAGACCAAACCAAACAAAACTTAAAAAAGGGAAAAGGAAAATTAACAATATTACTAGCTAATTACTGCCTTGGTTTGTAATATCCACATATAGTGTAGAATGTCTGAAGTGCTGAAAGAATTAGCAGGGTCACACCTGCGAATACCGAGATGCCCGCCCATGGGCTACTGAAGTGGCGATGTGTTAAGCTCGTCCATCTACGGTTCCAACGTGAGTTGTAGTATTTCTTTACATCCTCATACAAGTTGGAGAAATGATCTAAATCGGGGTTATATTTATTAAATATCAAAAAAGGTTTCGAAATCATTGCAACACTTTTTTTTTTTTTTTTTTTTGCAGGAACTTTACAGATGCAAAAGTTACCAATTTCATTGAAGAAAGTGGCTGCCATCTTGTGGCTGCTCAGTGTGTTATAGATAACACCAGATTGCTGAAGTAACTCCACATCCCTTTCTGAATCGATGAGTTCATCTAAAATTTTTATGTAGGTGGTAAAACTTCGCATGTTTTGTTCTATGGAGCTGCTCTCAAAGGCAATGAGATTTACTAATAAGGTTTTCTGATTTGAGTCAATGTTTAGGCATGGCATTTTCATGATGCCATTGGAGAAGGTAACATAAAGACCTTCACGGTCTAATTTCTCAAATGTTATACCTGCCATTTGGTGAAGTTCAGTTGCATTCTTTATGATCACCTTTGGCTCATTCATTGGGAGGTTGATTTCAGCCGAGCTGGGTTGCTCCTGCACAGGTATTAAGTATCGTTCTGAGTAGCCGACTGACGACGTACAAGAGTATCCCCAATAAAGGTGAAGCAAATGAACTGCTGGTAGATAATAGGTACTCTTTGGGATCAAATCTTCTGGAGACCAGAATGACATGCCATGATAATTGGTTCTCCATGGCATACCCCAGCATATAAACTCTTCAAGGGCATCATCAATGGTGGGTAATGTTGGCCTGTCCACCCGCGGATCCATAAAAAGCCAGTAATACACCTTCACGATAAAAAGGAGGGGAATTTGATTTTCCAACAGAAGTAAGTCAGATCTTACCTCTTTCATGTTCACATCTAGGAAAGTCATTACGATCTGATTGAAAGAGAGAATTATTCGGATAATAAAGCAACTATCAAGAATTAGCATTTCAACCAAGTCTTCGACTTTGAGGTCGAACTGTTCTTTATAGAAAGGATAAGTATCCCATTCGAAATCAATAAATTGGTCGACAGGCACACAACCGATTTTATTGCCAGATGGCCGCATATTCATCAGATCTGACATGCACCGCAATTTTAATTTTTCCATGGGTTTGAGGCTTTCTCGTCCATGGTAGTGTGGGCCAATGGAAACCAACTTAGGTTCAAAATCAGATGCTCTATCATATTTGATGTGCGTTGGGGCACGAAAAATATGATTCATTGATCGGGTTCTTTTGTTGTTGATGGGAGGTTTGGCTGGCTCAACTAGTGGGATGTCCTCTGCTGGGGCTGATGTCCCTTCCATCTCCGATATCTCCTCCGAATCCATTTGGAGTGAAAACTAAGTGGATATAGATAGAGGGTCTGTTTCGTGCTTTGGTTTGTTTTGAAGGTTCATGATCATACGGTTGTGTATTAGGGTTTATATAAGAGAAAGTAGATTCAGATGCCCCGGTTATTTCGTTTGTTGGGTGATTATTTGCGTTGAAGTCCACAGTTTTTTTTTTTAAGTCCACAGTTGTCTCAGTACAAAAGATGGTCATAAAAAAATTTAGATATAATTTTATGGCGCAAACTTTTTTTATATATCGATCGTTTGATGGCGCAACTATTTTTAGATAGCACAAAAGTTGGTCCAAATTTCTCTTGAAAACGCTGTTACAAACTGATTAGATAACATGAATCATTATAGCTATTAAGAAATTATTTGATTTATTTCAGAAAAATAAAGTGTTGCATGCCTCATAAATGAAGACAGCTAGCCAAGACCAAGAGTTTAATGCACCTGACGCTTGTTTTGCAATGTGTGGGCCCCAACAATTATTTTCGTCTGGGCCCAAATAATTATTTTTCCTCGACAAAATTAAACAAACCACATGGCACATGTGCTCCGTAGCAGACAAGCAGGTATATAATTATTAGGGCCTCTGACTCTCGCGAATTCAGATCTTCCCCGATACCGTAATAGAGAATCTTTTACAATTACTTGATATGGACCGTTCTTTTTAACTTGACACGAATCTCAAAGCCCAATAATACTGCCCCCTCCGTCAGCCCGAATCCCAAAGCGGTTAGGAGTTAATCTCAAACCGTAAAGTGAAGGGAATCTTTTACAGTAGCGGGTGGATGTTAGTGAAGGAAAAATGGGATAAAGTTCCTATAAATTTTAAATTATGTAATTTTTTCTCTATATATATATAGAGAATGGCTAAAATACTAACGTTTGTTTCTGGGCTCAGGAACAAACGATTTGGTTCTCCGATTTTCAAAGTCCAAACAGTCGATCCAAACCGTTAGATATTTAATCTAGAGTAGAACTAGGGTGAGCTGTGCTCACCAACGGATTTGGTGAGCACACCTCCAAAAAACGCATTTTCAAAGTTCAAATAGTCGATTCGAACCTTCCAACGTGTTCTTCATATTAATATGTGCTTGGAGACCAAATTTTACATTTTTTGGAAATTTTTTACTATTTTTTTAGAATTTTTTAAAATGAGTGTTTTTTGAATTTTTTTGAATTTTTTTTTTATTTAATGAAAAGCTGATGATTTTAAAAAATTCTAAAAAAATAGTAAAAAATTTCCAAAAAATGTAAAATTTGGTCTCCAAGCACATATTAATATGAAGAACACGTTGGAAGGTTCGAATCGACTATTTGAACTTTGAAAATGCGTTTTTTGGAGGTGTGCTCACCAAATCCGTTGGTGAGCACAGCTCACCCTAGTTCTACTCTTTAATCTATATTAAAATGTGCTTGGAGACCAAATTTTACATTTTTTTGAATTTTTTTACTATTTATTAAGCTGGTTTTAAAACCGCTGTTTTTATTAAATTTCTGCAGCATTGAAAAACAGCGGCTTTCAAACCAGCTTAATAAATAGTAAAAAAATTCAAAAAAAATATAAAATTTGGTCTCCAAGCACATTTTAATATAGATTAAATATCTAACGGTTTGGATCAACTGTTTGGACTTTGAAAATCGGAGAACCAAATCGTTTGTTCCTGAGCCCAGGAACAAACGTTTTTATATTAGCCATTCTCTATATATATATATATATATAGAGATGGGCTATTATACATTGCAATGCATAGGCACCCTTGTGCATTGGACCATAAATCACTGATTTAAAGTCCAAATGACCGATCCAAACCGTTCATCTTGTTATCCATATTAATATGTGCTTGGAGACCAAATTTTACATTTTTTGGAATTGTTTTACTATTTATTAAGCCACTTTGAAAGTTTCTGATCTGGTGGTCCAGAAAATTTTACTGTTTTTTACTGTTCACCGTTGGATTAGAAACTTTCAAAGTGGCTTAATAAATAGTAAAAAAATTCCAAAAAAATGTAAAATTTGGTCTCCAAGCACATATTAATATGGAGAACAAGATGAACGGTTTGGATCGGTCATTTGGACTTTGAATCGGTGATTTATGGTCCAATGCACAAGGGTGCCTATGCATTGCAATGCACCATAGCCCATCTCTATATATATAGAGATAGGCTATGGTGAGTTGTGAAGTAAAACGTCGTTTTACTTCACGCCATATTTTCATTTTGAAAATCCAAACAACCAATCCGAACCGTTCAACTTTTTCTAAATATTGAAATGTGCTTGGAGACTAAATTTTACATTTTTTGGAATTTTTTTACTATTTATTAAGCTACTTTGAAATCACTGATCCACTGTGAACAGTAAAAAACAGTAAAATTTTCTGGACCACCGGATCAGCGATTTTCAAAGTGGCTTAATAAATAGTAAAAAAATTCCAAAAAATGTAAAATTTAGTCTCCAAGCACATTTCAATATAGAGAACATGTTGAGCGGTTCAGATCGGTTGTTTGAATTTTCAAAATAAAAATATGAGCGTGAAGTAAAAATGACATCTTACTTCACAACTCACCATAGCCCAGCTCTATATATATATATATATATATATGAGTGAGGCTATGGTGCTATGCATAGCACGGATGGGGTCCGTGCTACGGCCAAAAATTTGACTTTTTAAAATCCTAAGGGTCGATCCAACCGTTCAATGTGATAACCATATGAATATGTATAACCGTTCAATGTGATAACCAAAAATTTTGAATTTTTTTACTATTTTTTTAGATAGGTAGAATTTTGATGGTCCAGAATTTTCAGAAAACACTGATTTTTCTACCTATCTAAAAAAATAGTAAAAAAATTCGAAAAAATATAAAATTTAGTTTGCAAGTACATATTCATATGGTTATCACATTGAACGGTTGGATCGACCGTTAGGATTTTAAAAAGTCAAATTTTTGGCCGTAGCACGGACCCCATCCGTGCTATGCATAGCACCATAGGCTCACTCTATATATATCAATACATTTAAGTTTTTTGTAAAATGAAATTACATAATATTAAAATTTTCACCTCGTTCAATTTTAATTTTGAACTCTGCTCCTACTGGCATAATATTTTATTTTTAAAATTATAATAAATATTTTTATATAACTGATAAATGATAGAAATTTTTTGATGACATGATGAAAGAAACTGTATCAAATATGTGGTACCTTCAGAAATTCATGACTAAGGTGTGATTTATTTGTTACCATATCGCAGTGTTGTCCCTTCGGCCCAATCGAGTTGCCCAACAAGGCCCCTTTTTTTTGCAAGTGGATTTGGTAAAGCCCAAAATAAATGCAGTCATGGTGCTAGCTATATATAAAGAGGTGAAATCAGCTCTCTGTAAAATGGTACCCAATATTTGATTTTATTTGTATATTTTTTCAATTAAAGAAAGGACTAAATCTCTCTTTTAACGTATATCAAACCGAGTTATATTTTGAACTTGCATTTATCACAAAATATTTTCATTTAGTCATAAAAACTTGTACACAAGAATTGTTGATAATGGAAATCTCATCTGATCATTGCTGCTGCAACAGTGTAGTCGTATGCAGTTGCTCTTCTAAGTTTTCGTATGCCCCGTTTTCCAATTAGAGTGATATATAGCTAGGAACGAAACAAGTAGAAAAAGTAATATAGTTGTCTCAGTTGTGTTAGAAGTTACTTACAGGTTAAAATTTTTGATAGGGCCATGTTCTCAAGGCCCTCACTAACCTCTCACAGGTCATGAAAGAACCGGGATTCAGACCTCCTTGAGAGATTAACTCGGGATCAATATGAAAAACACCGGAATCCACCAAAAATTAGGCCCAACAAAGCCTTATAAAGCCGCATGTAATATGAGTCCAGCCCGAACTTGGCTTATACCGCCTTTATGCGGGATAACTATCTTATCTCCCCTAACCGTCGTAACCACATGGAATGACGGTTAGGGGACGACCTATATAAGGCTATACGACTCATTGAACAAGCATCCAAAAGGTTAATTTATTGACCAACTTAGATCACAGTGTTAGGGTCAAGTTTCTCTCTTTCACAATTTTGTGTCTTGTATGGTTATGATCAGATTGTATCTTGTTCTTCCGGTGATTGTCATCTTTCAGGGTCCATGTGGGTCAGGCTGGGCTCAGCTTGTATGTTATTTCTATAACAGCAGCGTGGCAGAAAACGAGCTCTCTTTGTAATATCAGAATGGATAATTTTTCAGTTATGGTTACTTTATGACTTAGGGGCATGTCAGAGATTTGTTCTGGCTCGGTTGCATGATATGTGCCATGTCAGGTCAGTTTCCTATTGACCTTTTATAATATATTTGGGGTCAAGTCATGTTGGAGCTTCTGGTCAGATGACTTGGCTCAAATCAGGCTTGATTGAGTGCTGATCAGTATTTGGGCTTTCTGCTCTTCTTTCTATCAGAACATGGAAGTGTCTAGTTATGCCATCTCCACTTTATAATAACATAAACATGGTCTACTGCTTGTCAATAAGCTAATGTATGAGACACTGAGCTGCGATTTAATGGTATCTTATTAGTGAGTACAATCAAAGGAGGTGCACACCACAGTTTTGAATGTAAGGGCAAGAATGCCATTTTATTCTTTTGTTAATATTAATCAATATTTTAATTGATTAAACCAAGAGATGGAGATATTAATAAAAATAGTTAATTGATAGGGATATAACTAATTTTAAAGTTTTAAGGGGAAATATCTAAATCAAGAAGTATGATGGGGATATATATAAATTTCTCTTTTTACAATAATTACTAATTACTATCCTTTATTTTTCTTAAGGGCTTTTATAAATTACACTAAAAAAGGAGGACCGCATAATAAAGAGATTAATTTGAAAATGCATTGGAGATCGCTCATGGTAAACACACTAACTTAAATCTAATATTTCTCATATTTAGTAGTTTTAATCAGAATTGGTTTATTTCCTTTGTACAACTACCAAAAAAACTCACACTAATAACCTTTTTACTTTTGCAATTCAGTGCCAGTGACAGTACTTTGGTTGGGAGTGCGGATATTACGTGATGAAATTCATGCACTCATTCGTCACAAGGCATCAAAAAACCTTGATCCAAAGAATGTATGTTAGTTCTATTATACATTATTTTATTTTATTTTGACAGGAATGCCAAGTGTTCTATGTTATTATATTTGTGCTATAGAACACTGGTAGAGGACCCCACCTGGTACCAAACCGGTTATCATTGTCTTTGCTTCTCTGGATTTGGTTATAGTAACCCATGTGTTCTGTTTCTTTTTCTGAATACTGATATTTTGAATTGAATTTAACCAATGTACCTAAACTTGTTTTGTAAGTATAGATTTGGGTATAATTATATAAAAACTGCACTGTGTTTATGTCACCTCTTAGTCTCATGAATCAGTTTTTGTTGTGCTTGAATTGAATTTGACTTATTTAACTGAATTCGTTCAATAAATAGATGATTTTTGATACAAGCTTACTGAACATATGCACTGTGCACACTATCCCTCTTTAGTTCATACCTAGGTTTTCCAAGAAAATCATGGGGTTTTTCTAAATTTACTTGAGTTCATTTTACATTTTATAATCTTGCATGCAGTTTCTCGCACCAGGTGTTGCGCCTCTCCTGATGGATCAGCTCCATGAAATCAGGTGTGCATGTGGGGTAGAGTGTTCATAGATGAGCACTTAAAGTGATCAGTTCTAAATACTTAATTCTAGTTCTAGTTCTAAATACTTTGTAATTACTTTTGAATTTGTATGTGGGTTATATGGTGTAGGACAATGTTTATGGAAGTGCAAATATAATGTGTTGTGCTCTGGGAATTGTCTTAACTCTAAATAGCTAGTGATATTTTGTTCAAATTAAAACAGTGATTTTAGTGATTTTAGTATATATGTGTTGTAGTTAGAATTGGAAATTGCCTGATTTTTGCTATATGTAATGGTTATAAATATTGATATTGTTAGCCAATTAAAAACACTATTAAAAAAAAATTAAGATCACACACGGATATTAATATCAAAAGTAAACCGTGAACAATATACAGAAATGGACAAATTAAAATTTGTGCCAAAAGAACAAATGCGATTCAACTTTATAGAAATCTGAATGTCTTAGCCGTGGGTGAAAGGGTGAAAAGTAGTGCTAATCAGATTGGAGCAGCCGTGGGTGATATTTAAATCTAGTCACGGTTGTCGAACTGTGGTTGTAAAACCTTTACTTTTACAAACACTCGCATGAGTCACGGTAGCACATCCGTGGTTGATTTATATTTTTGACCGTGGCTACTGTATTTTTTTGTACTAATGACACTATGTTTAATGCAAAAGTTTGATTTACTCTAACATCTTATATAAGAAAATTGTAAGATTTATTTCTAAAATAAACAATAAATTTTGCTATTATTTTCGGTATTTTTTCCTCGTGATAATCAATTGCAATCATATGACAGATAAGTTTATAAGATGGTTTAGAAGTAAAGGTTTTCAAAAGAATAATGAATGCATGAATGCCTCATGAAAATTTTGATTTTGTTCACAACAATTGTGTTCTCGATACACACAATAGGACGAAAAAGGTACAATATTTATCATGAAAGGCCATATTTAGATATTATAATAATTCACCATTGGTTGCCTAATTAAACAATCATATGTTAAATAATCTACAGACTAGTCTAATTCATATTTTATTATAAGTAGAATTATATTTTAGGTTTCACCTGAAAAAAAAATGTGAAAAAAAAAATTTGATCTTTAAATTGATTTTTTTTTTTTATTAAATAGAATGTAAGCTAAAACAATATATAGAAACTTCAATAGATCATCACATAAAATCCCAATAAAATCCCTTATTCTTTTTCGCTCGAGGAAGGAAGACTGTCGGTGTGGACCCCGTTGCTCAGCAACTTAAGTCCCCTTGACAGTGATTTCTCGCTGTGTGAGTTGGGCCCAATAAGCCCAATCAAGGCTGCGGGCCCTTCTTACTTCCAACAAATATGCGATTGTCCTTTCTTTCATGCGAAATATATACTTGTTTAAGCAGTCAATATATTTCAGGGCACTTCTGCAAATATTGTATCAGCTAAAACATTTTTTTTTAATGTTCCATATATTCATACACGAATTTCTCAAAATTAGTAATTTCCATTTCTTTTTACAATAGTTACAAATTTGTAGTTTTGTACTTTCATTTTTGCTCAAGGGATTAACTCCGCTCGAACCGGAATCAACATGCAGGCTTGTGTTGGTTGGGCTCTGGGATCCAGAAATGCCAATATTCAACCGAAATCAACACAAATTCAACACAAATTCCATAAAGATCACCACATCCAAAGCAATATTCAAAATTTTCAGAACATGAAATTCAGCCCAAATTCTTTGCGTAGGACCCAAAACGTTTCTCTGCTTGTAAGAAATCTAACAGTTCTGGTTCCTGAAATTAAGGACCCCAAACAAAAACCTCTGATTAGACCAGGGCACTTGAGTTTACCAGAAATATCTGCTTTTGATTTAAATCGGAGCGCCAACACTGGTTTTCATTCGTTAGTTGTTGTACAATGGTTGTACCTGAGCCTGGGCACTAGCAGATTATTAGTGTCTTGGTGATGTTGTGTGCTTAGCTATGCTCATGATTCTGGCATGAGCGGTCTTTTGTTTTTAACATGAAATTAGGTTTCATTCTGTTGAACTATTAATACACATGGTGGGATAAAATTTCATGTAATAATTCTCATTTTTATGAACAATTAATGCCTTGCATATTATATATATATTGGTTACTTGTAAATGGCTCAACAAGTAACACAAAGAACGAAGATGGCACGTACACACATGGTTTGGAAAATCGGCCGATACCGAGTCAACTCGGTATATCAACTCGGTATCGGCCATCCCCGATATGATTTTCACCCGAGTCTCGCGCCCGTGCGAGTTTTTTAGCAAAAACTCGGATGAACAGTGCTTGACTCGGCCGAGTTAGCCAATTTTTAGGCCGAGTCAAGCCGAGTCAACCGATTTTATACATAGTTGAGCCGATTCAAGGCAAAAATGACCGATTCTCGCCAACTTGGACCGAGTCTCAGCCGTCTATGCCGTCGTCAACTTGGACCGAATCTCATTGTACCATTTTTGTAACTCAAATCGGACCAATTTTGTATTTTTGGCAAAACAATCACTACAGCAAACAACAATATCAGTGACCGGTTTTCCGGTCGCAGAAAGTATTGGCGCCGGTCGCTGTAAGCTTTGTCGCAGATGCTCTTCTGATAACGTCACTGGTCGCTAAATGGCGTCACCCGGTCGCTGATACTTTTTTTGCGACCACTTTTTTTTTATCGCTGTTATTTTTTCTGACGTCAGAAGAAGGTATCTGCGACCAACGAAACGGTCGCTAATACTTAAAACCGGTCGCAGAAAGTCTTCTGTCAGGTTTTTGAAATTTTCTTATTATTTAAATTTGCACCATTTAAGTCCAATCAAGTTTCAAAATTTCAATTTACCCAACATTATACAGCTAACAACAAACATGCTAATTTCATTCTTTATAAACATTTTTACATTTCAATGAAAATTCAATACAGAAACAATTACAAAGCCAAAGCCTTCAAGAATTCAATACAGAAACATTTATACATTTCAATGAAAATTCAATACAGAAACATTTTTACATTTCAATGAAAATTCAATACAGAAACAATTACAAAGCCAGAAACAATAACTATCCGAAATAATTCAACCTTCAAGAGATGTTCAGCAATACTCTCTGTAACTCCATCACAAGTCGTAAATCTCGTGATTCTTCAACCTGATTATTTGCAACTTGAAACAACCGTAATACAGTTAGTTTGTAACCTGAAGCAATCTAGACTCGATTAATTGGCTCATTCAAATTGATCAAAATCAGAATGAATTTCCAAGTTTCAAATTCATACCAATTTTTCAGAAGACGGTCAATTATAAATAAATACTAGTTAGTTACCTTACATCAGCACAAGCTGTCAGTAAGCAAGCATATTTAGCATCTTTCCGGAAAAGGAAGGTTCATGCACCGACAGATGCAGGGATGCTCTTTGAAGCAGAGGGAGGTGAGTGTATGCTTTCGGAAAGTACGATTCGCTTGTTATCTCTTCTCTTCTCTTCTGCTTACTCCCGATTCTGAAAAGCAATAGAAAGGAATATTCCCATACCGATTCTCTTCTGCATTATAAGATGTAATTAGTCCCGAAATGGTGTGAATATAGCAGGTTAACAACCAAAACACACTGGTAATGAGATTCTGACCTTGATTTTCCAAGTTACTGACAAATACAAATACACAATGTATTAAAATGAGTTTGAATATTATAGGTCCCATCATCTCATAAATATTTGGAACTTATTGCAAGCATGATAAAATATGAGGTGTATTTTACTTTACCAGGGATGCACGAAAGGCACTCTGTATGCGGACCGCTGCCCACTCCTGCCTAATAGCATGAAAATTGCGTGGTGGGGCCCGCACTAATGCATCAATTGTTTGCATCAATTGATTTTTCCTGTTAACAAAACAGCCAGATATATTTCCAATAAAAAAAAAACACGAGTACAGAGATTTGAATCAACTTCATATCATTGCTTTCAGAAAAGTACTCTACAACCTACCAGTACCTTCCACTTCCTATTTGGTTTTCTATTTGGAATTTTAGATTGAAGTTTCTATGCTTGAAAAACTTGGTCTTTTCAATTTAGGTGTCTGTGTGTATCCAAGTCCTTTAATTAGAATAACCAGACCTAATTTTATCAAATTTAATGCTTCCCCTTATCAACTAATGACCTTTAGAAATTGAGTACAAGTTGTAAGCAGAGAACTTAAAGCAAAAATCAAGTTACTAGATTAATCTATATGCAACAAATAAATTAGAAGGAAATTTCTTTTTGATAAATTGATAAACTAGAACTACAATAAAAAAAATAAGATATTGACTGGCGTACCTGGTAATTATCTCTTTCTGATTTCTTCAGGCGCATGAGCGATTTAATCCACTTCCCAGATCTACCCATCTCCACTCAAATTATCTTCTCTCAATCGGTTCCTTTTTGGTCAAATAATGTAAAGGTGGCACCGAGTTAATTCTACAACTGGTACAAAACCAGCGAAAGCAACAGCAAAGCCAGCAAGCAAGAAATCAAGCAAGTCGGGGTGTACCAGTAATCAGCACACAAGGAAAAGAAACCAGAAACAGCAAATCGAAAAAAAGGCACACCCACAGCCAGTACACAGAAAGGCAACCGCACAGCCCAAATGTCACTGTCTCACCGAGAAAATCAACAACTCGCGTGAGACAATTTAATCTTCCCCAAATCGAAACATTATCCCACACAAATCAAAATAAAGGGTGTGCTTTAATTACCCGAAAAGAAGAAATCGCAAAGGCAAGAGAACGGCCGGCACCAAGGTACTTCCTCGCCTCACGGCCGTCTAAAAATAGCAAGCACCAAGACAAGCCAAAACCAGCGACATTAAATTGAGACTAGTGATGCAGTTGTGCGCTGCATGGAGAGAGAGATTCGTGGGAGAGTAGCGATTCGTAAAGGAGAGGGGAGAGAGTGATTCGTGAAGGAGAGGGTCAAGTCGGGGTGGAGAGGGTGGGGTCGGAGGAGAACAGAGGGGTGGCGCGGAGGAGCTAGGGTTTTAGTCTGACGGAGAGGAGAGAGGTGGAGTTGCGCGGGAGAGTTTCTCATCTGGCGCCGAAGAAATCGCAATTTCATTTTTACCCAAAACTTTCAGCGACCGGTACTGGCGCCGGTCGCTGAACCGGTCTCTGAAACAATTGGTCGCCTGATGTTTGCGTAATTTTTTTTTTGGGAGGAGAAAAGGGCTTTAGCGACCGGCGAAAGCATCGGTCACTGATACCGGTCTCTGATGCTCCTTTTTGCTATAGTGAATGGAAAGAATTTGGGGAGTCGCTATTCAGAAAGAGGGCAGTCGCGTTTCACAAAGGAGGAGGTTAAATGATTATAAAATTTTGAATAGTCTTGGTATACATATGATGTATAGTTTTGTTTTGAAAATATAACATGATTTTATTGTGGACCATGTCCAGATGTCGTACACAATTTTTCTAAAATCTGAATCCAGCATTACAACATGTTATTTGAAATCTCCATTTTTCTTACAAATGGAAGCATTACAACATGTTATTTGAAATCTCCATTTTTCTTACAAATGGAGGCATCCATTGTTCTTTCTTTGGTAGGCAGTATATAACAATTTAATTTCGTTATTAATAAATTTTTTGTATGATACTAAAGATTTCTTCTATTATAGATAAAGTTTAATTATTAATACTAGTAATTATGAATTACAGAGATTGATTTATTTATAATAGAAAAAAGAGAAAAGGTACCGTTCCCCTAGCTTCCATCCCCGGAAAATCCCCAACGCGCTTTCAACGCACTTCTAAGTTCTAACGGATTTTAACGGTCCGACACTACTTGGATAAACCTCCCTTCTCCATTAAGGCGATTTAATTGTTTTTAAAATTTCCGATCGCCATCCTCCTTCATTTCCAGATCTCTCCCCAAACAGATTTCCAATTCGAATGCCTCCATTCTGCTGATCTCAATCGGGCGCGGCACCACCGATCGGACCGGGCACCACTGATCGGAGCTCTCTCTCTCTGCCTGTCTTGCTACCCCCTTTATCTCTCTATAGATGGCACGGATCTCATTCAAGCAAGGTCCCAGCAGCGCCAAACGGGCGGCAGCGGCGGTCTTCTTTTGCTCTCATCGGATCAGCGCACGGCCTTCTTTTGCTCTCACGGACGCAAACGCAGGTAAAATTATCGTACCCGTCTTCTTCAAGTTTAATTGCCAGTGTCAGGAGCGAAAAGTAATTTGGGGGTTTCATTTGCTAATTTTGACTTTATCAAATTAAATAATTTCTTTTGGAAATGCATCGCCTATATAAAGGGATTGCATCTGTCATTTCATTTCCACGTTGAGAACAATCTATTTATGTAATTTCTCTTATCACCAACTCAGCTATCGCTGATGTATCTTTGCTTATTAATCAAAATTGGAGCTAAGTTCTCTGAAATTGAGTGTTTACTTACCTTAGTATTGATCTGATCTTGCTATAAATTTGAGGACGTGACAGCCAGGTTTCATTTTCTTGAGTTACTGGCCAAGCAAATTTTTGCTAAAATCAAGAATTGTGGTATGCATTCAGATTTGTAGATCAAACTCTCTTTGAATTGAACGTGGAGATCAATCTCTCTTTGAAGATTTGTAGATATGGCATTCGTATAATACAGTATAGCATTTTATATAATTGAGAGATTTAATTTAAGCCTGACTGGTACGATATAATTGTTTCAATCAGCAAGGGTTAAAGACTATTTTTTATATATTTTATTATTATAAAGACATATAAGTATGTGGTAGAATGTTAAATACAATTTGAAGAGGAAATTAATATTTCATTGATAGTTTTCATTCTCATTGCTTACAAGGGTTTTTTATAAGGCTAATTAGCTCGATCTTATGTTTGCTTAATTTGCTACCAGCCATTGTAGGCTTTCCTAATTACACAAATCCTAATTGATCTGATCGATATTCATTTGATTGATATTACAAACTTAGAAGGTAATTTGGATAAGATTGCACAGAACCTGTCTTTAATTTGCTTGGTGTACCTGGCTAAGATAGCATCTCCAATTTGTGTATTTCAACAGTATGCTAATTTCTTCTCTCATTTGAGAAGATTGCAAGTTTATTTAAATAGACTTTCAGTAATTTGGCCCTTGGCTATCTTCATTTCTATTTTTTTTTTGTCTGAATCATTATGGAAAAGTATCTAATGAAAAGTCAGGTTTCTGGAGATAAACCCAAAGGGGAAAGTGCCGGTGTATAAGGATGCCGATGGAAAGTGGGTCCCGGATTCAGACGTGATTGCGCAAATAATTGAAGAAAAATACCCCGAGCCTTCCCTTGTCACTTCTCCTCAGTACTCCACTGTGTATGATGCTCCCTTCTCCTTTTTTTTTTTCAATTGTAAAAATCATTTTTTCTTCTCGGACAACAATAATTGGTACCATATTAGGTGAGTGAACTTTATTTGGTATCAGGGGCTCAATGATATTTTCTGGCTTCATCAATTTCTTTAAAAGCAAGGATTCTACTGATGGAGCAGAGCAGGCATTACTTTGTTGTTTTGTTGTAGAGATTATTGAAATCTTAGATCTATTAAATTTAATAATTTTAATAGTCTTCATGTCTCTGTTGACAGAGAATGATAGAATCTTGGTTTCTGGATAAATTCAGAGGCGATGCAAATATTCAAATATATGAGGTAATTAGAGCAATCACTCTATTTTTTTTGGAACTGTTTCCTAAATTTGCTTGGATGCTCATCAGTGACTAGTCATGCTTTGTTGTTTTGTTGTTTAGATGTTTGTTGTGTAATCCATTTATTATTCTGTTGTTAAACTATGTAAGTTGTAGTTTGTTATTGTTAAACTATGTAATCCATTTATTATTTTGTTGTTGTTTGTTGTTAAACTATAAATTATTTTGTTGTTCCAATAGCAAAATTCGCAAGGTTTTCGTTCTTATTTTTCTTTTTAGTACTTATTTACAATGCATTGAAAGGCTTTAGTATAATAATTTTGAAAATTCTTACTTAAATGGCTTAATTTTATCATCATTTGATTTTTTCACTTAATCTGTCAGGGTTTACAGTGTTGATTAGCTAGTTTTATAATACCTATATCGTAGTGTTATAGTATAGATTTGATCAGTTTCTTGTTGAAAATGATGAAATTTTAACGCATTTTTGTTTGTTTCACTTGATATGTTTAGGTTTTAAAGTGTCGATTTGTATGTTCACAGTTTGGATAAGTTAGGGTTACAGTATCTAGGCAATAGTTTTACAGGATATATGCAATTGTTTACAGGATCTATGCATTGTTTTTCTTTTCTTTATTTTACAAGATCTGTTTAACAGTTTTACAAGATATATGCAATAGTTTACAGGATATATGCAATTGTTTTCACAGATCTCGTATTATCTGAATGTTTGTTTTTATTTACATTATTCGGCATGTAAATTTTGTTGATTTAAAGTCTTCTATACATTGTTTTATAGGATTTTCTAATGATTTACAGGATTAGGATTTGAAATGCATTAAACTATTACATGATCTATTTAACAGTTTTATATGATATGTCAGTTATTTTACAGGTTTTATGCAATAGTTTTATAGGATGTATCAGTTATTTTACAGATTTCATTCAATAGTTTTTCAGGTTTCATGCAATAGTTTTTAAGTATATATTAGTTATTTTACAGGTTTCATGCAATAATTGTATATGATGTATCAGTTATTTTACAGGTTTTATGCACAAGTTTTATAGGACGTATCAGTTATTTTACAGGTTTCATTCAATAATTTTTCAGGTTTCATGCAATAGTTTTATATGATATATCAGTTATTTTACAGGTTTCATGCAATAATTGTATAGGATGTGAGTGTTTTATTTTTTTTGAGCTGAATAGGATACAATAGTTATTTTAAGGTTTTATGCAATAGTTTTCATTCTATTTATTTTACATATCATGGATTGATTTTGCAGGCTTGGAGTACCACTGGCACACCATCAGCTGGCTTAAAGAATTTCTTTCCTGGAGGGCTTGTGAGTGTTTGATTTAAAAAATTCTATTCAATCTTTTACAGGATTGTTCAACTAGTTTTTCAAGATTTTGACAGGATTAGGACTTGAAATGCATTAAACTATTACATGATTTATTTAACAGTTTTATAGGATATATCAGTTATTTTATAGATTTTATGCAATAGTTTTATAGGATGTATGAGTTATTTTACAGGTTTCATTCAATAGTTTTTCAGGTTTCATGCAATAGTTTTATAGGATATATCAGTTATTTTACAGGTTTTATGCAATAGTTTTATAGGATGTATCAGTTATTTTATAGCTTTCATGCAATAGTTTTTCAGGTTTCATGCAAAAATTTTATAGGATATATCAGTTATTTTACATGTTTTATACAATTTACAGTATGGTTGTATAAGTTTATAACAAGATGCAATTTATAGGATACATATATCAATTTTACAGGATATGTGCAATAGTTTACAGTATTCACTTTGGTTAATCATAGTTACAGAATTTGTTTAACAATTATACTCATAAACTGCATTAGACAGTGTATAACAATTAATAAAATTTGGGTATTTATCTAGTAAGTTTATCGTATTGATGCAGTTTATTACATGATGTATTAGTTAGGTGTAAATGTTATGTATTAGACAGTTTTTACTATGATTCACTTGGGTTACAGTATTCACTTTAGTTCACAGGATATGTGCAATGTTACGGGATACATATAACAATTTTGCAGGATACATATAACAATTTTGCAGGATACATATAACAATTTTACAGGATACATATAACAATTATTAATATTTTTATATGGATCTATATCATGTAAAATAAGCCTTAAATACTGTAAAATTAGCAGATGCAAATTATGTATTTAACAGTTTTTACTATGATTTACTTTGGTTACATTATTCACTTTAGTTTACAGCTTATGTGCAATTTTACAGGATATATAACAATTTTACAGGATACATATAACAATTTTAGTTTAAAGGATATATGCAGTGTTGTACTGATTTAAAATTGTATAGGTTGCAACTGCTAATTTTACAGTATTGAAGTCTTGTAGTTCACATATGTTGCTTTGATAGTTTGCATCTGCTAATGGTTCATAACTCCAATTTTTAACCTTGTTTATTGATTTTTTTTTTTTTTTTGCAGGATGATATCTCGAAAGAATGTGTGGTTCTAGCAATGAAATTTCTCACTTATCCGAATAACGTGCACCAGAGGGTTATGAAGTGACAAACGCCATTTTTGTATTGATGGTTGTGAACAATTAACCTTGTTTATTGAAGTCTTGTTTGTGTTTGTGAACAGTTATGGGTGGTAACAATTATTGTTTGTGGTTGTTGCTTGCAATTCACATCTTACAGTTTTGAACAGTTGTTGGTTGTGATTTTGAACAGTTATTGGTTATAGTTTATGGTTTTGAACATTTAATTTTGTGATTAGTGAAATTTTATAGTTTGTATATGTTATTTGGATAGTTTCAGGGGTCCATTTTACAGTATTGAAGTTTTGCTGTTAACATATGTTAGTTTTATAAGTTACATCTGCTAATTTTACAGTATTGATGTCTTTGTAGTTCCCATATGTTAGTTTTATAGTTTGCATCTGCTAATTTTACAGTATGTAAGTCTTATTTTACATGATATAGATCGATATACAAATATTAATAATTGAAGAAAAAAAATTACGTAAAAAAAAAATACGAAAAAAATAAAAAAAATTAATTTTGATGCAAAAAAATTAATTTTGCACAATTTTAGGTGTTATTTGTAAATAACTACAAGTTTGAGAAGTGGTTTGTTTTTGAAACCTTCTAGAAGCCGTCAGTTTTTCAAGTACAGCCGGAAGTACAGTATTTTTGCAAGTTGCTAACTGTTTGCAACTAACTTGGATTGTTAGATTTTTAAACTACTTATTATACATGATTTGTTGTTGAAGTTACAGTATTGGTTATAGAGTTTTACAGTATTCGCGCAAGTCAAATGACAGTTTTTTTGGAGAAAAACTGGGGAAAGAAGCTTGGGGACAATTAGTCGCTTCCTAAAAAAAATTGTAATATCGAATAAAAAATTCATTAACTCATGAAACTAAAATTGTTATTTACTTATATTAAACTATGTTATTTTCAATTTTACATTTCTAAACAAACCAATTGATTCCATTATGCTAGTATGAAATATAACATTTAAGAAGATAATGGAGGCTTCCATTTTTAAGTAATGGAGAAAAATTTACAATGGAAAGAAAGACTTTACTCCTTCATTAAAGAGCAATTAATTTGCGGTATGAATTGATTAGCATCATACTGTGCTTATCACCCTTTGGACAAAGATGGTCCAAAGGGCTTCGGACAAGTTCCGCACCCATTCTGAAATATGGACTCGGTTATTAACATGATTTTATTAAAAAGGGGTGTGCGGTCTAAACAAGAACCAGTTATTAAATAGTAAATAGGTACAGTAATTAATAATAACATAGTTTTATTATTATTATTTTTATTTGACTAAATTATTATTTTTATTAAACATTTGACTAAAGTAAATGGTGAACAGTATTTTTGTTTTATTTATTTTTTATTTTGACTTAACGATGAGATGATCTAGCCAGCTCGGCATAGCTTCTGGCAATAAAAAATGTACTGATCAATTTGTAATGCTTGTATTATATTATATAATTAGTGGATTATTTGAGTGTAATATTTTGTCTTAACATAGTTTTTCTACAAATTATTTTTTTACCAATTTTTTTCTACTTTTTGGCTACAAAACAAGCTTCTGTCAAAAAAATCCGAGTTACCGAGTCAACTCGGCTAATTCCGGCCGATTCACCCGATTCCGATTCCGATTCCGAGTTTCAGAACCATGGATTCAACAACCCTGCAAAAATAACAGCATTATCACGCACTGGAATCGAAGGAGAACTGCCTCCTTGGGTGTGTGAAATACATAACCCCATTCAAATGATATTGATCTGGCATGTCGCCACCAACTTCTGCTGGATGGACCAAAATAAAGCAAAACGTCAATGGTACCTGAATTACTGTGCCTATTTGGTGGCCTATGCACCTGAATTACTCCCTATGAACACTTATGAATGCACACTCATGTTCGAAAGAATCGTCGAAGAGACATGTGACTTCTTTTGTAAAATTTCCAAGGAAGAAATGGTAGAAAAGATGGAGAAAGTTGGAGATAATTAATGACCAGTCTGTTATTGGTCGAGGTGCACAACTAGGGAAGACCCTGAAAAATGTGTTTAAGGTGAATAAAGATATGTGGAATTTTCTAGAGGAGGTTAGGGTGGAGCTGTTGCTGCTTCTTGCTCCGTCAGAGACTAGTGTTGGACATGTAATGAAGCTGACCGAAGGAGGTGAGTTCATCACCTATCTATGGGTTCTCTTATATCACGCTGGTTTGCTTCAGTCGAGTTTCAAAGATAGTACTACCTCTATGGTTTACAATGATTATGATTTGGTGTTGAAGTTCTAATATGTTTAGTTTGGAAAATATATTGTTGTATTGTGATATAAGTCATTGTTCTTCATCCAAAAGTGAGTGGATCAATTGTCGAAAATGAGATAGACAAGGAATATGAGTTGATTCTCATTTATAAAGTTGAGAATTGATTCATATACCATGTGCGAGAATTGATTAAAATTTTATTACACATAATCTTAATTTGGATGGGGCGACTATATATAGTAAGTGATCTTTTGTTTTTGTTTTTCTTTTATGAATTAGATGTATGATGAACGTGTGATCTCTGTGTATATGGCAGTGGTATCTAGTATGTTCAATCAATGTGTACGCATGGTTCTGAAACTTGGAATCAGAATCGGAATCGGGTGAATCGGCCGGAATCGGCCGAGTTGACTCGGTAACTTGAATTTTTTTGGCAGAACCTTGTTTTGTACTAAAAAGTAAGAAAAAAATTAAATTGTCCAAAAATTATGTTAAGATAAAAAATTACACTCATATAATCCTCTAGTATAAAGTAATATAATATTATACAAGCTTTACAAATTCACAATCAGAACACAAATTCTACTGTCAGAAACTATGTCAAGCTAGCTGTATCAGCTCGTCATCCTTTAATGTAGAAAAAATTATTGTACAAAGATAATTAGTCAAAAATAATGGTAAGACCACATCTTACAAAAAAATAATCTACTGATATAATAAATATAAACTTTGAAAATCAGCCGATTTAAAAAAGTGATGCAATAGCCTCCATATTTATTATTATTATTATTATTTTGCAATTAAATAACTCGATGTAATTAATAGTCGTACTAATAATGAGACATAAAGGAGTGTTTGATGCACATATAGTCAAACTTTGATGCAATTAAATAACTCCAAAAAAAGCTTGACGGATACACATATAGTCAAACTTTGATGCACAATATTCTTATTATAATAATTTAACTTTAACTTCACGAATGCACAGTGTACTTCACCTCTTCTCCAAAAAAAGCTTCTTCTCCAAAACAAAAACGCTTGACTCGGCTAATTTTCAACTTGAATCGGTCATTTTTGTCTTAAATCGGCTCAACTCGGTGTAAAATCGGTTGACTCGACCTAAAAATTGGCTAACTCGGCCGAGAGCACTGTTCATCCGAGTTTTGCTGAAAAACTCGCACGGGCGTGAGACTCGGGTGAAAATCAGATTGGTGACGGCCGATACCGAGTTGACTCGGAATCGGCCGATTTTCCAAACCATGGTTATATATAGGTACTCAACCATGTAAGAAGGTAATTATAATCAAGAAAGATTCCTTATCACTTATCTGGCAATGTAAAACGCTTATGTTGGAAAAAGATACGAGGCTTAGCTTTGTTGCTGTTTACGTTCAAAAAATGGTAGGCATAAAAGTTTTTCCTAGGCACTGTGAGCATTACTAGCGGTTCGTTATTTAAAAAAAAATGTGATCCATATTTTATTGAAAGTATAAACCATATAAAAAAAATTAAAATAACCAACGCTAGTGATGTTAACTATTGGTAAAATATGAGCCAATCGTTAGAAATGATAGAGATATTGCAAGGATGACGCGCGTAGTTTTGTGATCAAAACCTAAATGTCTTAAAGCTCCGAGTGGATGAATTGAGTGCCTCTGAAATGCGCTAATTCATATTCAAAAGTATTTTTGTGATTATACAAAGCACGGGTATATTGGTGCTCTTCCCTAAAAAACTAATTTAGACTGAAAGTGTTTTCCTTCGACCGTCAGGAATCTAACAAGCATTTATTCTGCGAGCATTTATGGTATTTATATTTGAATTTTAGGATACTTATGTTCGTACCATTAGAAGTTAATTTATGTTTGTTTGTGTAAGTTTATTCAACAAAGCATTTTATATGTTTGAGGTTATTTCATCTGTTTGTCATTCCGGTGCTTATTATTATACAAATAGCTAGATTTTTTTTTTTTTTTAATCTTTGAGCGGAACGCAATCATAAGAGAAATTTATGTACGTACAAGCAGGTTATTACTTGGGTGTGTATGTAATTTGGTATTGATGTCTTGGATTAATATTTTGTAGTCAAAAGCATAAAACAGGATGGTGTTTTCTAACCTTGTGTTTATTCTTATAAGAATAAATGTATATCGGCATAACGCTCTGCAGGGTACGAGAAAAACGATTTATTCGACTAGCTTTAGGATTGACGTGCAATTTGGTATATCTCAGTGGTGTTTTGTTAGTTGTAACTATTGTTATTTTTGTAATATCCATCATTTGTGTACTGCTATAAAAATATTTTTCCATACAAGTTCAAACTATTGATATTTAATTATGTATTAATGTTAATATGTTTCTTTTTGTGTGTTTGTGTGGAAAAAAGTTGTACCATTATAATATATTAAATTAGTACACTTTTGTACTAAATAAAGTTAATATTTTCTTGTTAAAGAAGAGTTGTGCTACCTTTTGTTAGTCATGGATTAACTGAATAAGAACAATACTAATGAAGGAGGGTTCAAAACCGTTTAAATAATGCCTTGCGAACATTTTGTGCTACCTTTTTATTGGGAATCTATGCGAAGGCATTTGGACAAGACTTCTCTCCAAAGTCCAAAGCTTTTACATACCGTTACTACCGTAGGACAGATCTTATTAAAATTATTTAATTAATGATAACAGACTTATTTCTGACCTTAGTCTCTCTCCATTAAGCATAAAAAAAAAGAAACAACCTTTCTTCCTTTCTCCGTCTCAGTCAAAGAAGGAAGTCATTTTTCTCCCCATGATTGAATTTTCAAATCTGATCACTCCAAGTTTGATCTTGGGAACTCTTTCTTTAATTTTCCCTATTGCTGCCCAATTAAGTTTGGAGCTGTTCGGCAACAAGGTATTAAGAGTGAAGGATTAAGAGCTTAAGGAGCGCTAAGGAACTGATATTCGGTTGTCTTAATCCTTGGGTAAAAACTAAGGAAGCTAAAGGAAGGTAAAAGAGGTGCCTTAAGGTCTGGGTAGAGGATTAAGATTCGGGCAAAAGGAGGGTAAAAGAGGTGATCTTAATCCGCACTAAGAAACCAGTGTTCGGCAGGATTAAGCGGCTAAGGAAGCTAAATGAAGTGGATTAAGCCTTAAGGAGGCTTAATCTCTTGTTACCAAACAACCCATGCATTAGGGGTGTCAACGGGTACGGTAAGGGTCGGGTGTAAGTATTTTCATACATGTACCCATTACAAATTATTCTTACCCGTACCCTACCCTTACGTACCCGTTATGGTTGTCAGATAATGAAACGGTAGCGGGTAACTAATGGGTAATGCTATTATAATAAAAAAATATTATTTACTAAATAATACATTAAAACACATTAATCATTTGACAAATATATGTGTTTTAAAGGTCTAAATTTTATTGGAATTCAAGTAAAAAAAATAAAATTTATTGGAATTTGCTAAAATTTATTTACGTGTTTTAATGGTTAAGCATAACACAACTATCAAGAATAGTTGGAGAATTAATATTCATTAATGCTCATTAATATATATAATATATATAATTTTTTTTATAATTAATTGATCGGGTAACGGGTACGGAATAGGTTTTACCCGTATCCTTACCTATTAGATAACGAAAAAAATCTTTACCCGTACCTGTACCCGATAAGTTTACGAAAAAAAATTCTTACCTGTACCTATCTTATCGAATACGGTACGGATCGGATAAATGAATAAAAGGGTGCATGCCATTGACACCCCTACCATGCATGAGATTAAAATGATGTTGTCATTTCTATATTGTATTATTTAATTGATCCCATATCCTATTTTATAATTGCTTGTGTGAGTCGTATTTACAAAGTTCGGCAACTTTTTTTTCCTAATCATCGACACCAGTTAGAACATATAAGAACTTAATTACACGTGTAGTCTAACCTTAATTGGATGATATGAATCATATAGTTAGCTTATAAATACAAGTCAACAACTTATAAAAATGAATTAAAATATGAGAGCTTTCTCAGGAGGAGGATGGATAGGGGTGTCAATGATACCCTTTTAACAGTTTACTCTACCCGTATTGTATTTCATAAGACGGGTATGGGTAAGGGTTTTTTTTTTTTAGCTTATCGGATATGGAAATGGGTAGGGATTTTTTTCGTTAGCTGAATGGGTAACGGTACAGATAAAGGCGATTTCGTACCCATTACCTTATAGTGTAATTATAAAATAAAATTATATTATAATTTTTGAGCAATAATTAGTGAAGATAAAATTTATTTGCGTGATATTTCATATGATAGTATTTGACCAATAATTAGTTATGTACCTTTGATTTAGTATATGTTTTCTGCTATAATAAAAATGTTAATCATATTACTTTTTATTTACATGTTTTGCTATTTAGTTAAATAACTGAATTTCTCCTAAGAGAAATTTGTGTTTTTAAATTCTCTTGATTTATAAAAAAACAATTTAGTTGGAATTGATTGCACATTTATTTTCTTTTTTTTATTAATAATATGATTGCATATGTGTGAAATGAATGAATTTTGATGTTCTATTTGTAAAATATAATAATTTTTTTTTTTTGGAGTAATATTCGTTATTCACCCGCTACCGTTTCGTTACCCGGTAATTTAACGGGTAAGGGTAAGGTAGGGTAATGTTAATGCTTAATGGGTAGAGTAGGGTATGAATAAGGTCAATTCTTAATGGGTATGTGTATGAAAATCCGTCCACCCTACACACTCCTAAAGATGGAAGAGGGATCAAAGATTTTTTCCGTATATATTTTTATTTTTTGGAGTGATTTGATTTGAATTCAATTTTGGAGAGAAAATGTTTCCTTCTTTAGCTGACAGAGACAAAGAAGAAAGGAAGGTTGTTTCCCTTTTTGGCTTAACAGAGAAACACTAACGTCAAAGACAAGTCGATCTGTTAGCATTAATTTGATTGATATTTAATAGATCTGATCCTACGGTCAAAGACTTTAGAGAGAAGCTCTGTCCAAATGTCAGACAGATTCCCAACTCTTTGGTAAGTTCTCCAGTGCTATATATGGTTAGCGACTAATCCTGCTACCCTTATAATGACTAGTCTTACCCTTTAAAATATTCAAAGTGCTACTAGCGTCGGCTGTCTAGTTTTTGCAAAGGCTTGATGTGTTCAGTCATTATAATGAGTTGGTATGCTAGGTATAAAGATTTGCACACGTAGGTATAAAGACATGCACGTGCCAACTAACGCCGGTTGTAAATGCGCTAGCTACAAGAATCTGTCACTATCTGCGAGAGTAAAAGTGTTTTTTATTGTCGGTATCATCACGGATACTCCCGTTGATAATAGCAACTACCGATACCACTCAAAATAGCAATTTCTGTTGTTGTACCCTCGGCAATAGTGACTTTATCCTTGCGGATAATGGCAAATTCTTGTAGGCGTGTTATCACATCCCTAAAAATAAAGAAAGTATGAAAAAAAAAATATAACTTTTTAATTTTTACATTTCCTATCAAATTAAAACGGCTATTGAAAATCTAACTTGCCGAACTCCTGGAATCTGGATGGCGTCTCTCTCAACCAGACTGGCGGAACAACAGGCGATTCTCCAACGGATAGAAGCACGAAGGGCAGCAGCGACTACACCGACCTACGCGGAGATCGTAGCACTGGGAAGGACTGAGGGAGTCTCACCACGCAAACCAAATTTATTACACCCACCTTTCCAACAACCCCACGACCTTTCCAGACCATTCACTACAACCCACAACTGCATTAACGAAGCCCACATTGATGGCGGTTGGACTAAGGTTACAAAGAAAAGGAGAACACGCGCCCCGGAGAAAGAAAGAAAACCTGTAACTCTCCTCAACAAGCGCATTTTAACTCTCAAGGCTGAAGGACGCTGTTTTAAATGTCTAGAACGGGGACACACTCAGTTTCAATGCCGAAATGGTGTCAAATGCCATCACTGCCATGGCATAGGCCATATCTCCAAGATATGCACCGCAGCAAGGAAGAAGCCTATAAATCTACAAGGGACTGAGCCCCAGCACCTCAACAACATAACAACAGAACAACCCACTGCCAAAGAAATGGACTTAGAAACTTGGGAAACCGCCCCCATGCTAAGCCCCAACCTCATCGGCATCCGGGCGCCGGAACTACGGGTGTTCTTCCCACCAAATGACAACCTCCGATCACCAAATACCCTCCTCCATAGATCGGCTGTTGTTCTAATAGGACCCCGTGCGGCTGCTGTGCCTGACCTTCACGGCCGCATCGCCACTGCCGTCGCCACTACCTTTGGCTGCCACCCGGAAGAATTTAAGGTTGAAACACTTGAACCGTCGGCTGGGGATCTTATCGTAGAATTCCCCTCAAACATCCTACGCAACCTAGCTGTACATATCAGAGTTTCACAATCGCACGTGGAATCGATGTGCAGCTGCGTGCGTGGTCACCAAATCTCAACATGGTGCGCGACCCTACCACTCATCAAGCAAGAATCACGTTACATGGCGTGCCAACCCAATATTGGAACTTTCCCGACATCAACCACCTTATCTCCGGGTTCGGCTATGCCGTAAGCATGTCCCCCGTCATAACAAACGGCAACTATGAAACCTTGCGTGTACTCGTCGCATGCTACGACCCCTCCACCATTCCACTGTCAATCTCTGTGCATAAAAATCCCTTCTCCAAAGTGGCATACATACACATTGAAGGTTGGGTGCACATTCCGCCACCATCTCCGCCACCACCAACATTCCCCGATGAGGACGACCAAGGTAGCTCTAACCTTGGACCCCTTCGAACTGCCCACCGCCACCGCACGCCTACCAACAGGTCAGCCGCCGGCTATGGCAACCACCCCATGCGTCATGGGATGCGCAGGGCACCCAACCCACGTGCCGGTAGAGACTACGCCGGACGAAATGGAGACATCCCTTGCGATAACCCAAAAACCCGACCAATAAACCCAATGGAGACTCCGGTTCTGCATCCAACCCTTAATCCGGTGACACGTGTCTCAATCGAAGAGGGAGATCATCAAAAGGAGAACCCGAACCTGCCATTCCCAACAGCTTTACCTCATATATTTCCATCAGAAATCGACCACGCCACAACAGACAACCACGCAATTACGGTCAACAGCTATAGAAAATGGCGCACTGCATTTTTTTCACTAATTTGGCACCTGCCCCCTATCCAGCAGCAAAAGAAAGGTCTTAGCATAACTGAGTTCGGAGATTCGGGTCAGCAGCCCTGTGGTGACACCTGTCACTCTTTCATCAATAAAGAAGATTCAGCAAATACTCTAGAAAGTATCGCCGAGGAAAAAGAAAAATCAGGGGCCTGCTACGCGGCCCAGGAAGAAATGAGCCTTCACACCACCAGCCCAATTCATGACATAATTCAAACTGGGCCACCATCACATGCAATGCCTGCGAGCCCACTTGCAATCACGCAAGGGCTTCACTTGCTCACTCTAGCAGCTACAGCAAACCATGAAACCCCACAGCTCATTGAGGAGGGCCCTCCGGGATTTGAAGGCCCGCCAAAATACAAACAAAAGAAAATCGTAACTCGCCGCAGCTCACGTCTTCAGAACAGAAACCAGGGCCATTACATCTCTGCCATCGACCAAGCAAGAGCTACTCAGGGATTTATAACAGTACCCAAGCTCATGCAACGCCCCAAGGCCAAGCCGAAGACCATTCCGAAACCACCGATGGAATACTTGGCCACTTACAACCCGCTATCGCAGGCGCATGCCGAGGCCGTCGTAGCTGCCGCTAGTGCGGAACTGGATGGTGACCTCCGCCGCAAAATTGAGGAGGCGACACGAGACCTGGGACAAGAGACGGCTACCGCTGTAGCGACTTAGATAATCAAGTACGACGAGACTACCTGTTGTTAGGTGTAATTTTTGTTTCTTTAATGTATCTTCAATTCTTAGTCTTAAGTAGGCTCTCTGTTGCAGTAGTTTTAATTTCAATTTGGGAAGTGGGACTGATATTTTCGGTTAGCAGTGGGATGGAGTATGCAATTTCGATTTTCAAGGTTGGTGTATTTCCTCTGTACAAGGTAGTCTCAGTAAGTACTGATGGTGAAATGGAGTTCTTGCTGTTGTTTAATGAGTCGCTATTTTAATATGTCACTTCTTTCCTGGAACGTCCGGGGATTAAATGAACGGCCGAAACGACTGGCGGTCCGGCAAGCGATATTGATAGAAAAACCTGACATCGTAGCACTACAAGAAACCAAACTTACATCAGTAGATAGGGTGGTACTCTCTGAAATATTGGGAAGAAGACTCGATGCATATGAAATTCTACCGTCACAAGAAACAAGAGGCGGGATTTTAGTGGCCTGGAGCCAAAGGTTCTACACGAAGGTCAGCGCGGTCATTAATCGATTCTCAATTACGGTACACCTCAAGCATAACAGCGACGACCAAGTTATTGCTTTCACGGCGGTCTACGGCCCAACAACCCAACGAGAGCGAGTAATGTTCTTCGAGGAACTCTGCTAGTCTAAGCCACAGGGAGGGCTTCCATGGAGTCTCGGTCGTGACTTCAACGTCACCGAGGAGCCGGAAGAGCGCAACAGAAACAATACCACATGGCGGTCCACTCTTTCCTTCTCAAACCTTCTGTCCGACCTCGAGCTCACAAACTTGGCGTTACTGGGCCACCGTTTTACATGGAGTAATGGGAGACCGCAGCCGCATATGGCTCGGTTAGATAGGTTTGTCATCTCCACCGATTGGAGCCTTCATTTCCCCAACTCTACACAGAGAACAGTGGCAAACACAAGTTCTGACCATTGCCCTATTCTCCTCAAAGCAAAAACCGACTTTAGGCGATCACGGTTCTTTCGTTTCGAGAACGCTTGGCTGCGAAACCCCGACTTTAAGCAAATGGTCAAAGACGAGTGGACCTCCATCCCGACAACAAACACACCTGAGCAGTTCGGTCATAAACTCAGCATTCTCAAGCAGCGAATTACGGCCTGGACCAGAGCCAAAATAGGTACTGTAAAATCACAGATTCTAGCTTGCAGGGATTTCCTTGCGTGGGTGGACAAGGCCAAAGAATTAAGACGACTTACGAAATTGGAGAAATTGATCGTGGCGGTGATCAAGAGACGGCACACATTCCTTTCGGTCATGGAAGAAGACATGGCGACAGCGAGCCCGGACCAACTGGGAACTAAAGGGAGATCGGGGAACACGGTACTTTCATGCTGTGGCCTCCAATTCGAAAAGGACAAATTTCATTGCCCAAATTGAAGACAATTCTCTACTGTATTCAGATCAGGCAACGAAAGCAAAGGTTTTTTTCAATTATTTCAAGGACCTCATGGGCACAACGGCCCCCCCTGTACCCGAGCTGCATTGGAGAAATTTATACCCAAAAACCTTGGACTTACGGGAATTGATCAACCCAATCTCAAAGGATGAGATAGCAGCCGCGATTGGATAGTGGCCAAACAACAAAAGCCCCGGGCCAGATGGCTTCCCCGGGGAATTTTACAAGGCCTTCTCAGATTCACTATTGGAGGACCTACTACAGGTGTTTACTTCAGCGATGGAGACAGGCAGCACCCTCACCACACTAAACTCATCATATATCATTCTCATACCCAAAACCGACTCACCCAGAACACCGTCAGATTTTCGACCGATAAGCCTTCTCCATGGGGCTCAAAAAATTTACTCAAAGGTCCTAGCAAACAGGTTGCAGCCATACCTGAAGGACATGATCACTGACACACAGACCGGCTTCCAAAAAAATCGACAAATCACAGAATCGTACATATATGCCCAACAAGTTTTGTCATACGTGCACAAGGAAAATATCCCTCTGGGGCTATTAAAAGTTGACATTCGGAAGGCTTTTGACACCGTAAGTTGGGACTTCACCATCCAAGTTATGCTAACTTGGATAAATGGCTAACTTGGATTCACAAAATGGTTTTTCAAGGAACCTCACAAGTTATGATAAATGGGTTATTGGGCAAGAAAATTCAATTGCGCCGCGGGGTCCGACAGGGCGATCCACTGTCGCCTTCCCTCTTCATCATTGCCATGGATTTTCTCGCTCGGTATCTACAAAAACTTACAAACAGTGGGGCAATTCGACTACCGGTGGCTGCCATGCGCCCATGCCTTCTCTACGCGGATGATGCACTCTTATTCTTCAAGCCAGACCGAAATCAAGCACACACACTCAAAATTACGCTCCTGGTATTTCAGCAAGTTTCCGGGCTACAAATTAACTTGCGAAAATCTGAATTTTTGCCAATCAACACGGATCAGAAGGAAAAACTACAGTTGGTTAGAATCTTTGGATGTTCAGAGGCTACCTTACCTTTCACTTACCTCGGACTACCACTGTCCGACAAACGATTGCCGAGAACAGCGTATTTGCCGCTCCTGCACAAGATCAAGAGAAGGTTGGGCGGATGGGCAGCAAAGTTCCTTTCAATGGCCGGGCGACTAATTCTGGTCAGCTCGATCCTGTCTTCAATGCCAATTTACATTATGCAGGTTAATAAATTGCCGCAATGGGTATTAAAGGAGATTGACAAAATTAGGCGAAGATTTCTCTGGCACGGAGCGGGGGATCAACAGAAGGGATACAACTTGGTAGATTGGGAGGTTGTATGTAAACCAAAAAAATGGGGCGGCCTTGGGATACTCGAATTACATACCTTCAACCAAGCACTACTTTTGAAATGGGTTTGGTGGTGGTTCCAAGCACACCATAGGCTGTGGAAGCCACTGCTCAAGCAGACATCCTACATATCCGAAGGATTGCCAGTAGCCACGGCCTTCAGGGCAGTCACAGATCATACAAGAGCATTCTTCAACAGTGCAACAAGCTGGAAACTGGGTGATGGAGCGACCATCTGCATGTGGACTCATGACTGGGGACAAGGGGCACTCAAGTGCAAATTCCCACATCTCTTCTCCTACGCCATAGACACAGGTCTGGTAATCAAGGAAGCAATCAGGGCGCTACACGTGGATATGGAGACAATTTTCAAACCAAATCTTTCAGCAGCGGCAAGGGACGAACTACATCAACTATGTCACATACTCAGTTCAATTCTGCTTCGCCCGGACCAAAAAGATGACATAATTTGGAGAGGGACAACATCCGGACAATTCACGGTAAGATCCGCTTACCGGATGTTAAAGCCTTAAAGGGCGGCCCGCAAATAAACACAACAATCTCTAAGATCTGGAAGGTAAATGCTCCCCCGAGAATGAAAGTTTTCGTATGGTTGGCAATCCGTAACAGTATCCTAACACATGATAATTTACAAAAACGGGGTTGGTCTGTAGTGAGTAGATGCGTATTGTGCATGTCAGCGGCAGAGACCGGGCAACACCTATTCCGGGACTGTCTTTACACAAACGGACTTTATGACAAGGTAAAAAGAATTAAACCCGGAATGAAATGGCCAAACACCCCATCCATTCATCTCGACAAGCATCACATCACTGGCAACATCAACCGGGTCCAGCAAACGACATTGTTGATTATGCAATTTACAATCTGGAGAGAACGATGTAGGCAGTCTTTCACGGAATCAGCCAAAACAGTCGAAGATTTGCTGCAAGAGGTCAGGTCACAGTTGGAGTTTTATCCTGACAAGTCAAGACACAGTTGATGATCTCATGCGAGATTGGAAGAAGTCAATCTGGAGAGAACCATGCGCCTTTTATTTCAATTTTTAGTTTTCGGCTTTAAGCCTCATTTTGTTTAAGCATTTCCCATTTTCAACTTTTAGTCTTATTTCATTTTCTTATTTTTCTTTGTCACTTTGACTGTGGGAACAATCTCTGTAACCGCAAACATCAATGAAATTTGGGCATGACCCAACTTTTTCCTCAAAAAAAAAAAATAAAACAACCAAATTCAATATTCAAGCGTCCGAGTCAGCTCACCTTATAGACGACAACAATCTTTGATTCATACATCCGGCGATGATTCTTATCGCACAAACTACCATTAGAGCTCTAAATTATAACAAAATAATAAAATTTCAAGTACCTTTGAATGAATAAATTTCCAACAGAAAAGAGGAATTCATTCCGATTTTGACAAGGGAACTGTTCTTTGACCGGTTGAGGCCTAAAAGCTCAATCAAATATACATAGCAACGTATATAGTGCAATTTTTATTGGTGGTGTTTGGTTGAGACCTAAACTTTAATTAGGTCCGTCGATTATTCCAATTTTGGTTGACCTAAGTAATTCATGTTTGGTTGAGGTTATTTTAAAGTCATGTCATGGCTTAAACTATTAAAGAAATAATATCACCTAAAGAAGATAGAGGAGAAAAAAATTGGATAGTCACTGACAGTAGGACCATAGGATGACTTTGTTTAATTTCAGGGCCTAATTTAGAGTTTGAGACCATAGGATGACTAACCCTTAAACCATCTCTCAAGATGGTTTAATTTTAGGGATTAATTTTAGAGTTACGCCTAGTTAGATTGGCCTAGTTCATTCACGTTTGGTGGAATATATAACCAAGGCCTAAACCAAACACCACCAATATTATTAGTATTATTAAAGTTATTGTTGTTGTTATTATTAATATATTATTATTATTCTTTATATACTATTATTATACAGCTTCCATATATATAGTGATGTTGGTCTAAATATATATATTAACCTCGTTGGCATATGATGCAGCTAATTTTGCACGATCATATTTTATGATGTTAATTTGTATATAGCAGCATTTATTTAGAGGTCAGCACAAATTAGAAGCTTTTTCTTTATATTAATAGCATTAATCCTTAAAATGATAAGTACAGGTGAAACAAACAAGTTGCCATCAATTCCATTCAACTGATCTTTAATTAATTAATTTGCCTCTCCCAAAGACCAAAATACTCAACCTGTAAATATTACTATAAATATACAACTTCCATATATACACACACACACACTGATGTTGGTTTAACTATATATTAACCTCGTTGGCATGATGTAGCTAATTTTGCACGTCCATATTTTATCATCTAGTATGTAGCCGCGTTTATTTAGAGGTCAGCACAAATTAGAAGCTTTTGCTTTATATATATTAATAGCATTAATCCTTAAAATGATAAGTACAGATGTGACATTGGGGGCAATATATTAATATATATAATAGATTCACTTCCGCCGAAATAAACCATCAATTCAACTCAATTGCTCTTTAATTATTTGCCTCGATCTCCCAAAGACCAAAGTACTCAACCTGCTCCTCTCATGGCTAAAGAGACAGCTGGAAGCAGTCACGTTCATGGTTCCAACATCAACATCAACATCACCGTAACTACAACGTAAGTAGCTCCTATCTGTTTGAACAATATCAAATTTATTATGTGAAGAGGCTAATATTAATTACCATGTGAATTGTGATCATATTCAACTGAAACATATATAATTACTTAAGCAGAGGTGATAATGTTTCCTCAAATGTGGAAGTTGAAGCATGCAATGACGTTGTTGCTCGGTTGCCTGATCTCAAAAGCTGGTGCGGCGAGGTTCTGTTTCTCACAGCTGTTGCACTGCTTCTCTACTTCTTTGAATTGGTATACAATAATCTCAAAAATCCATTGCTTCTGTCGTTCGTAATTCCATTATATGTTGCTCTGGTTGTGACGGCTTTTTGCATGACGAGCGCTACACGAGCTCATGAGACGGCTTTCTCTTATTGGGCGTTTTGGGTCTTCTTCATGGTTTCTGGAGTTTGCTTTTTGTCGATCGGACCGAAAAGATTTAAAGACCTCGCCATTATCTATAAGATACTATATCCAGTGCCATTCCTTTTACTGATATGTCTTCATGTAATACAGATTATATTGTGGAAAAAAAATAACCAAGTTGGAGCAATTATTTCTGTGCTGCAGATGTAATACAGATTGATTATTTTCAAATTCATTTTGTGTGTAGGTATTTATTTTTATTCAGATTATAATAGCTTATTAACTTCTCCAAAACAAAAAAATATTCTTGTACATGCTTATTATTCTTTTATATTAATTGCCATCAATTGTCATCATCAGAAATTCTGTGGCCTATTTTTCATTAGATCAGATAACTATATAGAACTAAGTAATAATATACTCGTGTAACATTAAAATAAGAATAGTTTTACGAATATACTTGAGTATATAGCATTAAAATTACAACATAAATATAGTAGTACAATACAAAAAAGAAGAAGAAAAAAACAAATATAACTGACAAATATAACTGACAAATATAACTGACTACGTCGCCGTGACTATAAACTACCGTTGCAATCTGACATGAAATTCCAAATTTGTCGCTTTCAGGTAATCAGAATTCTATGTAATCTATATTTTCGTTTTGTATGGTTGATTTGTATATTGGTATTGCATATTAGATTATGTTGGCATATTTAACGGGATAGCGGGTCTGAGGTTGGAATTTGATGTGTGATGTTGGAAATGCTGATACACGGGGGTTGCTAGTCGTGGTTGCACCGATATGCGGAGAATGCTCCTCGCAGTTTGGTTCGATGGATGAAAACGATGTGACTTGTTTTACTGATAACCTAGACAGACGAGCTATCGCTGGTTAAATATGGATGCATAATTTGATTTGTATTTGTGTGGATTAATCTATCATGTTCGAATGGTTGCTTAACTAAGTCAATTATAGAGAAGCATGTCGTTAAATAACCGGTTACTGAGTTTTGCAGCCGACTCTGCTTTGTTATTTTGTTTTCCTTTCTGTTGGTGACCACTAGTACATACAACGTGACAATACACTGCATATTATACATGTTTGCTCAAAATTTTCTCTAAATCCGTGTCCAAAGCAAGAAAACATTGTTTCCAAAATTTCCTCCAAAAATATGTCAAATTGTACACAGTTTTACTGTTTACAACCACATATAAATGTGCTCCAACATTCATACACGGTTGTAAATAGTAAAAGCGTGTACAATACTTTTTTTTGCACTTAAAAGGAACACAAAAAGAAGGCAATTTGATACGAACATGCGCCAATAAGAATGAACATGAGCTAAACAAGAGAAATTGAACCATCCAAATCAAATTTTATGTGCAGTATTATTTTTTTCATCCAGTTGAAACTGAATAGATATGGATCCATATAGCACGAGTCAATCAATTTTGAATGCACGGTGGATGTGGAAACTAAAAAGCGCATTTGTTAAGACGATGTTCTCGCATATTTTGAAATTTTCAAGTGTCTTTGTAATTTGTAAAGCTATATTATCTCTAAAATTTGCATTTTTATAGTATCCAAAATCCAACTTCAAGAAAAGAAGGAATGTTATATAACCATAGAATATCAAAGCTTTTGTCTATTTTTTTTTTTCTCATTTCATGTCAGAGATGTATTTGATAATTTTAATGTGTTTTTTGTGTGCTATTCTCTAACTAATGTAGTTTGTAAAATAAGACTTCCTATAAGCTCATTCTTTATTTAATTAAAATTTTGTAGGATGGCAGATTGACAGTTTGTTGTACTGTAAATTATTCATTTGTGCGTGTCCTTAATTTATATTTCATTTAAGGTGAACTTAGAATTATAACCCACATGGTGTTGCGAGTTCTTCAAATTCGGGGAGGAAAGACTTTTACATTGGTCCGAGATGGTCATTTTGTCAAGAAATTTGAAGAGAGGATACTTTGTTTTATTTTTTTGCAAAGGAAGTTAGATAGTAATTTTTTTTTTATAATTTGATTGGTCATGTCTTCATTTCTTTCTATTTTTTTATATCATATAATGAATATTATTATTTAAGTAAACATAATTCTTTTTTCTATATTCTAGAGAGAGAGCAGGATAACCCTTATAAAAATAACAAAAGTCTTAATATGAAAACAGAAGGTGTCATAATATTACAACAACAGATAATACAACTTAATTTTCATGATTTTTTTTCTCTTGTTTCCCTGTTAAGCTACATAACAAAAAACAAATTTGTTATGTGTTAGGAAAAAGAAAGCTCATAGGTATATTATTAAAGAATGAGCTCTACATTTGTATGAGAATATGTTGGTCTTTTTTTTATTGTTGAATAATTATTGTTTTCATTGGGCTATTTTTTTTAATGAAAATATGTCATTTTGTATGAGATTTTTTCCCTATATATATGATGACACTTTTTATTTATGTTATTTGACAGCAGGTTGTATGTCGATATTGAATTGTTGTGTGATATTTGATATTAGATTCGAATTGTGCTATTATGTATGTTATGAGAAAAGAACTATTTGATATTAGATTCGAATCAAGATATTATATGATATCATTGGTAAAAAAAATATTATGTGTCATGAAAATGAAAGCTCATAGGTATGTCATTAAAGAATGGGCTCTACATTTGTATGAGAATATGTTGGTCTTTTTTTTTATTGTTGAATAATGATTCTTTTCATTGGGTTATTTTTTAATGAAAATATGTCATTTTATATGAGAATTTTTTGTAATGATTCTTTTCATTGCTCTTTAATTAATTTGCCTCTCCCAAAGACCAAAGTACTCAACCTGCTCCTCTCATGGATAAAGAGACAGCTGGAAGCAGTCACGTTCATGGTTCCAACATCAACATCAACGTTCATTTTGAGAAGTATTCAAATGTCAAATGTTAATTGAATTTTTCTTAATTAGAATTAACTTAATTATATCATATTATTAATGTACTGCACCAAATGGCAGGTATAACATTTGAGAAATTAGACAGTGAAGGTCTTTTTGTTACCTTCTCCAATGGCATCATGAAAATGCCATGCCTAAACATTGACTCAAATCAGAAAACCTTATTAGTAAATCTCATTGCCTTTGAGAGCAGCTCCATAGTACAAAACATGCGAAGTTTTACCACCTACATAAAAATTTTAGATGAACTAATCGATTCAGAAAGGGATGTGGTGTTACTTCAGCAATCTGGTGTTATCAATAACACACTGAGCAGCCACAAGATGGCAGCCACTTTCTTCAATGAAATTGGTAACTTTTGCATCTGTAAAGTTCCTGCAAAACAAAAAAGAAAAAGTGTTGGAATGATTTTGATTCCTTCGATATGTTATAACCCCGATTTAGATCATTTCTCCAACTTGTATGAGAACGTACAAAAATACTACGACTCAAGTTGGAACCGTAGATGGGCGACCTTGCAACATAAGTACTTCAGTAGCACATGGGCGGGCATCTCGGTATTCGCAGGTGCGCACTGCTAATTCTTACAGTTTTTCAGACATTCTACACTATCTATGGATATTACAAGCCAAGGCAGTAATTAGCCAGTAATATTGTTAATTTTCCTTTTTCCTTTTTCTTGTTTTGTTAGGTTTGGTCTTGTATGCAAATTTGTCCCATGGATATTTGGTTTCCATTGTGTTTGCTCTGTTGGCATGTTGCTCCCTCTCTGATTTATTATATGTAGCCCTCATTGTAACCTGTTGTCTTGTGGTATTGTATAAATAATAAAGCTTAGAGCATTTCACTTATGGTAATGGCTTTAGTTTAACTTTAAAAAAAATCATTTAACTTAAAATAATTGTGGCACTGATTAATTATTACTCACTTTGCACTGGCTGAAGAACAAAGCTCTGTAAATTTGACCAGGATCAGGCTCCAAGTCTCCAACAATTAAGACTAGGCTAGACTAGGCCATTTGTCAGAGCATTGTTTTTTGTCTAGTATGCGATTAGCTAATTGATTTGAATCCGATGAACCAACATATTGAACTGACAAATGGCTCGGTTTTTTCAAAGTGGCGTGGGCCTGGTCAATTTTTCAATACTGTTCATCTTTAAATATAAATTATGTATAATTATTCGAAGAACTCTTATTCGAATAAGTGTGAATGTTATATAAATTTGATTTTATATTTAACTCACAATTTTTAAAGCGTTGCGTGTTGAAGGATGAATTTCAATCAAAGGGTTAAATAGCGTTTATCGCGTCATAGCGGAACGGCTGAAAAAACGGCGCTATGACCATATAGCGCGAAATAGCGCACTATAGCGGCGCTATATGGCCATAGCGTCATAGCTTTTTTGGTCCGAAAACGCTATAGCGCCACTATAACGCGCTATTTAGAACATTGATTTCAATAAAAAATAGATCAGGGGGCTACAATTCCCTCAAATAATAATAAACTATGCTTTAAAAGGGAGCCAAAGTCTTTATAATTAATATATATAAAAATTAGTAAATCAGTCACCTCAATACTTATTGAATTTACAAATAATGGCACATATATATAATATTATAATCATTAAGAAATTATATTTCTATTAGCCAGCAAGCCGGAGATGAAAATTTTCAAAACCAACCTAATTAATTATTTTCCAAAAGAAAATGAATGAGTCGCTACATATAGACATACTCTCATATGTAAAAGGGGAAATTTTGAAAGATCAACTGTAAAACATAAAAAAGGGACGTCCACCAAATCTCATATATCAATAATAATCCAACAAGTTTCCATGCTGGTAGAGGTGTCAATGACACTCTTTTACCAGTTTATCCGACTCATATCATTATTCGAAAAGACGGGTAAGAGTAAGATTTTTTTTTTCATTAGCTTATCGGGTACGGGTAAGGGTAATGATCTTTTTTCGTTATCTTACCCGTTATCTTACAAGATATATATTTGTATGAAGATAATACATGATGATACAATAAAGTTTTGTATTTTACTAAATTTTCATAATAAATTAGTTGTGTTAATTATTATTATTATTTTTTTGCTTGTTTTAAAAAAAAATTATAGAAAACATAAATCGAGATGTCAATGCAACTTTTTATCCATTTACCCGATCGATCCGTACCATATTAAAAAAACAAATAAGGATAAAAAAAAATTGTTATCATAATGGATACAGGTATAAAAATACTTCCACTTGACCCATATCTTACCCGTTGACACCCTACATGCTGGTATACCATATATGTATATGGTATGATGGTGGTGGTGGTTTGATGAGCATCGGCCAAATTTGGTTCAATGTCCGATCAGAGCCGTTAGACATGCGTCAAGATTCGTGTACATTTGATCTGAACAAATTTAAAATATATTGCATATGCAAATCTAAACGTAAATTGAATGGCACCGAATTTGACCTGATGTCCATTGACCACCTCTGATTCAGTTAGTTCATAACCAAAATTACCTAGCAGTCCCCAACATCAATATAATCCTCAATTATTCAAAATCTCCAAGTTTGACTAATGGATGAGCCACGATCAGAATCCATCTTAAAGTCACTTCAGTTTTGCTCCTCGTTTAAAAATTCTTCTTTTCAGTTACATGTTTACATCTTAATACAACAAGAATAAGTGACTTTTTGTGAGGGTAAAAAGTGACTTTTCGCGACGGAGTACCGTCATAACTGTGCTTTTTCTATTCGCGATGGTACTTTTCGCGACGGAGAACCGTCATAAATGCGTTTTTTCCCTCGCGATAAGTGCCTACTTTGTTGTTGTGTAAAGTCACTTCAGTTTTGCTCCTCCTTTACTAATGGAGGACTTAATTGGAGTTGAATCTTGAAATTATGAATAAGGCCCTCTTGGCAAAGTAGTACTTTGAATTCCAAGATAAGTCAGTAAAAGGATATTGGAAAATAATATTAGTAGATAAATATGGCAGTACAGCTACCAATGGGAAGATGTATGTTTTTTGGGTAGATATATTAAAATACAACAGCACAGTGGAATTAGCCGTGTTCTAAATAGCGTGCTATAGTATTTATAGGCCTTAAAAACTAAGTTATGGGATAAAAGTGTGCTAATTCAGCTACGACTGCTATACTAGTAATAGCAATCCGCAATAGCGCGTAGCGTGTAGCGCAAATAACATACATTATGACACATAAATTTTTTTGTAAGGTCCAAACTGAAAATTTCTTTTAAGGACCAAATTTCTTCAAGGCCCAGATTGTTTTTATTTTTTTCAAAATTGTTCAGGTACTAATATTAATTAAAAATGTAACAATTGTATTTAACATGATTAATTATGCAAAGAGGAAATATAAGAGATCCATAAATTTATATGGAGATCTTTTTAATTATTATTTTATAGAGAAATATCCAATTGCAATAATACATACCCAATTTTCTCATTTTAAATAGATATAATTTTCAAATATGTAAAAAATATTATAACATTAAATATTAGTATCTAAAAAATTTAATCATCTAGTGGTTTGGAGATTAAATACCAACAATAAAGTATAAAATAATTATTCTAGTCAGAATTTTTTTGTCAAAACTTCAATAATTGTTGGTGGTTCGTTATTTTAAAAAACGTGAATAATAGAAGTGTACACTATGTAAAAACAAATATAATAACGATTCATTAAGAATATAAACAGTTGGTTCAATTCTTTTTTACAAAATGTAGTAGTTCTACATTAATAGTCAAAACGTCTTTACTTTTTTCAATTCTTTTTTTACTGCTTGTAGACTGGAATTTACATTTTTCAACGGTTAGAAAGCTATAATAATTTTTGTATTCAAATATTACGGCAGTATGCTTTTCTTCTCAATCATTATCGGTACAATGAAAGGTGCTTAATTCACACGGCTGTGGAAATAAATTGCATTTCCATTGACTTGAGGATAGTTGGTGTTGGGTCAACACGCGGCATAAACCTATTTAAGGAATAGTGTTGTGTGTGTAAACTCAACCAAGGAAAAGAGAAGAGGGTAACTATGGATACACTCTTTACAAGACTAGAAGAGGCCTCTCATGCTGGAGATGTGAATTCATTAAAAGAGCTTCTCAAGAAAGATAAGCTCATGCTCGAGAAAGTGATTGGGAGAACATCAGGGAGAGATAACCCACTACATATTGCAGCAATGCTTGGGCATGCTGATTTTGTTCGCGAGGTTATCTATCACAATTCACAAACCCGAGCTTATGAAGGAGCTCAACAGCCAGGGGTTATCACCTCTGCATTGGCTGCCGCCCACGGTCATGTCACTGTAGTGAAGGAATTGTTGAAGGTAATTAATATGATCAGTTAATTTTGATGTTTCTGATTAAGTACTTTGCTTACAAAAAATAGTTCAGTTAAGGACTGATGGCATTCAAAAGTAAATTTGGATCCGAAGGGCATCGGAGCCGTACGATGCACTTTAAAATTCATGCGCATGAACTCAGTGCGGTGCTCTCATGAATTTTAAAGTGCATCGGACGGCTCTCATGCTCATCAGAACAAAAATTACATCTGATGGCCATACACTTTTCTATACAAAAAAATGTATGGAAAAACATTAAAAGATCCAAATGAGAACCCCACTACAATATAGTATGTGCCATTAGCTGTAAACATTTTGTGGTCCGCGAACGGCGAACCATCAAGATCTTACGGTTTACAAAATATTCTTGTAATTCAATGTTCATTTTTCCCTGCAGGATGGCTTGATGAACCTTAACCTTTGTTTAATAAGTGAGAAACAGGAAGGGCTCTTGCCACTTCATATTGCTGTTATAAAAAGAAGGACAGTAATAATCAAACTGTTAGTGGAAGCCTTTGAGGAGGCAATGCATAAGGTTACAAATGGTAGAGAAACTATTTTTCACTTGGCTCTCAAATATAATTCTTTTGATACAGTTGAGTTCTTGATCAACCGGGTGCACAACCTTAATGCAAAGGACCACAGAGGAAATACTATTTTGCATTATGCCGTGGCAAGCAAGCAATTACCAGTAAGTCATAACTTAATTTCTTTCTGATAAATATATTCATCCTTGATGCTTTTGTAACCATGTACTTAACAAACTGCACCTCTGTATCGCAGGTAATCAAATTGTTGTTGAATAAATCAGCCATCAATGTGAACACCATGAACTTGGCATCCTTAACTCCACTCGATGTTCTGTTGGAATCGTGGCCACAGAATGGAGATCTCGTCCTTGGCGAGATAATACGAGCAGCTGGGGGAAAGACTGCAGCTGAAGTGTTGTCTCAACCAGAACCTGTCACCAGGGATTCTTTTTCATGCGGCAGTTCGAACCCAATACGAACTCCAAGAACGTCACTGCGGCAACCCGGTTTTCCCAGCTCCAAAAATGATATAGAAAATGGAACTTTACAGTTGCAAAAAAAGAAAAAGGAAAAGAAGTACGATCAGCAAATTCTATTATTGGTGGCAACGTTGGTGGCGACTGTCACCTTCCAAGCAGCATTAAATCCTCCAGGAGGATTTAAACCTGATGATAAGGATCATGAGGAGACTAAAGGTCAACTTGTCCTTGGCGATTCTTTAAATGACTTCCAAATATATGACATGTTTGCGCTTTTTTTATCCGTTAGTGTTATGATGCTTTTGTTATGTGTGGTCCCTCGGAAGAAAAACATTTTGATGAAGTTCTTGGTGTGGGTGGTCTGGGGTGCTACCTTATCAATGGGTCTGGCATTCACTATGGGCATATCTGCAATCTACGATGTTGGATATAATTATAAAAGAATTAATAGAAAAATGAATAATAATCCAAAGAACTGGGCTTCAGCCTTACTAGCTGGATGGGACATTCTGACGAGGCTAGCTGTCTCCTGGGTGCTAGTTTCGATTCTTATTTTTGCATGTGCTGAAGAAAAGCGGGTTATGGGAGCCAGTTCGACGGCGTTTTGCTTCGCTAAAGAGAGGATGCTTCTTCAAATGGCAACAATTTAGTAATATAACAAAAATTAATGGGTCAAATTGTTGTGAGTTGTTCAAAAAGGTAATTTGCATTGTATTGATCCTTGGTGTTATGGCGGGTATTAGCTATGTATGGTATTATTTTTATGAAGAGATGCAAAGCTGAGGATAAAATGAAAATTTTTGTATTCTCTAGTTGTAATTTTTACAGTGGCAGATCCTATCTATATGTATTACAATTTTTCCAACGGTTAGAAATTGTACCGTTGGTACCTATCATAATTACTATTCTGTACAACTGTCCCTATTTACACTTTTGCACATATACTCTTGATCTATGATGAATTTATATTCTGAGATTATTCTTCAACACCCCCCCTCAAGCTAGGATTGTAGATATCGAGTAATCCTAGCTTGCTTGTGATTTCTTCAAATGGTTTAGGGTCTAATTCTTTTGTGAAAACATCCGCTAGTTGATCCTCACTTCGAACAAACGGTGTTTCTATTTCCTTGGCTTGGACCTTCTCTCTAATAAAATGACAATAGACTTCTATGTGTTTGGTCCGTTCGTGGAATACGGGATTTAGTGCAATGTGACATGCCGAATTGTTATCACAATACATTTTCATGGGTTGATCAAAGTTGATTCCCATGTCTTTGAGCAATTGTTTGAGTCATATCACTTCGCTTGCGGTTGATGCCATGGCCCGATACTCTGCTTCCCTCTTGACCGTGCCATGATATTTTGCTTATTGCTTTTCCATGTGACTAAATTTCTGCCTACAAATGTGCAAAAGCAGGTGGTGAATTTTCTATCAAAGCTACTGGCCCAATCTGCATCGAAATAGGCACATATTGTATTAGAATTATTATTCTTCATCCATATGCTCTTTTTGGAATTTCCTTTTAAATATTTCAAAATCCTATTTACGACCTCTAAATGTGGTGTTCTTGGTGAATGCATAAATTTACTAATTTGGCTTACGGAAAATGAAATGACCGGACGGGTTACCGTGAGATAAATTAATTTTTCTACAAGTCTTTGAAATTGGTTTATGTCTTCTAAAGGTTCGGTATTTAATTTATACTTATTATCTATTGGTGTGGAGGCCGGTTTACAACCTAATTTACCGGTTTCTTTTAGTAAATCTAAGGTATATTTTCTTTGTGAAATTAATAGGCCTTTGTTTGAAAAAGCTATTTCTATTCCTAGAAAATATTTTAAATATCCTAAATCTTTAATGTTAAAATTTTCTTTTAATTGGAATTTGATTTTTCTAATTTCTTCTAAATTGTTTCCGGTAATTATTAAATCATCTACGTATACTAGCACAAGAGTTATATTTTTTTCTTCATTTTTGGTAAACAATGAATGATCGGCATTGCTAATTTTAAAATTGCAAGAAATTAAATAAGAGTTAAGTTTGTTATACCATGTGCTCGGAGATTGCTTCAATCCATATATTGATTTATTTAACCTACATACTATGTTAGAATTATTTTCTATTTTATGGTCAGGTGGTAGTATCATGTATACTTCTTTTTCAAGTATTCTTTGAAAAAAAAAACATTTTTAACATTCATTTGGTATGAGTTCCAACCATTATTAACAGTAATGGAGAATAAAACCCTAACTGTGTTCATTTTTGTAACCGGTTTAAAAGTTTCATTGTAATATATACCATCGGTTTGTGTAAATCCTTTGGCCACTAATTTTGCTTTATACCGTTCTAACGTACCATCACAATTATATTTGATTTTGTAAACCCATTTGCACCCAACGGATTTTTTATTTTTTGGTAATGGAACAATTTTCCATATTTCATTTTTTTCTGTGAGTCGTATTTACAAAGTTTGGCAACTTTTTTTCTAATCATCGACACCAGTTAGAACATATAAGAACTTAATTACATGTGTAGTCTAACCTTATTTTGATGATATGAATCATATAGTTAGCTTATAAATACAAGTCAACAACTAAAAATGAATTAAAATATGAGAGCTTTCTCAGGAGGAGGATGGATAGGGGTGTCAATGATACCCTTTTAACAGTTTACCTTACCCGTATCATATTCGATAAGGCGGGTATGGGTAAGGTTTTTTTGTTTAGCTTATCGGGTATGAGAATGAGTAAGGATTTTCGTTAGCTAAACGGATAAGGGTACAGGTAAAGGCTGTTTCGTACCCATTACCTTATAGGGTAATTATATAAAATAAAATATTATAATATTTGAGCAATAATTAGTGAAGATAAAATTTATTTGCGTGATATTTCATATGATAATATTTGACCAATAATTAGTTATGTACTTTTGATTTAGTATATGTTTTCTGGTATAAGCAAAATGTTAAGCATATTATTTTTTATTTTCATGTTTTTTATTTAGTTAAATAATTGAATTTCTCCAAAGAAATATTTGTGATTTTAAATTCTCTTGATTTATAAAAAAATAATTTAGTTGGAATTGATTGCACATTTATTTTTATTTTTTATTAGTAATGTGATTGCATATGTGTGAAATGAATGAACTTTGATGTTCTATTTGTAAAATATAATAAAATTAACTATTATATTAGTATTATTCGTTATTCATCCGCTACAGTTTCGTTACCTGATAATTTAACGGGTAAGGATAATGTAGGATAATGCATGTTAATGCTTAATGGGTAAGAGCAAGGTTCAAAGTGTTATTTGCCTGCTAGCTAGTGCTACAAGTCTTAGACTTAGAGCCGAGCCTACCCTTATAATGACTAGTCTTACCTTTTAAAAATAATTTAGTTGGAATTGATTGCACATTTTAAAGTGATTTTGAATTGATAAGATCTGATCCTACGGTCAAAGACTTTAGAGAGATTCCCAACTCTTTGGTAAGTTCTCCAGTGCTATATATGGTTTGCGACTAATCCTGCTACCCTTATTATAATGACTAGTCTTACCCTTTAAAATGTTCAAAGTGCTACTAGCGTCGGCTGTCTAGTTTTTGTAAAGGCTTGATGTGTCCAGTCCTTGTAATGACTTAATTTGTATGCTAGGTATAAAGATTTGCACACGTAGGTATAAAGACATGCACATGCCAACTAACGCCGGTTGTAAATGCGTTAACTACAAGAATCTGTCACTATCTGCGAGAGTAAAAGTATTTTTTATTGTCGTATCGTCACGGATACTCCCGTCGATAATAGCAATTACCGATGCCACTCGAAATAGCAGTTTCTGTTATTTTACCCTTGATAATTATCCTTGCGATAATGGCAAATTCTTGTAGGCGTGTTATCACATTCCTAAAAATAAAGAAAGTATGAAAAAAAATATAACTTTTCAATTTTTACATATCCTATCCAATTAAAGCAACCAAATTTAATATTCAACCGTCCGAGTCACCTCACCTTATAGCTAGACGACAACAATCTTTGATTCATACATCCGGCGAAGATTCTTATCGGACAAACTACCATTAGAGCTCTAAATTATAACAAAATATTAAAATTTCAAGTACCTTTGAATAAAGAAATTTCCAACAGAAAAGAGGAATTCATTCCGATTTTGACAAGGGAACTATTCTTTTACCGGTTAAGGCCTAAAAGCTCAATCAAATATACATAGCAACGTATATAGTCCAATTCTTATTGGTGGTGTTTGGTTGACACCTAAACTTCAATTAGGTCCGTCGATTATTCCAATTTTGGTTGATCTAAGTAATTCATGTTTGGTTGAGGTTATTTTAAAGTCATGTCATGGCTTAAACTATTAAAGAAATAATATCATCTAATGAAGAGAGAGGAGAAAAAAATTGAATAGTCACTGACAGTATGACCATAGGATGACTTGGTTTAATTTTAGGACCTAATTTTAGAGTTTAAGACCATAGGATGACAAACCCTTAAACCATCTCTCAAGATGGTTTAATTTTAGAGATTAATTTTAGAGTTATGCCTAGTTAGATTGGCCTACTTCATCCACGTTTTGTGGAATATATAACCGAGGCCTAAACTAAACACCACCAATATTATTAGTATTATTATAGTTATTGTTGTTGTTATTATTATAATTATTATTATTATTATTATTATTTATATACTATTATTATACAACTTTCATATATATATATACTGATGTTGGTCTAAATATATATATTAACCTCGTTGGCATATGATGCAGCTAATTTTGCACGATCATATTTTATGATGTTTGTATATAGCAGCATTTATTTAGAGGTCAGCACAAATTAGAAGCTTTTTCTTTATATTAATAGCATTAATCCTTAAAATGATAAGTACAGGTGAAACAAACAAGTTGCCATCAATTCCATTCAACTGATCTTTAATTAATTAATTTGCCTCTCCCAAAGACCAGTACTCAACCTGTAAATATGACTATAAGTATACAACTTCCATATATATATACATATATATATATCTATATATATATATAGAGAGAGAGAGATGGGCTATGGTGCATTGCAATGCATAGGCCCCTCCGTGCATTGGACTAAAATCGTTGGATTCAAAGTCCAAATGACCGATCCAAACGTTCATCTTGTTCTCCATATTAATATGTGCTTGGAGACCAAATTTTACATTTTTTGGAATTTTTTTACTATTTATTAAGCCACTTTGAAAAAGTCTGATCCGGTGCTCCAGAATTTAGTTGCACTGTTTTTACTGTTCACCCGGATCAGCAATTTTCAAAGTAGCTTAATAAATAGCAAAAAAATTCCAAAAAATGTAAAATTTGGTCTCCAAGCACATATTAATATGGAGAACAAG